>JAQQTP010000081.1:6000000-6590000 GCA_029884605.1 Ormosia emarginata | reverse complement strand
AGGGGGGGACTGTTTTTGGTGGCTTAAGACCATAGAAAATTGTTTCATGACCATTATTGCCATTCTTGATCATTATTGATCATTTCCAAAAACCTAAAGCTCTTAGAAAAATTTATCTCCTTCTCCTTCAAGCTAACACACGGCCATGATCATCAAATATACCCTTCATCACTCAAAAATTTTATCCAACCTAGTTTCTTGAATCCTTACCTTATTCTAAGAACATCTCTAGTTATGATTTTCACAAAATCATTCATCTTGAGCTTCAAATCCAAGCTTCAAGTTTCTATCATAAAGGGTAAAGTTCTTATCTCTTCACCCAAACTTCAAGTTTTCATTTTCTAAGCCATGCTTGAACCATGGTTTACCTATTTCTACACTTGTTATTGATTTTAACATTTGTTTATGAGTTTTAGGGATTTTTCCATAGAGCTCTACGAAATTGGTAGGAAGGAAAACTAAGTGTTTTCACTTCATTCTTTATCTTAATCAAGTCTAAGAAGCCTTTCTTTCACAAAAATAAAAAACTGCAACCTTGTTCTTCAAGAGGAACCATCCGGCCATGCCACCCAAAATCACCATCCAATCTCTTTTAATTTCATCCAACCATAGATCTTGAATCTACATGATATTCTAAGCAACTTTCATGTTGGAGACTTTCTCTAGATCATCCATCTTCAACCTTGTTCTTCAAGCTAAAGATTGAAGCTTTATTGGTGAAGTTTATTAATCTTCACTTTTCTTTTGATTTTCAAGGTTCTAACCATGATTTTAATCCATGGTTTTCTTATTCAAGTCCTATATATATATTAATTATGTGTGTTTTGTTTTGTATTTGAAAAGCCCTTGGTGGTGAAGGACTTGGATAAAGAAGCAAAACAAGGAGCTTTTGAGGTTCTTCAAGAGGTAAGAGGGAGATCCATCTCACCAACCAAGTATGGTGGTGAGAGATGGTCTTATATTTGATGGATGGTGAATCCATGTGAGGATTCATATTCATGGTCATGTAATTATTTGTGGGTGTTTATGAGTTTGATTTATTTGTTCATGCTTAGTATGATTTGCATGATTTATTGCTTTTGATTGTGGCATGCTTGTGGTATTTATGATGAAATATGTATATGTATGTCATGATTTGATGATGAAAAAGAAAATAATTTTTGGTTCCAAAGACCAAGAGGAATTTCGGCCAAGACACCTCAAAATAAGTGTTCACAAATTAATATTTTCATGAATGATAAAATTGGATGATTAGAGAAGCATGAAAAATAAACAAAGGGTTTGTTTTTCAAGAAGTAGTGTTCACGGTTTTGAGAAAAAATTTTATTGATTTATTTTGTGTAAAAACAAGAATGGAATTTAATGGAACTCAAGGATATTTTTGAATAAAAATATTTTAAGTATCATGAGTTTTAAATGAAAAGAGCAATGAGTTGATGATTTTAAGGATTTGCAAAGAAAGTAAAAATGGATTTGCAAACAAATTTTTATGAAGAATTTTTAATGGTCTTGTTTGTGTAAAACCATATTGACTTAGAAGAAAAAATATTTGATAGTTTCAATAACCATGTACCACAGTTTTGGAAGGCTTGTAATGCCTTGATTTTGATGAAACAAAGTGATTTTTCAAATGGAAATATAATTGATTTAGTATAAGGAATTTGGAAAGGGAATCAGAGTAGTTTATCACTTGAGAAAATGAGATTTTCGTATATGAATGGAAAAGAGAGGTTGAAAGTGTTTGAACCTCAATTTATTTTGAAGAGAATTGATTTTAGAATTGATTTGAGAAAAATAGAGAATATAATAGTGATTTGATATTTTCTAACGTGTAACTCATCCTTTGGGTTTTGGACAACTTTAGTAATTTTTAAAGTTAGAAACATTGATTTAATTCAATGGAATTGTGAATTTGTGGAATATATTGTAAAAAGGATTTTCTTGAGTAAGAAAATGTGGAAAATAATGTGAAAAGTCATATTATTTTGAGTAAAGAATTTCTTAAAGGAGAAATGTGAAAAATGATGTTGGAAATGATATCGATTTGTTTGAAAGTCCAAAATAATGTTTGGAATATTGAGAAATATTTTACGTGATTGTAAAATGGTGTAAAATGTTTTACATATCTTAAAAACGTGATTTTTAAGCTACGCGATTTGAAAAACGTTGAAATATTTCTACACGGTTTGGAAATCGTTTAAATATTTTGAAAATGATGGAAAATGGTTTACGCAACTTAAAAGAATGATTTTTAAGTTACGCGATTGTAAAAATGGTGAAAAATCGCTACGCGATTTGAGTAACAGGTAAATATTTTTACGTGATTGAGAAAACGTTGAAAAATCAATACGTAATTGGAAAATGCAACAGAAGTGTTGTGGAATTGTGAAAACATAACAAAAATGTTGCGCAATTGTGAAAACACGACGAAAGTGTTTTGTGACTATAAAAACACGATAATATGATTTCACTGTTGAAAATACAGTATGATTACTGTTGGGCCAGTGTGTGGACCCTAATCATGAGATTATGAAATTTGAACTGAGAATGGGCTAGTGTGTGGACCCTGAATATGAAATTGTGAATTTGAACTGAGAATGGTGCATTTTATATGCATAAATTAGTGTATGAACACTATATGAGAAAATATTAAATTTTGCCTATGATTGGCATTGGTGCATTAAACATGCATTGAAAAGATCCGATGGACTAGATATGGCTATTTGCTTAGGAGAGATGTACACCTCTTCAGTGGGTGCGATATGCGTAGTGTAAGTCACTTGTTGACCTTGGGGGCATCTGGGGTACGGGTTACCTACATGGGCAGTTGGCAGCTTTTCTATACCATAGATTAGACCGACGCGACACACTGATGATCCTGACCGAGACACTATTCTTAATCAAGATTTGATAAAGACTGTCGTGTATATGCTAGATGTACAAAATCAAAATGAGGATTATAGCACATGGTCTGAGGCATGTGGTACCGACAGATCTTTTCGATCAACTTCTCCGAACTGAGTATTAGCTCCATGGAGTAGGAACATTGAGTCTATGTGCACATGCATAACATATGTATTATTATTGAGCATTGGTTATGATAATTGAACTGTTGAAATACTTGGATGATGATGGTGATAATAATATGATGGCATTGTGGTAATTATTGTGTGATGATAATAATGTTAATGGCATGATGGTAATTATTAGTTATTGTATCTGTTACAATAAATAATGTTGATTGGAATTACGATATGATATATCTATTTGGTATGTTGTTTGTATTATCTCTGTGCTACCATATTGGTATTGGCGTAGGTGATCTCACCTCTTTGTTATATTGTTTGGTTGGGCTTGTGTTGTAAAAATTATATAATAGATGGAACGAGTTGTCTTAGACATGACGAGTGGTAAATACTCTGAGATTGGTGACAACATTGAGGAGTAGTCATTCAGGATTCGATAATGTGCAGTGTGAACAAGGAACAAATGTCTGATGCATCAAGATGGATATAAGAAGGAATAAGTATGTTAAGTTTTACCGTTAGTGTTATACCGTGCTATTAAGTAAGACCCGTGATGGGGTTTGCTACTGTTAAAAAGAGAGTTTGTTAGTTTTATATTTCTCTTTAAATTGTTAAATATTAATTGGTGTCACTATTGTATATTAATCAGTTTAAATATATTTTTAGTAATACTTATGGATTTCAGTAAGTTTATATTTCTGTAATAAGAAATTTTAAAACTCACTTTTTATAACTCAAACCTTTTATGAACTTCTTTACAGATTATGAGTTGGGAGTCTGAAATGTGATACCCTGAGGAGGGTGTTACAATTAACGTCTTTCACTTAATGAATCACGCCTTTTTCAAAGCATTACTCTTCCTGAGTGCAGGTTCGGTGATTCATGCCATGTCGGATGAGCAAGATATGCGGAAGATGGGGGGGCTTGCCTCCTCGTTCCCTTTTACCTATGCCATGATGCTCATGGGCAGCTTATCTCTAATTGGATTTCCTTTTCTAACTGGATTTTATTCCAAAGATGTGATATTAGAGCTCGCTTACACTAAGTATACCATCAGTGGGAATTTTGCTTTCTGGTTGGGAAGTGTCTCTGTCCTTTTCACTTCTTATTACTCTTTTCGTTCACTTTTTCTAACATTTCTAGTACCAACTAATTCATTCGGGCGAGACATCTTACGATGTCATGATGCGCCCATTCCTATGGCCATTCCTTTAATACTTCTGGCTCTCGGGAGTCTCTTTGTAGGATACTTGGCCAAAGTGTGACCCGTTAGCCCATAAGTAAGTACTGTGACGAAGCGGCTGTTGCTCACCCGACACGATCGTACGAGGTCACAATTCACCCAACACGATCATCCGGGGTGAACAAGAATTGGGGATCGGATGCGGGCGAAATTCCCGCCAATGGCTGAGATGTTCAATTGACTCTGTCCTCTTTTGTGGGGGTCTGGATCCCTTACAAGTGAGCAGAAAAGGTCGTTCCAGTGGATGGGCAGGGTTAATCATCCGTACATTACTAATTCCTAAAAGCCAGGTTTTCAAGCTTTCAAGTACCACATTCTTAACAGTTCTATGAGATCATCCATCCCTCTAGCCATCAGGGAGTAAGTGGTAGAGGAGGAGCCGTTGTCCTGCCTCAGAAAGACTAAACCAGCAAGTGTTAAATTATAACAAGAGGGTCAAAGGCTGATTCTAAACCTATCAGGCTATTCATTAGCCAAATATGACTATAAAGAACAACAGATATTCTTATCACACTTTATGTGAAATGTAACACCCCAAAATTTATTTATTTAATTATAAATATTCATTTTATAATATTTGTGATTTTTGAAAAAAAATTTGGATTTTTTCTGAGATCGCGGAATATTTTAATATTATTCCTCATTTTACGTGTAAATTGAGCAGAGCCGGGAAAATGAGATATTTTTCCTGAGAACCTTGATCTGTGGAAACGTCAACGGGGGATCTTACTACACCCGAGACTAAACACAATTTATGAAGTTTCACATTTTTTGAGAAATTTTATCTGATAAAATAATAAATCACTATGTAATTTTTATTCGCTGGACAATTAATATTGACTTCTATCAACTGTAACAATTGTCCATTGGATAATAGTATGTATTAAAAACCCTATCACATTATCCTCATGTAATCCAATTTATGTCTAATCAAATCCACTTTAATTCAAATTTAGTGTATTTTAATCAAAGCTTCTTTAAGAAGCTTTGACCACCAAAAGACTAGTATACCCTTGGCTTGTTGGAGAAGCCTCTCCACCCCTCTCTCCCCTCTCATTGCCGTGGCTTGTTAGTGCCCAAGGGGAAGCAATTTTGCTTCCCAGACTTAACCAATTTTCACTCAAAAATATCATATTTCACTTAACACTTTCTCTCTCTTCAAGTTTTTCTTCCATTTTTCTCCTCCTTCTCTCTTCTTCTCTTCTCCTTCACCACGGTTTGCACCCCCCTTGAGTGACCACTTCTTCTCCTTTTTCTCTTCATTAACACCATTTCTACACTCCCCTCAACCTCCTCTACATTTCCTATTTAGAAAGTTTCTTCAAAATCCATCACTTCCTCTATCGTCTTCCAAGACCAAGCTTCAAACTTTATGGTAAAGTTTCCATTTTTTCTTTCCTTTTCCTTCATTTTCGTGTTCTATGGTTTTATTGGAGACCAAAGATCCATCTTTTACCAAGCTTAATATTGATTCTTTGTGGTTGAAATTTATAGGGCTTTTGGACCCCAAAACTGAATCCACCAAGGAGTAAATAAGAGACCATTTTCATGTTCTTCCTTTAGGTAAGAGGGAGATTACTCACTTCAACCATTATTGGAGGTGAGGAGACCTTGTGTGATTGTTTGATGGAGAAATCCATATTGGTTTACTTACTTTGTTTGATGATTTTGTATGTTTATGTGTTTTTGATTGATGTTGATGATTGAATAATGATTTTGAATGCATTGGTGGTGTTGGAATATTTGATAATGATAGAATTAATGAATGGAAAAATTTTGAGGGTTTACTACCCCATTGGAGGCCATGGTTTTGGCTTGAAATTCTTAGGGTTGGAATTGAATTATGTAAGATAAAAATTTATGTGATTGATTATAAGATGATTAAGGTATGAAATGAAAATTTTGAGGGTTTCCTACACTAATGTGTGGCCACGGTTTTGGCCTTAAATTTTAAGAAATTGGATTGATTTTGTGTAAAATAAAACTTAAGTGATTAGGTATCAAGTGATTAGTGTATAAAATGGAAAGAAATTGGAACTTTGAAGACCTAGGGAGGCCATGGTTTTTAAGGGTTATTTAACCTAAACTTCTCATAATTGACCAAGATCTAAGATGTTGGATTCCATAACATATGATTGTGATAATTGATGGACCATGTATGAATAAGTGTTGATGTTGAGAATTGGTTCTATGTTATTGTGAGTTCCTATGTGGGATTAAGTACTTGATAAAGTTATGACATGTTGATATTGAGAAATGATCATATGCCATTATGGTATGCTTTATGACAAATGCATCATTGATAAACATACATGATGTACATTGCATTGTCATGTATATGTGTTGTCCGTTGGACATTGTTGGAAAGGTGGTGTATGCCTAGGAGTTTGAATAACACCTATGTGCGGGTGTAAGTAGACTAAGCGTAGGGTCATAGTGGTTGGCCCTGGGGGCGTCGGGGTGCGACTGTCTCACAATAGACAGTGGTATCTCCACTGGGGCAATGGGATAGACCGATGCAAACACACCGACGATCCAGACTGAGACGTTGTCCTCTATCGCAATCAACTGTTGAGGTGCCATGTATAAGCCGTATTGTGCAAATATTTTCATGAGATGAGCACACTATTTTTAAGGCTAACGAGATACTGGCATAACTCCTTGATCATTCACTCCGAAAATGTTTATGTCTAGCTCCATGGAGTAGGATTTTTGGTACCATAATGCATTGTGCATTGCCTATTGTCAGTCTCATATTTCATTGAGCATGAGCACTTTTGACTGTAGAAATATCTGTTCTTACTGTCAATATAATTATATGGATGATAAACTATCATTACCTGAGATTCTGCTGTTAGTTCTCTTTTATTGCTTAATTGATTATTACTGTTATTTTTAATTGTTCTGTTGATGAATATATGTACTGTAATGCTATATGGGCGTCCAATGCCATTCTATTTTCTTGCTACCATATTGGTAATGAAAGATGGGTGTCTCACCTCTTTTCCTATGTATCTGCATTTCTATTTTAAATTATGTACTATCGAGAAGACGTTCGCGAGGAGGAAAAGGAAGCGCCTGAGTTTCCTAGCTTTTGGCCCACTATGATTAGTGTTGATCAGAGATGTCTTCGTGTCTGCGCCAATTTTTGGGGTATGCTAGGATGACCTTTCATGGAGGACCCGATTACTGGCACATCAACTTGAGCACAGACCATTGCATATATCATGGGGAGCTGACTGTCTCTTTGGCGTGGGGTCGCTACGACTCACCTATTTGTGATTTTACTATTTTTATCCACTTGGAATTTTACCTGCTTGTTAGAGATCTGTGGGATGACCTTTACTACACCCCCAAGAGGACTCTTTCCTCTCCACTGCTCGGGCTTCTGCCCGAAATTCGGTCGCTTTGATGGTAATTTCATCGGATGAAGAGGACCCTGAGGAGGACCCAGCTACGGTCCCTTCTCGTCAGTCTTAGGGGCTGATACTGTCAGTGGCTACTGATGGCTAACCGTTTATCTTTTTGGGGAAGCCTGACATTTTGCCGTACTTGATGGGTGTATATTTGTACCATTTTGGGTGGGTACATCTTTTGCTTTTTGTGTAAATCATGATGTAATTAAATAGGCTGATGCATATAATATTTTATATGAATTGTGAATGTATGACTTTCAATTCTGTGTTGATTTCATTGTATCTATAATTATTATTATCTCTTTATCATCATTTCAAAAAAAAAATGTACACATATTTCAATACTTAAATTACTTTACAATCCAAGAACACAAACTATTTAATCACATGTTAAAAATGAACCGGGTCTTAATTAATCAATGTAATTATTATTTTTCGCATTTTCGTTTTAATTTCCTTATGGTGTGACGTTCCTTCTTCGTGAGACAAGGAAAAGAGGCGTTGTGTGAAAGGTCAAAGATTGAACATGGAATGCATTTCACAGATGTTGATGGAATCTCTCTGAAGAATAGTCCTATATAAGGTCGTTCTCTGCCCTTATAATTGCGCTTTGAAAGACTAAATGCCTTGATTCTTCCTCTTCTAGAGATATGGTCTTAGGGATTTCTTGATTCAAGGGAAATGCACTGATTATAGTATAGAATTCCCTTGGTATGAAGCTAAAGTTCAAATTGTCTAGGATGTGATAGTGATAGACATTCAATCAATGGATTTTAGAATCCTAGTTAACTTTTATCTGACTTCTACTTCTTTGATTACTCTATGCTACAATCTTGACTCTAAGGAAAGGCAGAACTGCAACCCAATAGCTAGTCTAGGATAGAGCTTGGATGGTGAGCCTAAGCCCTTCTTCCTAACGAGAAAGTAAGAAAGGTTTAAGGGCCTTGGACTACTTCCTTTGCTACTGACTTTGCTACAGATGCCTAATTTCTTTACTCTCATGCTTTTGACTGAACCTGAAGGTGATAAAGTAGATACAATTCCTAATGATGTCTTGCCCTCAACCGAAATTTTTGAATCCCAGCTTCACTAAAATCACCTCAAGGTCATTTTGGCCCCCTTGAAGGCATAGTCTTTCACCCGGGCGCAACCCTTCTTCTTTCCGAACTAAAAGGGGAGCGTTGGTTTGCTGTGTGGGTGGTAGGTCTTCCTTATTCAGTGGTCAGTGTTGGTAATGTTAGAGCGCCAAGCGCGGGAATGAAAGCGGTGCCCCTTCTATTAGATTAGACGTCGGACACTCTTCTTGTAGAATGTTAGGACTGGGTTGGAGCCTGCAGGGACTTCTTTACATAGCCGAACGGGCCTTTCTCTCTTTCTCTAGTGAAAGCGTTCGTAGAGGCCTTCTTCTTTAGTGGCCAACCCGCGTAGATGGCTGGTTTAGTAATTTTTTTTTTCTCCTAGCTTCAAAGCGGTCTTCTTCTAATGACAGAGGCCTCCTATAATGGATCAAGTTGCTATATGGAAAAGCTTTGTTCTACCCCTTGTTATGGGTCTGAGGTCATCGGCCTCCATTTGCGTGGGTTTTGGAAAGCAGACTTTTGATCCTTCATTTTGAAGGTTGGGGACTGATTCTACTGTAGAATATTAGGATCTTCCAGTGATAAAGAGGAGCCCTCGTGTCCCTTCCTGAATCAGGCGTCAGTCTTTCTCATGTTCGAGGTCTCGGTCGTTCCTTGGCTAAGTCTGAAAGTCGGTCCTACCATTCTTCCATCTCCGTGTCCCACGTAAGAGAAGGGTCGTCTCTCTCCTTGTGAGAATTCTTATAGGCTATTCAAGACCTTGTGCTGAAGTGGCGTAACTGGCTCATGGAGTCTTTTTTTCTTTCTCTTTAGTCAATCGTCTTCTTCGGTCATAGTAGGGCTAAGCCCAGAGGCTTCAACTGCAAGGCATCCCTAAGATTCTATCTTGAAAGGATTTTTTTTTCCTCTCGACAGAAGGGCTGTGGTTTCTAAGTCGAGGCATTTCATCATTCACTGGTAGTGAGAGCTGAGCTTCCCTTTGTTCTTTGGTCCCAGGGCAAACGCAGTCCTTGCGCCAACTGGTAGGGCGTCCTGTGGAGATGTTAGACTAGTCCAATCGGCAAAGGTAGAATTCGTTTCCTCATTATCAGCCAAGCGGCTGGGAATGAAATGAGAGCGCCTCACTCGTTCTCTTTCTGTGATTCGGTCACGGTCACAAGTGAAGCTTCTGGAATGTCTTTCTTTCTTTCTCGTCAAACCGGCAGGAACCAAGCATTGATTTCATCCTGTCGAAAGATCGTCTTTTTGGTAAGGACTGGATCCTTGTTATATCGATCGTGCGAAGTTGGTATATATCAATGCAATGCACGTGCCTGGAATGGGTGAAACTTCATCTGTGGGTCTTCTAGTCGGTTTGTTAAAGGAGACTTAGCCACCTGGATTGGAGCCCCTTTGTCGTAGTTCTCCAGTAACTTCGGCAGTGGTAGTGAGTCAAGGGTCAACTCCTTCTTCTTCGTCCGGTTTACTCATAAGGTCCAAGGGCCTCTTTCTTTCCTATGTCTCTTTTTAAGAAGATCAAGATCAGACCGAGAGCCAAATCCAAAAGCTTAATTAAAAAGCAGTTGATCTTGATCCAATTCCCGATGCATAGGGCGAAATCTGGTTGAAGCCCCCAAATGGGAATTATTAGTAGTGCTGCTCGCTATAAATATCTTTTTGAGGACAGCGGACGTCAAAAATTTGTGTGAATTATGAATCTTCTTCGATGGTCTTTCTGAGAAGAAGAGCATATCCACCTTGAAGACCTTCTGGAAAGTCGCCTATGGAAAGAGCATACCCAAAAACTTGTTGTGGACTTTCCACAAGCGCACAAATCGTACAAGTAGTAAAATAAAGACCGTTCCCTCAAGGATTGGTTTCTTACTAACTCTTACGGAAACTTTGATTTTTTAAGCGAATAAAAGCAATGGTGAAAGTTATATTAAAATCAAAACAAAACTCAAAACAATAAAGAAAATAATTAAAACTAAAAAAGATGAGATTCAACAGAGATTTAAAGGCCTAGGACTCAGAATCTACTACACTACCCCCTACGATAAATTGTAATCCTATCTTTGTTAATGTTCAATTATGTTCTTGAAGGCGATTTGTCTTAAATTATTTAAAGCTCAATTACTTGGCACTAAAAATGTGCTAAAACTTTATCAATCTCATTCTCATGGCAATTAATGCAAGTTCCAACCCATTAAAATTCATGACAATCGTTTATCCCTCAAAGGATTTAAGCCTATGTCTAGATCTCAATTCCTAAGTTCAGTTCTTGGATTATCAAGTAATTAGATTTCATCTTTCGATCCTTCACCTAAAGCCTAAGATCACATAAATATGGTACGCAACATGCCACAAGCATTAAGCATACCAAGAATGAATTAAGAATAATAATTTTCCATTAACAAATAATCAAATTAACAATTCATAATAGAAAAATAAAGAGTTTCATCATAATCCTAGAAAATGGGTTTAGCCGCTCATGACATTTGTAGCACAAACAAGAACAAAGATTAAAGAAACAACCATGATTTCTAAAGAAAATGAGTAGATGAAGAAGATGAAAATGGAGAAAATAACTTCAATAGTTAATCTTCAAAGACCCTTTTTCTTACTTTCCAAGCCCTCACCTCTAATTCTCTGCCTTTGCCTCTCAAAACTAGTGGTTACAAGTTTCTGCCAAAAAGCCTCCTTTTGGTTTAGGGATTTCCCCTATTTATAATTGTTTGGTTGAAAAATTACTATTTTTAGGTTCAGGTGACCTCACACAGCTGTGTCTAAGCTCGACACGGTCATGTGAGCTTGAAAAATAGCATAATTTGCATGTTCAGGGGAAACACGGACATGTATCCAAGAGACACAGCCGTGTCTCAAAGTCAGAAGCTTCAATTGAGTTAGACAGGGTCGTGTCTATTAGCAAAATAGGGTAACTTCATCTTTGGAGGAAACACAATCGTGTGTTCAAGAGACACGATCGTGTCTCCTAGTCAGAAACTATATTCATGAAAGTTGTAACTCTTTTTCTTAGTTTTCCAATGCCATTTTTCTTAACTTTTCAATGCCACCAGAATCACCTCGTTTCGACCTCTGTAACTCAAGTTATGCTCATTTTATCGCGCAAAGGTAAAAAATCTCTGCGAATCTTGGCCATATAAATTTAGAGCTCAACTTCATTGCAATGATCCACCCAAAGCTTCATAGAGCCATGTCAAAACATCTCTTTTGGACCTAAAAACATATAGAAAGACCAATCATGAGATAACAAGGATAATAGATTAAATGTGACATAAATTCTAACATAAATCAATCAAAGCACACTTAAATCCACCTCAAATCAAGTACAAGATGTGTGTATTTTATCCACATATCAAATTCCCCCACACTTGAACTTTGTTTGTCCTCAAGCAAAGAATATGAATCAAAAACAACATTAAATTCAACATCAAGAAACACGAATCAAGGGAAATTCCATAATTTAAATATTGAATTAAGCTCAACAATTAAATCTAATCAAGCAAGATAGTTTAGCACTTAATACAATTAGAGGCTTGAGTTTAGCTAGCACATTTTCTCTTTACTAATCATTTGAGATCACTCATCTTTCTATTCCTCAAGTGTTTAAGGACAAAGAGATCACTTAAATTTCTCTTGAAAAATGCATTACCATAAGTTTGGTTATCAATTTCATCTCCACTTCCAAGTTCACATACAACACTAGAATAAAAAAGACTTCCTTTGGTTGTCAAGGGGAATAATGAAAGGTAGGAAACAGGTAAATTAAGGCAAAGAATATTCAAGGATAAATCGATACAAAATAGAATTAGGTTGAAAACATAATGCACAAAGAGATAACAAATTCTCACTTTTAACCCAATATTCTCATTATTCTTCACTGACAATCCCTTTCTTTCTTTTTCCTTTTCAATTTTTTTTTCATTTATATTTTTTTTCTCTCTTTCTTTCGACCCCTGAAGACAAAAGCAACGTTTCAAGACCTTTCAATTAACACATTAGATGCTCTAAAGAATCCAACCTGATTTTTCAATTGGGTATTCAAAGAAATCAATTTCAGGCTCAAATGGGACAACTAAGGGATTATTTTATCAATGCAACTCTAGAAGTCAAGAAAGAATTAAGCTTAATTTCTTTAAGCATGTTCAAGTATGTATGTGAATCATCAAAGTCTCAACAAGATATCAAAGCAAGTTCTAGCGCACATAAATCAAGAAAAACTCACTGTAGAAGAAAAATAGGATTTTGTTATGAAAAATCCATACATTAAAGCTCAAAACTCACTTTTTGGCTAAGTTAATAAAGAGAACAAATACAAGCAAACATGGCTAATTGCCAAATAAGATGCTAAATGTTTCAACACTAAATTGAAAGAATCGTTGCCTTGCACAAAATCAGTTCATAAGTAGTGGATTCCCTTTCAAACATTTTTCAATCAGCTCATAAATAATCAAAAAATTAACACACTATTCAAGCTTGATTCGATGCAATACTCAAGTGTTCATCGAGTTCCAAGTTCCCCCCACACTTAAAATAAACATTGTCCTCAATGTTTAACAAGAAAAATAACAGAACAAAGGATAACGAAACTTCCCTGAAAATGAAAACATAAGATCACGAAGGTGGTGGGGTAGGTGAAGTCAGAGGGAGGCATGCAGTCATGAACTCAAACATCAAGTCTACATGAGCGGTGACATGTGTCAAAAATTGCACAACAAAACAAAGTTAAAATTGAAAAACAAAATGCAAGAACTAAATGAGAAAATAAAATAAAAAAATAAAGGAAAGAGAAGAAAAATCTTTTTGGCGGTCGACAGCTATATCATCCCCATACAAAGGCTCCGAACTCAGGGAGACACCTAAGCTGACTCAACATTAGCTAACTACAAAACAAAGACAAAAAAATGATAACCAATAAGTAATAACCAAATAAGAACAACATCAAAAACAAGAGAGTAAAGAAAAAGAGAAAAAATTTGGGTTGCCTCCCAAGAAGCGCTAAGTTATAGCCATTAGCTTGACTATGTGCTGGTTCTATGCTTAGGTGATGTCAATGGAGTGGTGCTCAGTCCCTACTCCTTATTCATAGTGCTTCACTCTCTGGCTATTTATTAGGAATGTCTTATGGTCTTCTTTCTTCACCTCAAGCACATCGTACGATACGACACGAACAATCTCTTATGGTCCATACCCTTTTGAACAAAACTTATCAAGAAGAAGACAATGACGTGAGTTACAAACAAGAACTTTATCCCCAATCTTAAACTCACACTACTTGATACACATGTCACACTGCTTCTTTGGTCTCTTCTTATAGAGTTTGACATTCTCAAAGTTGGTGACAGCCTTGGGCAAAATCTTTTCTAGTATATAATCAGTTACAGATTCTTCTGGGCAGGAATCTTCGATTGAGGGGACCTTGAGCTCCTTGACTTTACCATTTTGAGAAGGGGAAACAGTTCGACATACATCCAAAATTTGAGCATAGGTCACCACCTCCTCATTTTCATCGTTTGTATTACCATTGTGCACTAAACACTTCTCTAAGGGGTCTTGTGGATGGCTTTTAGTGTGCACCTCTCTAGCCAGACTTTCATCCACATCAACCCTCAAGCAAGAATCAATAATGGCCAGTTGATTGGAGACTTGAGACAAATTGAACTCAACAACTTCTTCACATACTTTGAGGGTCCCGTGCTTCACATCAAACACAGCTCCTACAGTGGCTAGCAATGGCCTGCCTAAGATGATGGGGGTTTGAACATCGACTTCCATCTTAAGCACAACAAAATCGACTAGTATGTAAAATTTTCCCACCTTCAAAGAAACATTCCCTAATATGCCAATAGGATGTTTAATTGACCTATCCACAAATTGAAGAGAGATGGTGGTTGGTTTGAGTTCCCGCATATTAAGTTTCTCACAAATAGAAAGGGGTATCAAACTCACATTTGCCCTAAGATCACACAAAGCCTTGTTGATATGCATGTCCCCAATTGAGCATGGAATTGAAAAGCTACCCAGATCCTGAAGCTTAAGTAGAAGATTGTTTTGAATTATTGCACTACATTCTCCCGTCAAAGCAATAATTTCATAGTCCTCAAGCTTCCTCTAATTTGAGAGAATTTCTTTCAAGAACTTAGCATAAGAGGACATTTGGGAGAGAGCTTCCGTAAGAGGAATGTTAATGTAAAACTTTTTAAGTACCTCTAAAATTTTTCCAAATTGATGATTAAGCTTCTTCCATTGATAGCTTTGAAGGAAGGGCAAAGGTGGAACACATGCTGGTGGAGGAACATAATTTTTAGTGCTTCCTTCATCTCTTTCTTTATCCTTGCTTTTCTCTTACTTCTCCTCCTTTTCTTGAGTTTGCCTATCTTTAAGCCTTTCTTCTCTAGTGGGGCCTTCAAGTTGCATCCCACTTCTCAAGAAAATTGTTTGAACTTGCTCCCTCGGGTTAGTTTTCGGTTGATTTTGGTATTCGCCCTTGCATCATGTTGAACAAGTTTGCTTGTTGGGCTATTTGAGTTTCAAGCATCTTAGAGTGAGTAACTATTTGATCTAGGCGAGCATTGATTTGCTTGATGAACTCTGTAATACCCTTAAGTACATGTTAGACTGGTAAATGGTTACCGAAGGTAGCATTTGACTTGTTTAGCATGTCAGTAAAGTTTTGTAACAATCTGAGTTCATTTAGGCACTTAGTTGCAACATAGAAGTTGTAAAGTGGCTTAAAATGACTCAGATAATAGCATAAGTCGCTAAGTTAAGAGAAATAAACATAGAGAGTTTATTTCTAGGTCACAAATAAGCCAAGTAAGATGTGATAAAAGTTTCAAGAGAATCGGAGTCAGTTTGGTATTTTTAGGCATACAGGTTGTGCTTTTAATGCCGGATTGATCCCTAGCAGATATAGAAAATGATGAGTATTGTAAAACAACAATTTAGATGAATCTTATGATTTATTCTAAAGTTGTTAGAAGCAGGGAAACTCGAATTAGTACAATTCGGGTGTCCATAGTAGATATAAGTTTCAGTGTAGAAACTTAAGTTAATCTTTTCCCGTAATTACCTCTGCGTCCCACCCCCTTATATCTCCCTTCTCCCTCGGCAGAGAGCCAAAAACCAGAGGAAAGAAAAGAAAAGAAAGAAAAGGGGAGAAGAAGAAGGAGAAAGGGGAAGAAGGGAAGAAGGAGAGGAAGAGGAAGATCAAGCTTCAAGCTTCAGAGCTTCGAATCTTCAAGAGGTAGGGGTTTAGAGCTTTTACTCATCTCTTTCCTCTAAGTATGCATATTGACAACTTAGTATGCTAAATGGAATTCTAGATGAGTTTGATGTTTTTGGTTTGCATGAATATGTTTCTTAGGTCAATTATGACTTGTTTGTGTCATAAACTGAATTTAGAAACCTAGAAATATTCATATAAACCATTGATGCCCATTTTGGGATTTATGGTCATGAATGGAGCATTTTGAGTTATAATCCAAATTAAGAGGTTTAAATGAGTGATTGATGATTCCTAATAGTTAAGGAACTAGTTAGGAACCTTGAATCACTTAGAAATTGGTAAGAAATGGCCAGAATTCAAGAAAATGATCAAAAGAGCAGCATTCCCGTAGCTGGAGAATTCTGCAGAATCGGGATTCTGCTATTAGCGCCGCGGCGTGAAGATGTCACGCCGCAGCGTGAGGGTCGTTTGGCTTGGAGCGCCACGGCGTAGTAGGTGCACGCCGCGGCGTGAGATCACAAATCAGCCCAGTATTAGCACCCGAGAGCAAGGCGCCGCGGCGTGCCAATTCCAGTGCCGCGGCGTGAGACCCTGAAACTCCAAAATGTTGTTTTTGGATGTTTTGAAGTTCTAAAGTTAATGGAATCATTTATATATGCTTCCTAAAGTATGTTAAGGCACAAATGGGGATATTTTCAAGTGAAAAATACTTAACCATCAAGAATGAGAAAGCATAGGCTTTTAAGCATCCTAAAGGAAAGGTTTGCTTTAAGTAATGGCATTGCACCTTAGGCAACTTAGTATTGCATTAGATATCACTTAAGATGTGATGAGATGGTGCAATGAAGACAAGTGTACTAGTATGCACTCTAGTAGAGAATGAGAAAGGTATGAACCTTAGGAGATCCAAGAATAGTGGATTACCTTAGGAAGGTACCTAGAACCTTAGGCAACAAAGAGTTGCAAGTAAGAACCACTCATGCATAGAGTTACTTGAGTGGAGACAAGATCGTGTATTGGTTCCAAAGAGGGAACGTTTAGGTACTAAGTCTCTAGTTAAGTGAGACTTGGTGCATTGCTAAATACACAATAAGATGAAATATGACTAAGAAGATGTCATAATCATAAGGTAGAGCAAAAATGTGCAATAACTCATGTATTAGTAAAGATGAGTTAGAGATGCAAGATAAAGAGAATTTACTTCCTTAGATACTAACCAGAGTGTGGAAGTTAAGTTCTTAAGCATTCCATGAGTTTGGAATAGTTAAAGAGGTATCTGGAACCCTAAGCACACAAGTATAGTAAAAGCTACTACCAGACGTGTGATAGAAGGGAAAGCTAGATACAACTAGAATATGTATAGTAGCACATAAATGTAGTAAAAGCTACTACCAGACGTGTGATAAAAAGGAAAGTTAGATGCATGAATTACTCACTTTAGTTAAAGTTGAGTTAATTATGCAAAGTTTTAGAGAGATGCTCATTATGTCCTTAAGCAAGGATAGTTGAGGCATTAGTTAAGATAGACTCTTTCACTAGGATGAGTTGAGTCTATAGGAAAGTAAGATGGTGTTTATGTAAGAGTTAGACATAACACTAAGTTTTTCACACACTAGTCAGTTAAACTAGTATGTATGTGAAGAGAAAGAACCTTAGTGCAACTAAGACTAGTGGTTGCCATAGGTAAGTACCTTACACCTCAGCAACATAGTGTTGCGTTAGAGATCACTTAAGAGATAGGAGTGATGAGGTGGAGTTTAGGTACAAGTATGAGAAATGAACTGGTGATGTTTACCTGAGAATGTAACGTTATATGACATGAGGTCATTTAGCCAGAAGGTAAGGGATCAGAGAAGTTCCTTAGGGGACAAGTATTCCTAACTAAGTGCTAAGGTTACATATAGTATGAGGTTACAGATTCTCCTCATTGCAAAGGGTAAACATAAGAAGCCAAAGTTATTAGTAGAATATGCTTAGATCAAAAAGAAACTAAGTATATAAGTATGAATGAAAGTCTATGAATTAGTTAGGTAGTATCGATTTGGTGGATATCCTTTGATGTTTATTCATGGAGGCAAAAAAAAGATAGATGGGTGTCCGAAGAACTTTTGAGAAAGACATAACCCTGATATCTCGATAGTGCCAAGGCCAAAGGAGATAAGTGGGAAATCCAAAGACGCTCTTTGAGCAAGGATGAAGCCCGAATTTCTCAGTGTGCCAGGATATGTATAATGTGAGGATGAGTTTTCCCTCTAATTACCACTAAATGATATACTGACTAGTTCCTAGCAAACTTCCTTGTTCTTAGAATAGACTTTTGCATTTGCATTTCATTCACATGCTTTTAGGATTCCTTAGGCATATTCATACTACATATCATTATCATTGCATTCACGGACAGTTGTATGGGCATTGTCCGTCACTGTTGGTATGTACAGCTGTATGGGCGTTGTATGTATTAGCAGTGTGTTAGCTATCGGTTGATATCACACTATAAGAAAGTGTGCAGTTAAGAGAAAAGATGAGGAAACTCCTAAGTTATGAGAAAAGGGGAGAAAGCTCCTAAGTTAGAATTATAGCATTTGTTATATATTTGTTATAGACAATGTTATAGAGAACTGGTATTGGAATTGCTTTTACTGAGAATGTTAATTCTCACCCCAGTTGCTATTCCATGTAAATCCAGATGCAGGCTCAGATACAGGCACAGATGCAGGCGCAAGCAAAGGCACAGGTACAGAGGTACAAACCCTGCTAAGGATGAGAAGATAAAGCATGAAGACTAGAGTAGTTTTTATTGCTTTAAGTAGACAGAACTTATGTAATAAGTTTATGTTTGTTCTGTAAGTTTTATGTTATATGTATTACAATAAGCCCTCAGGTGGCTAAGTTTGTATATGTATATGTATGAGTTTAAGTTTTTTTGCAATCTCTCAAAGCTTTCTATAATTACTCAGTTATGATTATAGATATATGTTAGTATGTAGTATAGAAGTGACGTCTCTAGTACTGGTTATCTTTATATATCTCTGTCTATCTAGGATATATTTGGATATCTATATTAGGGTGTTAGAAACTCCACATGTTATTGCACTTGTGCTTGAATTGGCTTGATTTTGCTCTTGTTGAGTAACTATGAAATTCTCCATGAGAGCTTCTAAATTGAACTTTGCACCCTGAGAAGATTGTTGCAGTTGTTAGAATTCTGGTGGAGGTCTATTGTTGGATGGAACCCCTTGGTTTTGTTGGGTACCATATGAGAAATTAGGGTAGTTTCTCTATCCGGGGTTATATGTGTTGGAGAAGGGGTTACCTTAAGCCTTGAAATTGCTATTTTGCAAATAATTCACTTGCACCAAAGACTGATCTTGAGAATATGTTTCCACTGCATTGCATTCCGATGCTAAATGCCCTCCTCCACATGTTTCACAAGCTATGTAAGGGGTAGTGACGACATTGACATTCAACTTCGCAAGTGACTTAGTCAAAGCATCAAACTTGGCATTCAACATAGTAATGACATCAAACTCTATCATTCTGGCTTGCTTCTTTGAAGTCAATCTCTCACTTGGCCACAAATAAATATTCGAAGCCACTTTATTGATCAAAGTCTTTGCCTCGGTTAGAGTCTTGGCCATCAAAGCACTGCCGGTTGTAGCATCAAAAACTGCCTTTATAGAGAAAGTCAACCCAACATAGAATGTTTGTATAACAACAAAATCCTATAGGCCATGATGTAGACACTGACGAATGAGATCATTGTGTTACCAAGTGGCCTCAAAACTCAAGAGGGGGGTGAATTAAGTTTATAAAAATCTTTTGCAAATCTTTTGTAAAACCTTTGATTACTAATTTTCGTTGAAACTATTAATCGATAGAAATGAATGAATGAATAAGATAGAAGGATATTGCACTCAAATGAACTAGTCAAGGGAGATAGTATTCAGGTAAATCAATAAAACAGTGCACAATATAAAGAGGTTGAGTTGGGAAAACAAACACCAAGCTTTATCCTAGTTCAGCCACCAATCCACTTGTGGCTTACGTCCAGTCCTCAAGCAACCACTCGAGATTTTCACTATATCTTCAAGCTTGAAATCAGGTGCTTGACAACCTTTACAAATTTGAAGCACTCAACACACCTTGGGATACCTCACCCTTGTGCTTGAGCCTCTATATTCAAGGGATACCTCACCCTCTCTTGATAGATTATACAAGATTTAGATGAAAGAAACTCTCTCTAGAGTAGATGATATAAATTGAATAACTGTGGAATTAAGGATTCACACTTTTGAAGCTCAAAAATAGAGTATTGATTGGAGAGATAAAACTCATATTTAATGCTGAAGAATGATTTTCAGAATGATTTTTAACCCTTAATCAATGTACAAATACTTTCATTTATAGCCCAAAGTATTTAAGAGCCATTGGTAGTTGTTGGGAAGCATTAAATGCAAAATAGTTCCATTGGAAATCAGTTTCTGTTTTCCAAATAACCAGTTATGACTTTGTCATAATCGGTTATGGCTTAACCAGACCTTCTTTTAAAAAAACATGCCAGTAACCGGTTATGGAATAACCATAATCGGTTATGGTCCTTTGTAAACATAAATATAAGCCTATAGCTTTTCAAATAACCGATTATGCAAAGCCTTTCTCTTATTATATTAAAGAATGCTTCTTTGTTTAATGGTTTGGTGAAGATGTTAGCTAGTTGCTTAGTGGTTTCAACAAATTCAAGCAAGCAATCACCTTTTTGAACATGATCCCTTATAAAGTGATGCCTAATCTCAATATGTTTAGTTCTAAAGTGCAAAATGGGATTTTTAGACAAATTGATTGCATTAGTATTGTCATACCTAATAGGGATGTGATCAAGCTCAAGACCATAGTCTTGAAGTTGTTACTTCATCCAAAGGATTTGAACACAATAACTCCTAACTACAACATATTCAGCTTCAGCTGTTGACAACGCCACACTATTTTGTTTCTTGCTATGCCAAGAAACTGGTGAACTTCCAAACAAGTGGCATGTCCCACTAGTGTTTTTCCTATCCAATTTGCATCCAGCAAAATCAGAGTCGGAATAACAAATTAGGCTACAAGAGGCACCTTTAGGGTACCATAATCTTATTTGTGAAGTGCCTATTAGAAATTTCATGATTCTTTTAATAGCACTTAGGTGTGATTCTTTAGGATTTTCTTGATATCTAGCACACATGCATACACTAAACATAATATAAGGCCTACTAGCAGTAAGATAAAGCAGTGAGCTAATCATACCTTTATATTTTGTAATTTCTACCGATTTACCTCCTTCATCCTTGTGCAAGTAACAAGAAATGCCCATTGGTGTAGCCATTTGCTTGGCACCTTCCATTCCAAACTTCTTGAGCAACTCCTTGCAATATTTGGATTGACTTATGAAAGTCTCATCCCTTGTTTGCTTGATTTGAAGACCAAGGAAGAAGTTGAGCTCACCCATCATAGACATCTCAAACTCACTTTGCATAATATTAGCAAATTCTTTACAAAGAGAGTCATTAGTAGCACCAAATATAATATCATCAACATATATTTGAACAAGAAGGATGTTATGCTTTTTATGTTTGATGATGATAGTAGTGTTAACCCTTCCTCTAGAAAAGCCATTTTCTAAAAGAAACTAACTCAACCTTTCATACCAAGCTCTAGGAGCTTGTTTCAAACCATACAAAGTCTTTTTCAATTTAAAAACATGGTTGGACAGTTCAAAATTTTCAAAACTAAGAGGTTGTTCCATATACACCGCTTCTTGTATAATGCCATTTAAAAAAGTACTTTTGACATCCATTTGAAAAGGCTTAAAATCCAAGATGCATGTATATGCAAGTAGCATTCTAATGGCTTCTAATCTAGCTACGGAAGCATAAGTTTTTTCATAATCTATGCCTTCTTCTTGATTATTGTAACACCCTTGTGGGGATGTCACATTTCTGATGCAATAAAATAAAATTACCCAAGTTCTAAAATATTTGGTACATAAATAATATCAGTTGTAAAATTTTTTCCTTTTATATAATATAATACTAAATTAAATTAAAACAAAACATGAAAGAAAGCAAACTATTATCACACACCATAATATACATATGATTTTTGTTTTAAGTTGTACAAATAATTTACAACTACAAATATTTAATAAAACAGTAAAAAGTCAGTACAGTACTAAAAAATAAAGTGCCCAAGTGCACATCAAAGATTTCTAACCCTCCGAAGGATCACTCTCAGATGGATCATCGGATGACAGAAATCCAGGATGTCTCGCAGCTCTACGGACAGGAGTCCATGTTGTCGACACACTACTGATCTTACTAGGCGCATAGAAGATTCCTCCCCAATAACGCCTAAGAGTCAAAGGTATCTCAAGATGTAAATACAGAGTAGTAGTAAAAATAGGCTCCCCGTCAAACTCTCCACATAGGGACATAGTCAAACGTCCCACGTAGACTACCGATCCTCTATCCTCACGCAGTCGCCAGGCCTCACAGCCTCCGTGAAACTCAAGTCTCACAAAACCAAGGAATCCAGGTAACGCCATAACCACAAGATCAATCCAAATGGTATGGGTGGTCTAACGGCTCGCCTTCCTCGAACTGATCGCCCGACTGTTGCTCCTCAAGGTACTAAATATCAAGAGGCTGCTCCTCTTCATTTTCCTCTTCCTCAAACTCTTTACAGAATATAACAATAATACAGAAATGCATACAAATAAAGAGGTGAGACGACCTACATCATTACCAGCATGGCAATAAAGAAAATGACAATACAAACAGATATCACAGTTTAACACAATAATGCATACCATTACATCATATATAGTACCTCAAATTAACACATCATACATGCTCTCACAAGATACAGTAAACATTAAAATGCAGATCATAGATGCAAATGTATACAGACTCGTTCCTACTCTATGGAGCTAAACACAGACATCAGAGAGAATGATTCGTAAGACATATCAGTACCTCAGGCTGCCCAACCAAACTATTACACTGTCCAACATCGTGTAAATAGCTCATAGTCAAAATCGTCTTGTTGTTAGTACACAGTCCAAATGTCATGCATAACAGGCATTGTACTAGATAGTCTCCACAAGATCTTGATTAAGAATAGTGCTTATCGAGATCATTAGTGTGCTGCCCATTACCACGGTACAGAGGAGCTACCAACTGTCCACATGTAGAATCCTCCGCACACTAACGCCTCCAAGTTCACTAAATAAACCACACTACGCCTATCACACCCACAACATGGTGTAATTCATCTCGTTAGCCAATCGCCAATTCCAACCGAATTGACACAACACTCAATGCATGAATAAAAACTATAATTACATAAATACCCTCAATAGCATTATAATGCCCATAATAGCACTATAATCTATATTTATGCAAACGCCTTAAATTTTACCATAATTACATCAATACCCTCAGTATCAGTATAAACCAAATATAGTATGTCTCCACTGACAGTACTATTTCTCAACATGTTCGGGTCCTCCACTTTGGCCTGACAGTAAAACTCACTGTTCCTTTTAGTCGCATAAGAATTTTATCGCATTTTCACAATCTCGTCACCTTTTTCAAACGTTTTCAAATCACGTAAATATTTTTTGACATTTTTAAAATCGCATAGGGTTTTTAAATCATTTTCTCAATCGCGTAAGATTTTTAAATTGTTTTTCTCAATCGCGTGAGATTTTTAAATCGTTTTCTCAATCGCGTAAGATTTTTAAATCGTTTTTCTCAATCACGTAGCTTAAAAATATTTATTTTGAATACGTGTAAACTATTTTTAGTATTTTTCAACTACGTAAATATTTTCTCTACGTTATAAATTATATTTTGATCTTTTATCCATTATTTGTTCGTTTTTAGTGAATTTTGACAGCATTTTATCTAGAAAATTCATTAAATCTTATTTCCTACGTTTACCGTTAATAATTGCCTCTTTTAATTATAACTAATATATATTACTTGAAACTTACTAACGTGCTTCAAAACCCTAAGGTGAGCTTATACGTTAACATTTTTCAAGTGTTCATTGTATTTCTTATTTATAAAGAATCCTATAATTTTAGTTTCTAAAACTAAGTTTATTTATTTTGTTCCTCAAAATTTCATTGAAATTAAATTCTTTTGTAGTTAACTACTTAATCTATATTAGAAAATAATTTTGGAAATCAAATATACAAAATGTGACATTTTGGCCGAATTCTACATATCCTTCAAATGGTTTTTAAATCATTTTCCATCTTCTAGATCATTTTCAAATTCATTAATTTACTTGAGTCAACTAAGTTATTCTTTTAGAAAATGGTTGAGAACATCTTGGTTCCCTTTTTCTTGGTGAAGTCGTGAGCTCCTTTGGTGTTCTTTAGAACACTCATGCAATCCTTACATGTTATTCACATCTTACATTAATAATCATACATCTATAAACACATGCAATATATTTTAAAGCTATAAACATACATGCAAACATAATCAATCACAAATAAAGAAAGCATTTAAACAACCAAGTGAATGAATCATTATGGATTCTTCACCACAAATACAACCACTTTCTCATCTCCACACATGGTTGATGAGATCAAATCTCCCTCTTACCTTAAAGGAAGACAAACTCCTTCTACTCTCCTCCTATGGTTTTCGTGTGACCTCCAAGAGAAACCTAACATGCTAAAACAAATTTTAAAGAGTCATAACTATAGGAGAAAAATATAAACCATGGATTAATCATGGCTTAGAACCTAAGAAATCAAGTTAGAAGTAAGAAAAAAGAATCTTCACCTTGTAAGAAAAATCTCCAAAGTGATTTTCCAAGCTCAAGATGATTTTTTTTTTGGAAGAACTCTCAACTAGAGATGTTCTTAGAATGTTGTTTGGATTTGAGAAGTTGGGTTAGATGAAAATTTAGAAAGGTGGAAGTGTATGTTTATGGTGTTGGCCGAATGGCTCTCAAAGAGCAACAATGGTGATTTTTGTTCTTAGTAGAAAGAGAAGAGAGATTTTTAGAGATAGCAAAATGAAGATGAAATGAAAATCACCTCCTAACTCCAAACACTTAGCCGTGGAGCTCCAAAGGAGGTGGCCTCCTTTGTTGACTTCTCCTAACTCCTAACAACCTTAGATTAGATCAATGGGTGATATCAAAAGCTTTGCCTCCAAGCTTATTTCTAATTGGTGTAGAGAATCAAGTCATCAAGTGTCTAGCACCTTCTTGCACCTCCTTGCATGTGCTTGGCCAAATGGCCCTAATGGAGAGCAAACCAAGTTTTTGCTTCATTCATGCAATCTAGTTACACTTAGGTGCATTTAGTTAGTTTGCTTAGTTACTTGTCTAACTATATAGTTACTTAGGATAACTAAGCTTTGTCTTGATATTTTTAGAACCTTCTCTAACTAAAACTTAAATAGATAGCTAAGTAGGTTTACTTCATTTAGTTACTAAACAAGCTTCTTATGTTAAATTAGTTAGGTTTAAGCTAACTTGGTTAAGCTTTCTAGTCATAAACTAACAAGTCCAACCATTTTTGTGGACTAGCTTCTTATTGGTCTAGAAATTTGAAGCCACTAATGTTGACTAGCTCTTATTGGTTTAGGATTTAATCTAGCCAGAAACATTGACTGCTTCTCTAAATGCGGGTCCCACAGACTTTTCCAGGTCTATGGTCATTTTAGAGCAGATTTCTACTGTTTTTAAGATAGTAAGTACTATATAATAAAATAATATTATAATAATATAAAATATTTTTATTACACAGTTAAATTTTAAAAATTAAAAGATTAACACACGTATCATTCAGAATTGAGTTTAGTAAGATCCCCCAGCTCTGAATAATTAAAATAAGATTTTTCCGGACCAAAAATTATTATTTTCTTGACTCGGAGTAAATCACACAAAACACTCAAATAAAATTACAAAACAATCAAATAAATTTTATAACTTACAGAAAAACACAAAACAATACATTTAGGACAAAATTGTCATTTATCCAAAAGTTGGGGTGTTATAATTATAACCCTTAGCTACAAGCCTAGCTTTGTTTCTTATTATTAAGCCCGTTTCATCAAGTTTGTTCCTAAAGACCCATTTGGTGTCAATTATGGGATGATCATTGGGCCTTGGAACTAATTTCCAAACTTGATTCCTCTCAAATTGGTTTAGTTCATCTTGTATGGCCAAGATCCAATGTTCATCATTAATGGCCTTATTTATGTCTTTAGGTTCAACTTGAGAGATAAAGGTCATATGATTATTGTTGGTTGTGGCTTCTTAATACTCAAGAAGGGGGGGTTGAATTGAGTATGTTAACTTTTCAAAGTTTTTCTCCTTTTTCCAAAAACTGATTCTTTTATTTAACTAGGAAAAAGATTTTGTCAACCAACAAAGTAAAATGTGTTTTTACAAGATGCGTTTCTATCAAGACTAGAAACTTACAAAGAAATATTAACAATAAGGTTGATTTCAGATATGAACAAGAACAAAAACTAATCAAATCATGCAAACATCCCTAACATATTGCTTAATTCATACATTCAACAATAAAGCAAATAATGAGTTAAGGGATAGAGAAAATTGCAAACTGAATTTTATTCTAGTTCAGCTACCTCCTCTGGTAACCTACATCCAGTCCCCACATCACTGTGAGTTTCGTCCACTATTAAAAATCAATTTTAGAGCAGATTTCTACTGTTTTTAAGATAGTAAGTACTATATAATAAAATAATATTATAATAATATAAAATATTTTTATTACACAGTTAAATTTTAAAAATTAAAAGATTAACACACGTATCATTCAGAATTGAGTTTAGTAAGATCCCCCAGCTCTGAATAATTAAAATAAGATTTTTCCGGACCAAAAATTATTATTTTCTTGACTCGGAGTAAATCACACAAAACACTCAAATAAAATTACAAAACAATCAAATAAATTTTATAACTTACAGAAAAACACAAAACAATACATTTAGGACAAAATTGTCATTTATCCAAAAGTTGGGGTGTTATAATTATAACCCTTAGCTACAAGCCTAGCTTTGTTTCTTATTATTAAGCCCGTTTCATCAAGTTTGTTCCTAAAGACCCATTTGGTGTCAATTATGGGATGATCATTGGGCCTTGGAACTAATTTCCAAACTTGATTCCTCTCAAATTGGTTTAGTTCATCTTGTATGGCCAAGATCCAATGTTCATCATTAATGGCCTTATTTATGTCTTTAGGTTCAACTTGAGAGATAAAGGTCATATGATTATTGTTGGTTGTGGCTTCTTAATACTCAAGAAGGGGGGGTTGAATTGAGTATGTTAACTTTTCAAAGTTTTTCTCCTTTTTCCAAAAACTGATTCTTTTATTTAACTAGGAAAAAGATTTTGTCAACCAACAAAGTAAAATGTGTTTTTACAAGATGCGTTTCTATCAAGACTAGAAACTTACAAAGAAATATTAACAATAAGGTTGATTTCAGATATGAACAAGAACAAAAACTAATCAAATCATGCAAACATCCCTAACATATTGCTTAATTCATACATTCAACAATAAAGCAAATAATGAGTTAAGGGATAGAGAAAATTGCAAACTGAATTTTATTCTAGTTCAGCTACCTCCTCTGGTAACCTACATCCAGTCCCCACATCACTGTGAGTTTCGTCCACTATTAAAAATCAATTTACAAGATTCTTTACACAAGCTTCACTTTTAGGTTCCTTCTACCCAAATGACAGCTTTTTCAAGTCAAAGCAATCTTGCAATTCCTATAAGAGTTCCTTCCACTCTTGCACAACACCAAGAGTCCCTTCTACTCTTGATTTAATTAGCGAGAGAATCAGCGAGAGAACCTTATCTCTTATCTCTCTTTTACAATATGAAAAGATTGAATCAGATTCTAAGAAATCAAATATTACAGTTTGAAGTTCTATAGAAAAATACTCAGTTTCTTTCAATGAAAAGCTCTCTCAGTATTTGTGTGTTTGATCTCAAGTTTTGAATGAGTTGTTATTAAGAAAGTGCTTGCCAATGTCCTTATATAGGTATATTTCAAAATAGATCCTTTGGACACACTTTACAAGTCAGTTAAGATCAAAACAAACTTATCTAAAAAATTCTGTTATTAGTCAATCGATTAGTACACAGATGCATTAAACAAAATTTCACTCTTACAACATGTGTACATTGATTGCCTAATCGATTGTGTTCTTGGATGTTCTTGATCTTGAGTGATACACATATGAGTACATCGATGTTGTTCTTGAGACACATTTGCATTTTCAGCCCAGAAGTTCATACATCGATTACCTATTTGATTGTATGGCTATTTCAAAAAGTCCTTGCTTCTGCTTTGGCTTATGCATCCATGTACTAATCGATGTACAGATGCAAAAGTGCATACTGATCAAGGAAGTCCAGAATCAATCGATGTATACATAAATGTATAACACTTATACATAGATGTACACTGAGGTTTTCATTAAAAGTTAGTTAATTAACTGAAAGTACATTGATGTACATATAGATGTACAAACTTATTAATTAACCTTTTTCATTCTTAGTCCATTTTTACTTTTGAAAACCATTTTTACTTATTTTAGAGAGCTTAATCAAAGAGTTATACTAAGTCTTTTCTTTACAAAAAGGTTCCTAATGATCTTCCTTGAATTCCTTCTTCATGATGGTCCTTCTTCAAGTTTCCTTCATGATCCTTGTATTAAAATGCTTTGCTCTATGATCCTTTGCATCCACTTTTCTTACTTCATTAAATCTCATTGAAAAAATCAAGCTTGACAAGTAGTTAGTGAATCAAAGTAACAATCATGTTAAGTTTAGTCATTAATCAAAATATACTAGGGTCATTTATCCACAAACTCCCTATTTTTTATTGATGACAAACTTACCATACATAACATGTTTAACATTCAATATATCTTAGGAAGTAATTAGAAATATCAGAGTAATAAAATGCAACAATTATTTACCATTTACTCCCCCTGTCTAATTGACAGTTCTTATCATTTGAACATGTATAGGATCATTGCATCATTATTTTAGATCATTAGTTCTAGTTGTTTTATTTAGTATGGTACCCATTCTCCCCTTTTGTCATTATCAATAAGAACATGTATAGGAGATTCAAAGTATAAAAGCATGGAAAACAAGGTACATACTAGAAATTCAATCATTCATTCATATCAACATAATCAAAACAAGTTATATAGTTATTTATATTCATCATTGTTAAAAAAAAATTGAAATTGAAACTAATAGAACAAACATAAAAAATATGCTAACATCATTATAGACACACTTAAGACACTCTAAGATCTAAACATCTTCATTGGTCCTTGGTTTTTTAGTGTGCTGTGAAGCTTGGCCTGCTTGTTCTTCAAGATTGCCTTCCTCTTCAAGTGCAGCAGCAGCAGCTTCTCTAGCTATGTTCACAACATCTTTAGAAGTAGGATGAACTTCTGGAGGTGCAGTGATGGAGATGCTTAGATTTTGATGCAAAGTGGCCATTTGGACTTCCAATGTGTTGAGTCTGATACTCAGATAATCAATAGATTGTTTCAACATTAGATGGTGTTTGATTTGCCTAGCCTCAAAGTTCTAAAACATTTGGAGCAACTTGTCTATCTTACTATTCAGCTCTAAGTTGTCCACAGCAGCTCTTGGCTCTTCACCAGCTATCCTAACCCACTCTCCATCCACTTTAGCAAGCTTCATCTTGCTAATGGTCCCATCACCAAACTTGTGAGTGGCCTGCCTAGCCTGAAACCTCTCTTCATTATCTAGAGAGACTCCAAAATGCTCCAGCAATTTCACCACTAATCTAGGATAGGGTAGGGTAGCTCCACTGATTTTGCAATCCAGCTTGTGCCTGGAAATTATGAAGCTCTAACTCATCTGCTTCTTCTGTATCATAGCCCAGAGCATCAAAATATCATTATTCTGCAACACAACATGATTTCCAGATCTTGGTAAAAGCATCCTACTCAGCACATATTGCAGGAGCCTATGCTGAATATGCATAGAGCTGATGTTGATCAGTCTTCCTTCTGGTGCATTTTCAACTAGAAGCACTTTCCTTGCTTCTTCCTTGTCAAAGTTCTTGATCCATACACTGTCAGGTCCAGTGCCAGCAAGATTACTTCCTTTCTAATCTAGTCCAGTAAATTTAGCAAACTCATCAAAAGTTATCTCAATTCTTGTGTTCTTCACCTCCGCAGAAAATCCCTCATTGTCCATCTCAAATGTGCAGTAAAATGCTTTGATCAATGTAGGGTAAATATCACTCTTAATTTACAGAAATTCACTCAGTTTATACTCCTCTAAAATCTTGTGAAAAGTAAACTCATTAGCCTTAAAATAGTTAAAATCTACAGTCCTAAACTTGTGAGTATCCCTATGATTAAAATCATTCTTATAAAGCATGATGTACTCCTCATCAGAAAAATACCTCTTGATAAGTTCAATCTCAGTGACTCCTTCATCATCATCTTCTTCTTCCTCTATCCTCTTTCTCTTCTTTTGAACAGTCTTCTTTTTGGGTGTTTCCTTCACCACTTTCTTCTTCTTTTCTTGTTTCTTGGGTGCTGGCTTTGAAAATTCAGCTACCTTCTTGCCCTTGTCTTGTGTCTTCTTCAAGCTTTTTACTAGAAGCTTATCAATCCTTTGAGAAGCCTGGATTTTCTCAGTTGCTTTTCTTTTAGGGCGTGCAGGGGTTGCTATGGGTTAAACATATCGAGGTGTGGAAGATTGAGTTGAGGAGCAAGATGTGGAGTTAGAGGGAATAGGTGTAGTAGGTCTAGGTTGCTTCACATGAGCCATTGGATATGATTTCGAGCTCTGCTAGTGTAAATCCCGAAAATTAATAGTTTTATGATAAATGGTCATTTTATAATATTTGTGATTTTTGTGAATTTTTTTGGATTCTTTCGAGAATACAGAATATTTTAATATTTTTTCTCATTTTACGTGCACGCGAGTAGAGCCGGGAAAATAAGATATTTTTTCCAAGAACTTGAACTGTGGAAACGTCGACGGGGGAACTTACTAAACCTGAGGCCAGACACGATTTACGAAGTTTCATGTTTTTTGAGATTTTTATCCGATAAATAAAAATCGCAGAATAATTTTATTATCCGTTGGGCAATAAATACAAGTTTTTATTAACTATAACTTCTGTCCACTGATAATAAATCTGATACAGTGTTAGTCATATTTTAGAGGACACTTTAATGACATCACAATGGTGACATCATCACCATGACATCACTTTGACTTTTCAAAAAGTAGAAACTTAGCTTGTTGGAGAAGCTTGAAGGAAGCTTCCTTGCACTTTCCTATTAGCTTCTTCAAGAAGCCACATTTCATTTTCTCCTCCTCTCCACCACACAATTTTGGGGACTCTTTGTGGCCACTCATTTTAATTCCATACACTTACACAAAATACACCTAATTACACATTTTATTCCATTTCAAATTTTACTATCACTTTCTCTCTCTACACTTTTTCTCTCAACCATTTTCTCCTTCTTCTCTCTAACTCCACGGCAATGCTTCACTTTAGGGGAGCCAAAATTTACTTTTTCATTTTATCACTTTCATTCTTACTTTCAAAAGTTTCCAAGACACTTTCTCTCTCCATTTTCTCTCTTCTCTCATTCTTCTTCAAGCTTTCTCTTTTCTTCTTCTCCTTCACCCTCTCCACAGTTTGCAGCCCATTGGTGACCATTCTTCATTTTCTTACTTCACCATCACCAGTTCTACATTCCTCTCATCATTCTAAAGCTTTTATCTTTGAAGATTTTCTCTCAAATCCATCATCTTCTTCATTTTTTTCTCAAGAACAAAACTTGAAGCTTTAAGGTAAAGCTTCCATTTTTCTTTCTCCTTCTCTTTATTTTCATGATCTTTGTCCACTTTAGTGACCAAGGATTCATGTTTTTCAAGACTTGGTTGTTGATTTTACAAGTTTGATTGTCTAGGGCTTTGTTGGAGCTTTGGCCGAAATCCACTATCACCATCTAGGAGGTGATTTTCGTGTTCTTCCTTTAGGTAAGAGGGAGATATAATCACTTCAACCATTATTGGTGGCGAGAAGGCCTTTGTGTGGTTGTTGATGGAGAAATCCATATTGAATGCTTACTTTGTTTGATGGCTTTTCATGTTTTGTGTGTTCTTAAATGAAATGAATAATGATTGGTTGTTTTAAATGCATTAAGTATGTTGGAATGCTTGATGATGTTAGATTTAATAAATGAAAAATTTAAGGGTTTACTACCCTATTGAGAGGCCACAATTTTGGCCATAAATTTAAGGGTTGGATTTAATTTTGTGTAAAATAAGACTTATGTAATTAAGTATTGAAAGATTGATGCAAGAATTGGAAAAAGAATTAGAACCTTGATGACTTAGAGAAGCCACGACCTCTAAAGGGAATTTTGGAGTTCAAGTGATGCTTTGATGCATCTTTGGGAATTAAGAATTTAGACATTAGTAATTTATAATGAGATGGAAGAAATTGATTGAGTGATGAACATTAAGAGGGCCACAGTTTTGAAGGGCTTCTTAGCCCAAAATTCTTATAATTGATCAAGACTTGGTACATTGGGAATGTTGGATTCATAATGTGAAATTGTGGTATGTGTTCAATATATATATATATATATATATATGTTGATATTGAGAATTGGTTCTGTGCTATTGTGAGTTCACATGTCCAACTAAGCACTTGTTGATTTGTACTTGATGAAATTGTGGCATGATATTGTTAAGAATTGTCTATATGCCATTATGATATGTTCCATGAGAAATACGTTGTTGATGAATATGCATGTGATGCATTGTTTATGAGGAACATATCGTTGATACACATACATGATGTAAATTAAGTTGTCATACATATCTGATGTCCGTTGGACTTTATTGAGAAAAGTGATATGTGCCTAGGAGATTGAATTACACCTTAGTGTGGGTGCGAATAGACTAAGCGTAGGTCATAGTGGTTGACCTTGGGGGCGTCGGGGTGCGGGTGTTCCACATGGACAGTTATGAGCTCCTCTGTGCCGTGGGATAAATCGATGCAAACACACTTACGATCCCGACCAAGACGTTGTCCTATATCGCGATCAACTATTGAGGTGCCATGTATAAGCCATATTACGTAAATATTTTTATGAGATGAAGCACTTTATTTTTTTTACGGCTAACGAGATACTGGCATTACTCCTTGATCATTCTCTCCAAAATGTTGATGTCTAGCTCCATGGAGTAGGATTTTGGTACCATGTGCATGTGCATAGTGAGTCAGTATATCATCTGGCATTTGCACATTTATCTATTTTCATGAAAATGAAACTGTTGTTCATTTATATGATGACTGGACTATTGCTTTAAATGAAGTTATGATGATTTGAACTGTCTTATTGTTTATTATTTGAGATATTATCGTTGTTCCTCTTTTATTGCTTACTTTTATTATTGATTATTGTTGTTTCTCACTTAATGCTATCTATTATTATTACTATTGATAAATATATGTGTTGTGATGTTATGTGGGCATCTTGCATTGTTCTGCTTTCTTGCGGGTATTCGTATTGAATGTTGGGTGTCTCATCTCTTTCCTGTATCCTTGTATTTCTGTTTTATATTTATATTTGATAAAAGATTGTGATGAAGATGAAAAGGGACCACACCCTTGCTGATTAGACTGGGTCGATTCATTATTTTCGATATGGCATTTGGATGGGGTTTTTGATTACGTAGGGGTGCAACTTCATGGGGGCATTGATGCCCGGCCTATCAACTAAGACTCCGAGTGTCACATATATATGGGGTTGCAGCCTTGTCTGCTAGTAGTACCTATCCCAGGGTTACTACTTCCCCTCTTTAGTGCTTTTGTACACATTACCTTTTATTTGAATATATAAGTACTATGTTTTGTGAGTGCTTTGTGTTAAGGACAAATATATTATATATGAAATATGTTTTCCTTCAGTGGTTGCATAATTATGGTTGGGTACTAAGTATGCTTCATTTGAGGCTCATATTTTCTATTTATGTATAAGCAAAATTAAATTTTTAAAAAGATTGTTGTCGGGACTATGACACACTTGGATTTAGTGACTATGGCGTAATGACGGTTGTGCCATAGTTATTAGATCTAGGGCTGTTATAGCTAGGGTTTGGGTCTTTGAAATTTGGATTTGAAAAGTAAAAGATTTGGAGGGAAGGGTTGAAATTTATAAACTTAAATCAGTCAATCGATTACCCAATCAATGTATTAAAGTGTTTTTCCTCCTGTATACACGTGCTAATCAATGTACTTAGCATCAGGATTTGAATTTTAAACCAGGTACATCGATGTATTAATCGATGTATAAACTAAGTCAGAGAGTACCAAGTTCTGAAAACTTGAACTCAATCGATGTGTGAATCGATGTATAAGCAATGTCAGAGAGCCCAACAATTGCAGCATACACCCAATCGATGTACAAATTGATGTATAAGGTAAGTCAATGAGTCCTAAATTTTGGAACTATCACTCAATCGATGTTACAATCGATGTACATGATATCCTGTACCTATTTGAGCAAAATAATCGATTATCCAATCGATGTATAATGACTTCCAGATAGTCATGTTTTCTGATTTTTGAAGTCAATCGATGTACAACATTGATGTTCTAATCATTTTAAGTTTATATTGCTTGTATTAATCGATTATATAATCGATGTAAGGGCACTTAAAATAGATTTCTAAGTTTGTACATAGATTACCTAATCTGTGTACCAGATTTTAGGTTAAGGATTTTGTCTAGATAAATCGATTGTTTAATCGATGTACAGACATCAAACATCAAATTATCATGCATTCAACATTCAAAACATCAAGCATAGGTAGGATCAATTATTCCTAATTCTCTTCTTATGTAGAAAAAGCTTTCTTTAGCTAATGGTTTAGGGAAAATATCAGTTAATTGCTTAGATATATCAACATATTCAATGATTATATCTCCACTTTGAATGTGATCCCTTATGAAATGATGTCTTATCTCAATATGTTTGGTTCTTGAATGCATTATAGGATTCTTAGTGAGATTTATAGCACTAGTATTATCACATCTGATTGGTACTTTCTCTAAGAGAACACCATAGTCAATAAGTTGTTGTTTCATCCAAAGAATTTATGCACAATAACTTCCTACTGCAACATATTCTGCTTCAGCAGTTGATAAAGCCACACTTGTTTGTTTCTTACTATACCAAGAAACTAATGAGTTTTCTAGAAGGTGGCAAGTTCCACTAGTACTTTTCCTATCTAACTTGCATCCAGCAAAGTCAGAGTCAGAATATCCTACTAAGTTACATATTGATCCTTTAGCATACCATAATCTCATTTCTTTAGTTCCTAATAAGTATTTCATGATTCTTTTTAAAGTAGTTAAGTGTGATTCCTTAGGATTAGCTTAGTATCTAGCACACATACAAACATTGAACATTATATTAGGTCTACTTGTAGTTAGATAGAGTAAGGAACCAATCATACCTCTGTACTTGAAAATATCTACTAATTTACCTTTCTCATCTTTGTCCAAGTAGCATGATGGACTCATTGGAGTAGCCATCTCCTTTGCATTCTCCATTCCAAACTTCTTGAATAGTTCTTTGTAGTACTTAGTTTGGCTTATGAAAGTCCCATCATCACATTGTTTGATTTGTAGTCCAAGGAAGAATGTAAGCTCTCCCATCATAGACATTTCAAACTCGTTTTGCATTAGTTTGGCACATTCCTTACACAAAGATTCATTAGTAGCACCAAATATAATATCATCAACATAAATTTGAACAAGTAGTATGTTTTGTGCTTTTCTTTTGGTGAATAGTATTGTGTCAACTTTTCCTCTTATAAATCCCTTTTGAAGTAAGAAATTACTTAGCCTTTCATACTAAGCTCTTGGAGCTTGTTTAAGTCTATACAAGGCTTTAGTGAGTTTATACACATGATTAGGAAATTCATTTATTTCAAATCCAGGGGGTTGACCAATATACACTTCTTGTATATATCCATTTAGGAATGCACTCTTAACATCCATTTGATACAATTTAAAATTCATGATACATGCATATGCTAACAACATTCTAATAGCTTCTAATCTAGCCACAGGTGCATATGTCTCATCATAGTCAATTCCTTTTTCTTGATTATAGCCTTTGGCTACTAATCTAGCTTTATTCCTTACTATGATACCTTGTTCGTCAAACTTATTCCTAAACACCCATTTTGTACTAATTATTTGTTTATCCTTGGGTTTTGGAACAAGTTCCCAAACTTTATTTCTTTCAAACTGATTAAGTTCTTCTTGCATTGTCGTAGTCCAGTTTTCATCAATAATTGCTTCATCTATAGTTTTAGGTTCAACTTGTGATACAAAAGCTATATTATTGCATGCATTTCTCAAGGAATGTCCAGTGGTTACCCCTTTGGATATTTCACCAATTATGTTGTCCAGAGGGTGATTCCTTGCAGTTTTCCATTCTTTAAGTAGATCTTCATGTTGAGCCTCTCCTGGAATTTCCACTTTGGCATTGTCCTGCTTTTCCTCAAGATGAATCTCTTCTAAAGTTTCTGCAACATCATCAACAAATTTCTTTCCCAACCTTTTGGGGTTAGTTTCATCAAATGTAACATATACAAATTCTTCAATTGTTTGTGTTCTTTTATTGAAGATTCTAAAAGCTTTACTAGATGATGAATAGCCTAGAAAGATTCCTACATCAGCTTTAGGATCAAACTTTCCTAGATTGTCCTTTCCATTATTTAGTACAAAACATTTACAACCAAAGACATGGAAAAGTGAAACATTTGGTTTTCTACCTTTATAGAGTTCATATGGAGTCTTTTTCAAAATTGGTCTAATCAAGACTCTATTCATTAAATAGCAAGCTGTGTTTACAACATCTGCCCAAAAATATTTTGGCATGTTTGAGTCATTCAACATAGTTCTTGTTATTTCTTCTAAAGATCTATTTTTCCTTTCCACAACATAAAAGAAATTAATTCAAGGATTTATGAAATATAATATTGAATGGATTAAAATAGTAAAGGATTTAAAGTAAGGGATTTTGAGACATATAAATAAGAAAAGCTTGTTTTTTGGAATTAATTAAATTAGTGGATTTAGTTTATAAATGAGAAATAAATTGGTGACTTGAAATTTACTAATGTATAGTTCACCCTTGGGTTTTGAAGCGCGTTAGGAAATTTTAAGCTATAATAATTGATTTAAATCAATGAAAAAGTAATTTTGTGGGAAATAGTATAAAAATTATGGAAAGGATTTCTTAAGTGAGAAAACATGAAAAATAAAGTTAGAAATTGTATTAATTTTTGGAAAGTCTACAATGATGTTTAGAATATTGAGAAATATTTTACGCAGTTGAAAAATGATGAAAAATATTTTACGTGACTCAAAAATGTGATTTTTAAGTTACGCGATTTCAAAAACATTGAAAAATTGCTACGCGATTTGGAAAACATTAAAATATTTTTACGCGATTGAGAAAACGTTAAAAAAAATTACGCGATTTGAAAACGCAACAAAAATGTTGCGTGATTGTGAAAATATGGTAAAATTATTACGCGATTGAAAATACAGTAGAATTACTGTTGGGTCAACGTGTGGGACCTATATATGTGAAATTATAATTTTGGCCTGAAATTGGTCTGTGAGCATTTATTATGCATTGGGAAAGTCCTATGGACTATGTCAAGGCCGATGGCCTAGGAGTTGAATAACACCTTTGTGCAGGTGCGATAGGTATAGTGTAGATCACTTGTTGACTTTAGGGGCATCAGGGTGCAGGTTTTCTACAATGGGTAGTTGGTAACCCCACTGTACTGTGGATCAGACCGATGCAACGCACCGATGATCCAGACCAAGACACTATTCTTAATCAAGATCTGGCGTACATTGTCGTGTATAATATCAGACGTGCAAAAAAGATGAAAATTATCGCACTTATTCTGAGGCAACCGAGATACCGACAGATCTTCTAGATCATTCTCTCCGACTTGTGTTTAGCTCCATGGAGTAGGAAATTTGGTCTGTATGCATGTGCATAGTCTGTATATATTTTTGTGATATTTTATTTGTTAAATATTGATTAATGTTTGATGACATGACTATATTCACTGTTTGTTATATATGTATAACATCACTGTTATTTCTATCTCTTTACTGCTATGTTGGTACTGGTGTTGGTAGTCTCACCTCTTTGTATGATGTTCTTGTACTGTATTTGTATTTGGAAAAGACAGTAAGGAAGGCGGTGAAGAGCATATTCCTTCTATTGATACTGATTTCTAAGTTGATGGCGTCAAGACATAGTTTCTTTGGTTACGTGAGACTGTTGTTTCGTGGTGGCACTGGAGCCTGGCATCTTAGTCCTGATGAGGAGGGTCTTATTTATCAGGGAAAGTTGATTGTCTCTCTGAGTAGGATCTACCTCGGAGATCCTTTCTTTTTTGTTGATATCTATGTACAAGTAGAGTTTCCTTTATCTATTAGACAGTATTGGGGTGGTCGTTACCATACTCCTAATGAGATTAGTATTGTGTCAATTGCTTGGACTCTTGTCCGTAGGACCACACGTCACCCTGGGTTTATATCTTCCAAGGAGACGGAGGAAGATCCCGAGGAGGACCCGTCTAAGGGTTCTGCTCCATAGGTGTGTACTTGGGCCAATGTAGCAGTTATAGTAATGTTTATTTCCTTTGAGAACTTCGTCTGTATATATTTAAGTTTGTCAATACTGATGTTATGTATATGATGTATATTATTTTGGGATACTATTTCGTATTTTTATATTCTAGTAAATTTATATTATCAGTATCAAGAAATTTACAACTACAACTTACATTTATATTATAAAATATTATTTTATAACTTTGGGTAATTTGGTAATAAATAATATAAAAATGTGATACCCAATGGTGGGTGTTACACTAACTAACTAAGTGTTTAATGATGAATGGAATGGTGAGAATTTTAGGTTCCTAGCCCCTTAGAGCTCACGGCCCCATAGAGTACCCAATTGCAAAATTTTGTATTAAAATGAAAACTTAATTAATTAGATGATTAGATGTTGATTAGGGATTCATAAAATGGAAAGAACAAAGAACAAAATTTTATCCTACAACCTAAAGTGATTTTTGGCCAAAGAGAGAACATGAGTGTGAGTGAGGTTTTGAGAAACTTAAAATAATTATTCTTTAGAACAAAGAAAAGGACTTGTTTAATTAGAGCAACAAAGATTAGGTGAAGAATATTAGAGAATTCCCCTAGAGAGGCTTAATAGGAAAAATGTTGAAGTTGAAGCATAATTTTTTATTAAACCTTAGAAGTATGTTTTCGCAATTAAAAGTAGTATGGACTTGTGAAAGACTTTGGAAGTTGAGCCTAGTGGTGGCTATTTTGTATCATGTGATGAATTTAATATCCTGTTGAGCTTAGTGGTGGCTATTTTGGATCATGTGATTGTTTATTGTTCATGCATTAAATCATTGGTCGTGCATTGAAAGTCCGGTGGACTGTGTTGTAAGGCTTTATACCTAGGAGATGAATCACACCTTAGTGCGGGTGCGAATAGACTAGTGTAGGTCACTTGTTGACCTTGGGGGCGTCGAGGTACGGGTATCTCACAATGGGTAGTTGGTAGCTCCTCTGTGCCGTGGGACAGGCCGATGCAAACGCAACAACGATTCAGACCGAGACACTGTCCTATATCGCGATCTTGTGAAGAATGTCTTGTATAAGCCATGTTGCGCAATTTGTTGATATTGAAGCACTTGATTTGAGGCTGACGAGATACAGACATGTCTCCTTGATCATTCTCTCTGATGTTGTGTTTAGCTCCATGGAGTAGGATTTTGGTACATTGTGCATGTGCCTGGATTATTAAACTATTTATTTTTGGAATCTTGTTACTGCTTATTATTCTTGTTGTGTTATTTGGCGTTATGTGCCGTTTATGTTTCTTACTGCCATAATTGGTAATGATATTGGATATCTCACCTCTTTGCTTTGTTATTATGTTTATATATATGTTTCTTTGAAGACTGAGGTGAGGAAGAGCCTAAGTTTCCTAGTTTTTGATCAACCTAGTCTTCTGTTTTATGATGGCATCCCGATGAGGTTTTCTAGGGTATGCCAGACTGAGGTTCCACAGAGGTGTTGACTGTTGGCACGTCGACTTGAACACTGAGTGTTTCATCTACGTGGGAGATGTGACTGTATCTTTGGCTTGGGGTCGCTATGATCCATTTGTTTTCTCTTTTGATGTTGTTATATCGCTGGAGTTCTTCATGTCGATACGTGAGGTGTAGGGTGATCGCGAGTATACCCCACATGAGGACTTATTCCTGTCCTCTGCACGAGCCCCTACTCGTGATTCTATTGCTCCTGTAAGGATTTCCTCTTCTGAGGAGGAACCTGAGGAGGACCCATCTGAGGCTCCTTCTCAGTAGTTGTTAGGGGCATGATACTTTTTATAGTCTTGGTGGCTGTCTGTATATATCTTTTTGGGCATGTAAAACTTCTGTTTTCTTTTGCTAAAACTATTGGTGTATCTGAATACTTATATCATGTATCTTTTGTATAAATGTATGATTTGATCTTCATGTTAATTTCCGCTAAGTTTATGTTTTCTGCTTACAAAAAGAAAAAGAAATTGCCAAATTATTATATGCTTTATAAATGAACAGGTTGCTATCTATATGTATATAAATCGAGTCTAACTGTCATCTTTTGAGTTTCGTTTTTGGTGTGACGCCCTCTCGAAGGGGGCGTTACAATGTGTAGATTATAGACAATTGAACAAGGTAACCATCAAGAACAAGTATCTGTTGCCTAAAATAGATGATATGATGGATCAACTAAGAGGAGCTTCGGTGTTTTCTAAGATTGATCTGAGATCTGGATATCATCAAATCCGGGTTAGGGGAGAGGATATCCCTACGACCACCTTTAGAACTAGGTATGGACATTATGGGTATCTTTTGATCTCCTTTGGGTTAACGAATGCTCCAGCAGTGTTTATGGATTACATGAACAGAGATTTTAGACCCCATCTAGACAAGTTTGTTGTTGTGTTTATTGATGACATCCTCATCTATTCAAAGACAAAGGAAGAACATGAACAACATGTTAGGATAGTTTTAGATATCCTTAAAGAAAGAAAGTTGTTTGCCAAATTGTCCAAGTTTGAGTTTTGGCTATCAAAAATATAGTTTTTGGGTCATGTTATTTCTCAAGACAGAATCTCAGTGGAACATAGTAAAGTTGAAGCAGTGTTACAGTGGGAGAGACTCACCACTATGACCAAGATTAGAAGCTTTATAGGCCTGGCTGTTTATTATAGAAGGTTTATTAAAGGCTTTTCTCAATTAGCATTACCTTTGACTAGGTTGACTAGGAAGGGTAATATTTTTATTGGACTTAGGAGTATGAGAATAGCTTCCAAGAGTTAAAGAAAAGGTTGACCACTACGCCAGTGTTGGTGATTCCAAATCCCCATGAGAACTTTGAAGTATTTTGTAATGCTTCAAAGATGGGACTAGGGTGTGTTTTGATGCAAAGTATGAGAGTAGTTGCCTATGCATCAAGGCAGTTAAGGCCTCATGAGGGGAACTACCCTACCCACGATTTGGAATTGGCAGCTGTAATGGTTGCATTGAAGATTTGGAGGCACTATCTTTATGGGGTTCAATTCGAAGTGTTCAGTGACCATAAAATTTTAAAATACTTGTTTGGTCAAAAAGAGTTGAACATGAGACAAAGAAGATGGATGGAATTCTTAAAAGATTATGACTTTGAGTTGAAGTATCATCTGGGTAAAGCCAATGTAGTGGCTGATGCATTAAGTAGGAAGTCCCTACATATGTCCCGAATGATGGTCCAAGAGGGCAAACTTCTTGAGAGTTTCAGGGATTTGAGTCTTGAGATGACTATGATGCCATATACTCTCTTTGCGAGTAGAGTGGACATAGTGAATGACTTAAGAATTCAGATTTTAGAAGCTCAAAAGGAAGATGAAACTCTAAGGGACATTAGTGAGTAGATCTTTTTAGGAACTCAAGAGGATTTTGATATGTCTGATGATGGAATAATAAAGTTTAGAGATAGACTTTGTATTCTAAGAGAATCAGAGGTCAAAGAGAGAATTCTTGAAGAAGCTCACAAGAGTAAGTATACCATTCATCCCGGATCCACTAAAATATATCAAGATTTAAGGAAAATGTTTTGGTGGGATGGAATGAAAAGAGATATAGCTGAATATGTCTTGAGGTGTTTAGTTTGTCAAAAAGTGAAGATTGAACATCAGAAGCCTGCATGACCTTTACAGTCATTGGGAGTCTTGGAATGGAAATGGGATAAGATCTCAATGGATTTTGTAATGGGTTTACCCAGAACTCAGTCAAGATATGATGCAATTTGGGTCATAGTGGATAGATTAACCAAATCTACCTATTTTTTACCAATAAGAGCTAACTATTCTCTATAGAAATATGTGCAGATGTATTTAAAAGAGATAGTTAGGTTATATGGAGTTCCCGTGAGTATAGTATCAGATAGAGATCCTAGATTCATATCTAGATTTTGGGGATCTTTGCAAAAAGTATTTGGAACTAAGTTAAGCCTGAGTACAACTTATCACCCTCAAACAAATTGGCAAACAGAGAGAACAATCCAAACCCTAGAGGATATGCTTAGGGCATGTATTTTAGAACAGCAGGGTAGTTGGGATAAGTTCTTACCATTAGTGGAATTTTTCTATAATAATAGCTATCATTCCAACATAGGTATGGCACCCTATGAGACTTTATATGGAAGGAAATGTAGATCGCCTCTATGTTGGTATGAGGTAGGTGAGAGAACCATCCTAGGTCTAGAGTTGGTCTAGTAGACCACGGAACAAATCAAAATGATTAAAGATAGGTTGGTTGTTGCTCATAGTCGGCAGAAGAGCTATGCTAACAAGAGAAAGAGATCTCATGATTTTAATAAGGGAGAACATTTTTTCTTAAGAGTTACTCCTACTACAAGGATTGGTAGAGCATTGAAAGCTAGAAAGTTACATCCATGTTTTCTCAGTCCCTATCAAATTCTAAAGAAAGTCGGACCCGTAGCTTACCAGATAGCCCTGCCTCCCAGTTTGTCAAACCTTCGTGATGTTTTTCATGTGTCTCAGTTGAGAAAGTATAATCCAGACCCTTTGCATATTATAGAAAATGAATCTGTATAGTTAAAAGATGATTTGTCTTATGTTGTACAACTAGTAAGGATAGTGGATAGAGGGGTCAAAAAGCTTAGAGGTAAGCAAATTCCTCTGGTGAAGGTTTTATAGGGTGGTAATGACACTGATGAAGCTACTTGGGAGCTAGAATCCCACATACATCAAGATTATCCAGAGTTGTTCTTATCAGGTAAGCAATTTTGGGGTCAAAATTTTAAAAAGGATGGGAGAAATGTAATACCCTTTAATAACATGTTAGACTTTTATATGTATACAAAGCTAACATATGACTTGTTTAACTTGTCTGCAGAGTTTTGTGGCGAACTGAGTTCATTTGGGCATTTTGTTGCAACTTTGAAGGTAAAAAGTAGCTTTAAATGACTTAGATAATAGCATAAATTCTTTAGATAAGGGATTTAAATATGGATACTTTATTCCTAAGTCACAAATTTGTGTTATAAGTTGTGGTTAAAATTTGAGAATAATCAGAGCCAGTTTGGTATTTTTAGGCATATTGGTTGTATTTTTTAATGCCGGATTGACCCTAGCAGATATGAAAAATTAAGATATTGGTGAAACAATAATTTTTTTTTATACAAAGGAGGGCCAAGCCCAGTGAAACAATAATTTTGATGAATCTTAGTATTTATTTCAAAGTTGTTGGAAGCTGGAAATCTTGTTTTAGTTAAAGTTGAGTGTTTTTAGCAAATAGAAGAATATTAGTGTAATGTTTAATGGCTATAAGCCCTTTACGGTTGGCAGCACTCTTATTTGACCATTTTCTTGATATTTCTAAGCCTTCATTCACAGATGTTTTCATTCCAAAAATAGAAATAGAAAACGTGAGAGAAAGAAGAAAAGAAAAGGAAGAAAAGACCAAGGAAGAGAGAAAGAGGAAAGCTAAGGGCAAAGCCAAAGCTTGAGATTCAACCAAGTTTGAATCCATCTCAGTAGCTTATGGAGTTTGGAGGTAGGGGTTTATGACTTCTATTCATCTCTTTTCTCTATTCTCTTCATATATGCACCTAAACAACCTAATAGGCCAAATTGAGTTCTAGATAAGTTTAATGTGTTTGGTTTGCATTAACATGTTTCTTAGGTCATTTATAACTTGTTCATGTCATAAACTGAATTTAGAAGCCTAGAACAATTCTTTTATACCATTGATGCTCATTTTGGGGTTTTAGTTCAAGCATGTTGGTTCTTGGTTCATAAATCCAAATCAAGAGGCTTAGGATGGTGATTGATGACTCCTATGTGTTAATGAACTAGTTAGGAACTTAGGATCACCTAGAAACTGATTGGAAATGACCAAAATCTGTGCAAATGACTAATGGAATAGTACCACGCTACAAAATTATGCAAAATGCTGCATTCTGTCATGGGCGTCATGGCGTGGGAAGGGTGGCGCCACGGAGTATAACATCCTGAAAATTAATAAATTGATTATAAATAGTCATTTTATAATATTTGTTATTTTTGAGAATTTTTTTGGATTTTTCTGAGAACGCGAAATATTTTAATATTATTCTTCGTTTTGCATACACACTGAACCGAGCCGAAAAAATGAGATATTTTTCCCGAGAACCTTGATCTGTGGAAACGTCGACGGGGGATCTTACTAAACCCGAGGCTGGACATGGTTTACGAGGTATCACATTTTTCGAGAAATTTTATCTGACAGACTAATAAATCGCTGTGTAATTTTATCCGCTGGATAATTAATACTGACTTTTGTCAACTGTAACAATTGTCCATTGGATAATAACATGTATTAGAAACCATATCATTTTATCCCAATACAATCCACTTTATGTCAAATCAAATTCACTTTAATTCAAATAAAGTGTACTTTCATCAAAACTTCTTTGAGAAGCTTTGACTACCAAATGACCACCTTGCCCTTGACTTATTAGAGAAGCCAAATTTCTCCCACTCCTCTCTCTCAATGCTGTGGTAATGGGCCATGGGGAAGCAAAAATTTTTTCTTCCCACACTTAACTTACCTCACCCAAAATATCTCATTTCCTACCATCACTTTCTCTCTCTAACTTTCACCTTCTAATTTTTCTCCTCCTTCTCTCTTCTTCCTCTTCTCCAACACGGTTCATGCGGCCCTATTAGAGACCATTTCCTTTCACTTTTCTCTTCTCCAAGACCATTTCTATGCTCCCATCAACCTCCTCTACAATTCCTATTTGGAGGGTTTTCTTCAAAAACCAACTTTTCCTCCATTTTCATCCAAGACAAAGTTTCAAGCTTTAAGGTAAAGTCCTCATTTTTCTTCTTTCTTCTCTTCATTTTCATGTTCTATGGTCTCATTGGAGACCAAAGATCCATCCTTTACCAAGCTTGATGTTGATTCTTTGTGTTGGAGATTTTAGGGTTCTTGGAGACCCCAAAACCGAAATCTTCAAGAAGCAAGTAGGAACCCATTTTCGTGTTCTTCCTTTAGGTAAGAGGGAGATTACTCACTTCAACCATTATTGATAGTGAGGAGTGTAACACCCTTGTGGGAGTGCCACATTTATGATGCAATAAAATAAAATCTACCCAAGTTGTAAAACATTTGTTGCATAAATAGTATGGGTTGTAAAATTTTTCTTCTTCTTATATACAGAATATTACTAAATAAAATAACATGGAATATAAAGTGAAACAAACTGATATCTCACACATAATGTACATAAGAATTTGTTTTAAGTTAAGCAAATAATTTACAACTACAAAATATTTAAAGAAAACAGTAAAGAGTTCATATACAACACTACATCAAAAAATGTCCAAGTGCACATCATAGATATCTAACCCTCTGAAGGATCACTCTCAGATGAAACTTCAGGTGATAGGTATCCAGGATGTCTCGCAGCTCTACGGACATGAGTCCGCGCTGTCGACACTATACTGATCTCACTAAGGATATGGAACATCCCTCCCCAGTGACGCCTCAGATCCAACGACATCTCCAATTGTAGGTACAAAGTCATAGTAAAAGCAGGCTTAGCATCAAACTTTGCTCGTAGGGACACAGTCAGTCGTCCCAAGTAAATAATTGATCCTCAATCCTCGTGCAAACTCCAGGCCTCAGAACCTCCGTGAAACTCCAGTCTCACGAACCCAAGAAATCCCGGCAATGCCATCCTCAAAAGTCAATCTAGCGAGTATGGATGATCGGATGGTTCGCAGTCGTCGAATTGATCCTCGGCTTGCTGTTGCTGCTCTTCCTCAGGATACTCACAATCTAGAGGATGTTCCTCTTCCTCAAACTCTTTACAACATAAATAATAATACAGACACTGTACATATAGAGAGGTGAGATAATCATACATCAATACCAGCATGGCAAATAAGAAAATGCCAATACAATAGATATCACAGTTTAATACAATAGAGCATGTTATAACAGTATAAATAATAATACAATTTAACACAAAAATTTAATACAACAATATCAAATAATATCACAGATAATAATGTTATGATGCATGACACAAATGCAAATGCAATACGACTCGTTCCTACTCTATGGAACTAGACACAAATATCAGAGAGAATGACTCGCAAAGATCTATCAGTACTTTAGGCTGCCCAACCAAACTATTGCACTATCTAACGTTGTGTTTATAGCCCACTGTGCAATCATCGTGTAGTAGCACACAGTCCAAATATCGTGTAACTACAGGCATTGTACTAAAATAGTCTTTACAAGATCTTGATTAAGTATAGTGCGTGTCGAGATTACTAGTGTGTTGCCAGTTATCACGGCCCAGAGGAGCGACTAACTGCCCACATGTAGAATACTCCGCACACTAATGCCTCCAAGTCCATACAAAGAAATGAACCACACTACGCTTATCACACTGACAACACGGTGTTATTCACCTCATCAATCAAATCACCAATAATCAACCATATTGGCATAAATCAATGCATGAATAAAAATAGTAATTACCAAATTACCCTTAGTCTCAAAATATTCTCATATTTACGCAAATGCCCTCAATGGCAATAATCTTAAATACAGTACGTTCCCACTTGACGTACCATATTTCCACATGTCCAAAATACAGTACGTTCCCACATGACGTACCATATTTCCACATGTCCAGGTCCACCACTTTGGCCCAACAGTAAATCTCGCTGTTTCAATTAATCGCGTAGAAATTTTATTGTGTTTTCACAATTTCGTCGTTTTTACAAATGTTTTTAAATTGCGTAAATATATTTTGCTGTTTTTAAAATTGCGTAGTATTTTTAAATCGTTTTCTCAATCGCGTAAGATTTTTAAATCGTTTTCTTGATCGAAAATCTTTAAAATCTCAGTTTTAAAACTACGTAAGCTATTTTCACTACTTTAAAACTACGTAGAATAATTTTTCTTACATTATAAATATATTATAAAATGTTTTCTTTTATTTGACTATTTTTAATAAATTTTGACACATTTTGTCTATAAATTCTATTACAAATGTACTTTTTTTGTTTTTACTCTAAAAATTCATTTACTTAGTTTATTATTACTAAATACACTTTAGTAATTATCACTATACTTTAAAATTCCAAAGTAAGTATTTTTCAAGGGTTTTATTTATTTTTTCTTCTATATCACATTTCTAATAAAAATTGGTTTACTTCTTTAATTCTTGAAAATTCATTACAAAAGCATTCTTTTTAGGTAAAACATCAACTCTTCACTTTAGAAAATAAGTTTTGGATTAATATACATTTGCTAGGCATGTTGGCCGAAATTGATAAAACATTGGCATTTGATCTTTGGATCATTTTTCTTCTTCTAAATCATTTTAAAATTCTTTAATTTACCTAAATCCATTTAATCTTTCCTTTAGAAAGTTGTAACGCCCCAAACTTCCTATGTATTAAACAGTAATCTTGACAGTTAATAGAATTCTACTGTTTAGTGATTTCTGTGTACTGTAAAGTTATTTTGTATATTTTGTCAGCATATTTGATCGTTTTGAGTAATTTGCTCCGTGTCAAGAAAATAATAATTTTCGGGCCGGAAAAATCTACGTAAATTAATTTTTACTGTTTAGTCTTAATTGATTTACGTAATTTGATTTGATATTTGTGCGTTTTCTAATTTTTGTGATTTTATGTGTGATTTTAGAATTTTTACTGTGTTGTGGGCCCCACAAGGTGTATGTGGGCACAGGTGGCCATACGTGGGCGTAAGTGGCCATACGTGGGCCCAGGTGGCCATACGTGGGCCCAGGTGGGTCCCGCAAAATGAAAATTTTTTTTACGAATAAAAAAATTTGTACTGTTTAGACGGAGACAGGGGATCTTACTAAACCTGAATCCTAAAAAGCTTTTTTAGAAAATTTCCTTTCTTGTATCTTGTCTTGTATTTAATTAAAAATATCGTAATTATATATATATATATATATATATATATATATATATATATATATTGTGAGGTTAGAAACAGAAGATAAAAATAAAATTCTATACTGTTAAGATAACATTAGTGGTTTGGATATCCACTATCAATCTAATTATCATTGGAGAATTAATCTTGATTTAATTAACGGTGGAGATTTGATCTTAAAAGTAAATAGGATCAATTATAACCGTTGGATGGAAATTTAAATCAAGGGTAGGGATTTAATTTTATAAATGGCTATGACCATTATCAACCCTTGGATGTAAAAGTAATCAATGGTGGAGATGGATCATTAATGACCATTGGATTTGGATTTAGATCAATGGTGGAGAATTGGTCATCAAAAATGATTACAACCATTTTGGACCCTTGGATGCAAAGTTTGAAGGTGTAATCTTAACCCTTCATTTTGGAGACACATTCAATGGTTAGGATTGCAAGCCAAAAATGATCCAATGGCTCAAATGAAGTCTTCCATCTAAAACCTAAACCTAGTAGCTAATTTAAATCCAAACCATTCTTTTAATCAATGGTTAGGATGACTTATAGTGATGGCTATGTAATTTGGCACATTTTGAGTGTATGAAGGGGAGGGGGACGGTTTGAAGAGCAAGGAGGAAAGGAGACAATTTAGTGTAGGCTTTTTAGGCCAAAGAAAAAAGAATGAAGACAAGCCAAGTGTCAAGACCAATTCCTATTGATCATTAATGCTTATGTTTGTCAAACTTCACTTTTCATTTCTCTCTAATGCATGCTACGGCCATGCATAGTCCAAAAGGCCAAATAACTCATTTTTACACTTCACATTATCACACCTTCACTTATTTCACTTAGTTTCAAGAAAACAATCCAAGCAAACTCCATTTCTCTCCCAAAATATGACCATTCGGCCAAGCACTCCAACCTTCTCCTCCATCACTTTTTAATTTCATACAACCTAGTTTCTTGAATCCTTTCATCATTCTAAGAACCTTTGTAGTTCACACCAAGTTCTAATTCTTCCATCTTGAAGGACTTTTACTAAGATCAAGTTCTAGAGCTTTTGTTGGTGAAGTGTAAGAAAACTTCATTTATTCTTTTCTTTTTCATGTTCTAAACCATGTTTGATCCATGGTTCTTCTTATTCAAGCTTGATATACTAATTTTCTTGTATTTGTTTCATGTTTAAGAACTTGTGTTGGTGGAGATCTTGCTCAAAACACAAATCAACAAGCTTTTTGGTGGTTCTTCAAGAGGTAAGAGGGAGATTCATCTCACCAACCAAGCATGGTGGTGAGAGATGGTTTTATATTTGATGGATGGTGAATCCATGTGAGGATTCCTATCCATGGTCATGTAATAATTTATGTGTGTTATGTGCTTTAAATTATTTTTTTTGCCTATGTTTGATATGCTTTGCATGATTTACTTGTGTATGCATGCTTAGTATAATTTTTATTTGTTTATATGGTATGCTTATAATATGCATGATGATATATGTTGAATATATTATGATGGATGTATGTTGAAATAAGCAAAATTTTGGCTCCAAAGGCCATGAAGGAGGTCACGGTTTTGAGCTTCCAAGATTAGGGTTTTTATTGAAATTTTTCAAGAACCATGAAGTTGATTTTTAGTCCTTGAACTAAAATAAATTTCAGCCAAGACACCAACAAATTTAGTGTTCACAAAAATGATATTTTTATAAATAAATTGAGTAGTAAAGAAAATAAACAAAAAGGATTTGTTTTACAAAAAGAGTGCACACGGTTTTTGAATAAATATTTTCATGAATTTATTTTGTGTAGAAACAAGAATGAAATTTATTTAAGTTAGAAGAAAAATATTTCATGGTTCCAATGGCCATTTACAAGGTTTTGATAATTTAGAAAAAAATGTGTTGATGTTATAAAATATAAGAATTTTCAAATAAGGATTTTGGAAAGGAATTAAAGTGTTGTCAAGTGGAATTTTCATAAATAAAAGAAAAAGGGGATTTATAGTGTTGAACTTTAAAGAGAATTAATTTTTAGAAGTGATTTAGAAATATAAAAGAAAACGTTTGTAATTTAAAATTTCTAACGTAGAATTTAATTATTGGGTTTTGGAAAACGTTTGGAAATTTAAAATTTGAAATAGTAATTAAATCAAGTAAATATGTTTTTGTAAGATTAAAAAGTGATCTTGAGAAAATATATTACGGAAAGGATTTTTGACTATGAATAGGAAGAGAATAATGTAAGAAATTATATTTTTATAAGAAACATTCAAAATAATATTTTTAAAGTGAGGAAATATTTTATGAAGAGTAAAAACGGTGAAAAATGATTTACGTAACTCAAAAACGTAATTTTTAAGTTACGCGATTAGAAAAACGTTAAAATATTTCTACGCAATTTCTAAAGCGTTTAAATATTCTACACGATCAAAACGTTGTAGAAAAATTGCTATGCGATTTAAAAGTAAAAGATTATTTTTACGCAATTTAGAATACAGTAGAAAATAGTTTCGCGATTTTCAAATGTTACAAACCATTAATATTACGTAAAAATGTAACAAAAATATTTTGCAAATGAGAAAAACACGGTAATATGATTTAGCTGTTAATTATATAGTAAACTTTACAGTTAAAAGCAATTTATTGATACTGTACAGGAAATTGAGAAGTTTGCCTGTAATTGGCATTAATCCATTTTACGAACGTAAAATAATATTTGAATCTCATATGAGAAATTATGTGATTTACCTTTGGTTGGTAATTGGTGCATTGCACATGCATTGAAAATGGTCCGATGGACTGTATATGGCTAATTGCCTAGGAGAAACGTACACCTCTTGAGTGGGTGTGATACGCGTAGTGTAGGTCACTTGTTGACCTTGGGGGCATCAGGGTGCGGGTTGCTCGCAATGGGCAGTTGGTAGCTCTTCTGCACCGTGGGTTAGACCGATGCAACACACCGATGATCCGGACCGAGACACTATTCTTAATTGAGATCTGATAAAGACTGTCGTGTATGTGCTAGATGTGCAAGATATAATAATAGCACTTGGTCTGAGGCACTTGATACCGGCAGATCTTTTCGATCAATTTCTCCGACATGAGTATTAGCTCCATGGAGTAGGTCATTGAGTCTACGTGCGCATGCATGAAACTGAGCATCTATATCTATGTGATGGTGTTTGTGTAATTATTTTGTGATTTAAACAGTGATAGTGGCATGATGGTAATCATTATTCTTACACTATGATGATGGCATAATTGTGATCATGATATGATATTTTTGGTATAATATGATGTTTGTATTATCTCTGTGCTATTATGCTGGTATTGGCGTAGGTGATCTCACCTCTTTGTATGTATATCTGTATATTGTATTTATATTGGGTGAAGACGTTGAGAAAGATATAGTACTAGAAGGAGAAGAGGAATTACTTCTCACATCAGGAACCGCAGAGTTCTGACAGTATGATGTCAAGAGCCAGTTTCTTCGGATATGTACATTTACAATTTCACGGAGGAGCTGGAGAATGGAGGTCAAGTCCCGATGAGCGAGGACTTATTTACGAGGGGTACCTGACTGTTAGTATTAGTAGGCTGTATCGTGGGGATCCATTTTTCTGTGTGACTATCTTTGTTCATGTTAAATTTCCGTTGCATATCAGGCGACATTGGGACACTAGAAATTATGTCCCAATAGAAATCAGCATAGTGTCGTCAGCCCGGACACCTGTTCGTAGGGCTACTCGTCATAACGGATTCCTACCTGCTGAGGAACCCGAGGAGGACCCATCGAGGGTCTTCTCGCTTAGTTAAACTTGGGCATGTTTGAACTCTGATATAAATAATGTCTGTAATTATTTAAGTGTGTTTGTTGTTTCAAGAAATGGTCTGTAATAAATAAACCTGACAGCACTTGTGTCATATGTATAATGATGTACATTATGTGTGATGATGTATAATAGTTTTATTTTCCGTTAAGTTTATTTTATTGTTAAAAAAAAAATACAACTCGTATTTTATTATAACATCATATTTTATAACTTGGGGTAATTTGGTAATAAAGTAACATAAATGTGACACCCTACGGTGGGTGTTACACTAGTTGGTATCAGAGCCCAAGTTAGAGTCTTTTGGGGTTGTGGTTAGGTCTGTCTTGTTTGTGTTGTGTGATTTCTCTGTTATTGTTTTCTGAAAAGAAACAATATTGCTTGAAGATTGACCTTGCTTTCCTTGTATTGTTCAGTTTGACTAGAAAAAGTAATGACTGGACGAGGACGTGGACGTGGGAATACTAGCACAGATATGGAACTAAATGGGAATGATAATGTGAACATGGCTGCAGCTGTAGCAGCTATGCAAAGAATGGCGGAAGTGGTTGCACAACAAAATCAACGGGCTAATGAAAATGTGCACAGTTTATCGGAGTTTCGAAGGAATAATCCACCGAAGTTTCATGGAGAGTTTGATCCGGAGAAAGCTGAACTTTGGATCCGAGAACTTGAAAAGATATTTGATGGTATGGGATGTGCTGATGAACGGAAGCTTACGTTGGCAACATTTATGCTGGTAGGAGATGGTGAACGTTGGTGGGCAGGAGCTAGAAGACTGCTGGAAGCTGAAGGAAGGATGGTAACATGGCAACTTTTTAAACAAAGATTTCTGGAGAAATATTTTTCAGCAAGTGTGAGGCATATGAAGGAGATGGAGTTTCTGAGTTTACGACAATGATTGATGTCCATCAGTGAATATGCTGCAAAATTTGAAAGTCTATCTCAGTTTTCAAGATATTTACAGATGAACCCAGATGAGGGCTGGAAATGCAGGAAATTTGAGGAAGGATTAAAGCTGGATATTAAGAGAGCTATGTCGATGTTGGAGATTAATCAATTTCCAACTTTGATTGAAAAATGTCGTAAAGTTGAAGAGATCGATCATCAGCGAGCGGCAAGGAATAAGAATTTTGGACCTGCAAGGTTCCAAAAAGGGAAGAATAATCAAGCAAATCGCTCTCAGCAAAAGCCGTATATGAAACCGGCAGGAGGTCAGAACAAGAAGCAGTTTGTGGGAGGAAGTTCTAGCGGCAATAAGGCAAGTCAAGCTAGGACTCCTATTCGATGTTTTAAATATGGGAAGGTTCATCTCACGAAGGATTGTCAACATAAGGAAGTTGTTTGTTTTAAGTGTGGAAAGCTTGGACATTTCTCAAAAGACTGTCATCAGATAAAGAAGGAAACCTCTGTGGGAAACATCCGTACTGCCAGACCACAGGTGGGTGGTCGTGTTTATACAATGAGCAGAGAGGAAGCCGTTAAATCTGAAGACTTGATAATGGAGGAGGGTGCTATTGAAGGTAATCCATTAACCATACTTTATGATTCAGGAGCAACACATTCTTTCATTGTATGTGATTGTGTTAAGCGTTTGGGATTGACTGTGGCTACTTTGCCGTATGATTTGAGTGTTGCTACTCCTACTGATAAGCCTGTAGTTACCTCAATAGTATGCCTGAATTGTCCTGTCTGCATTAGAGATAGAATCTTTTATGTGGATTTGATCTGTTTGCCTCTTTCCAAGATTAATGTAATCTTAGGAATGGATTGGTTGTCTTATAACCATATCCTTATTGATTGTTCGAATAAGACATTAGTATTTCCTGAGGCTAAGGATTCTAGATTCCTAACAGCTACTCAAGTGGAAGCTTGTCTGAAAGAAGGAGATCGTGGGTATTTATTATTATCTTCTTTGGAAGTGCAATGTGAAGATGCTTTGAAGGATATTTATGTGGTCAACGAATTTCCTGAAGTGTTTCCTAAAGATATACCTGGACTACCACCAGAAAGGGAAATCGAGTTTGCCATTGATCTTGTACCTGGAGCTGGACCGATATCTATAGCGCCCTATCAGATGTCGCCGGTAGAATTAGTCGAACTGAAGAAACAGCTGGAGGATTTATTGGAGAAGCAATTTGTGAGACCTAGTGTGTCACCTTGGGGAGCTCCAGTCTTATTGGTTAAGAAGAAGGATGGAACTTCACGTCTATGTGTAGACTATCGACAATTGAACAAGGTTACGATTAAGAATAAATATCCACTACCAAGGATAGATGATCTAATGGATCAGTTGCGAGGAGCCGCAATATTTTCCAAGATTGATCTACGTTCTGGGTATCACCAGATACGTGTGAAAGCGGAGGATATTCCTAAGACTGCATTTCGGACGCGCTATGGGCATTATGAATATCTTGTGATGCCATTCGGTGTAACAAATGCACCAGCCATATTCATGGACTTCATGAATAGAATTTTTCATTCCTACTTAGACAAGTTTGTTGTTGTCTTTATTGATGACATTTTGATCTATTCTCGAAATCAGGAGGAACATGCTAAACATCTCAGGGTGGTTCTTCAGATTCTAAAGGAGAATAAGTTATATGCCAAGTTATCCAAATATGAATTTTGGTTGAGCGAAGTTCAATTTTTGGGACACGTAATATCGAAGGATGGAATTGAGGTTGATGTTTCCAAGGTGGAGACAGTTTTGGAGTGGGAAAGACCAAAGACTGTAACACAAATCCGTAGTTTTGTCGGATTAGCTGGTTACTATAGACGGTTCATTGAGGGATTTTCAAAGATTGTAGGACCTCTTACCCAACTTACACGAAAGAATCAACCGTTCGTGTGGACTGATGCATGTGAAGAAAGTTTTCAAGAATTGAAAAGACGATTGACTACTTCACCGGTATTGATTCTACCTGATCCAAACGAAACTTTCGAAGTATATTGTGATGCTTCATATCAAGGATTGGGTTGTGTACTTATGTAGAATCGTAAAGTGGTGGCTTATGCTTCAAGGCAATTGAAAAATCATGAGAGGAATTATCCAACTCATGACTTAGAGTTGGCGGCTGTGGTGTTTGCGTTGAAAGTATGGAGACATTTTCTCTATGGAGCTACGTTCACTGTTTTTAGTGATCATAAAAGTTTAAAATATCTGTTTGATCGGAAAGAGTTGAATATGAGGCAAAGGCGTTGGTTAGAGTTTCTGAAAGATTATGACTTTCAATTGCAGTATCATCCTGGAAAGGCGAATGTTGTAGCAGATGCGTTGAGTAGAAAAATACTTAGTGCTTCTGTTATGATGATCAAAGAGAAGGAGTTGATAGAAGAATTTCGGGATATGCGATTATCTGTGAAATTGACGCCAGGCAAGATGCGTTTAAACATGATCACCATTTCAAATGATTTGATAGATAGAATTCGTGAAGGACAAAACAGTGATCAGTATTTGCAAGAAGCAAAAGAAGCAAAGAGCCAAGGAGCAGTGTTGGAAATTAGCGAAGGTGCTAAAGGAATTTTGAAGTTTCAAGGCAGAGTTTGTGTGCCTAATGATCCAGATCTTAGAAGATTGATTTTGGATGAAGCTCACAGGAGTAAACTGAGTATGCATCCAGGAGCCACAAAGATGTACCAGGATTTAAAACAATTATATTGGTGGCAAGGAATGAAGAAAGATGTTGCAGAGTATGTATCATCCTGTTTGGTTTGTCAGAAGGCTAAGGTTGAACACCAAAGACCTTAGGGAATGTTGCAACCTTTGCCTATTCTTGAATGGAAATGGGATGACATAGCAATGGATTTTGTGACGGGATTACCAAAGACTCGGAAGGGTCATGATGCCATTTGGGTAATTGTGGATCGGCTTACAAAGTCAGCGCACTTTTTGCCGGTTAATATTAAATACTCAATGGAGAGGTTGGCCCAAGTGTACATCAATGAGATTGTCAAACTTCATGGTGTACCATCTAGTATTATTTCGGATTGAGATCTGAGATTTACTTCGAGATTTTGGAGTAGTTTGCAAGACTCGATGGGAACCAAACTACGTCTCAGTTCTGCTTACTATCCACAAACAGATGGTCAGTCAGAAAGAACAATTCAGTCTCTAGAAGATTTATTGAGAGCTTGTGTACTGGAGCAAAATGGAGGTTGGGATGAATTCTTACCATTGATAGAATTCACATATAACAACAGTTTCCATTCAAGTATAGGGATGGCACCCTATGAAGCATTATATGGGAGGCGATGCAGAACACCGTTATGTTGGTATCAAGACGGTGAGAGTCTTTGTGTTAGGACCGAAATTGTCCAACGACAACTGAGAAAGTGAAGATGATTCAAGATAAAATGAGAGTGGCCCAAACTTGGCAAAAGAGTTATCTTGATAAAAAGGAGAAAATCTCTTGAGTTTGAAGAAGGTGAACATGTATTTTTGCGAGTGACGCCTATGACGGGTGTTGGGCGAGTACTTAAATCTAAGAAGCTCACTCCAAAATTTATTGGGCCGTATCAAATTTTACGTCGAGTAGGTTCGGTGGCATATCAGATTGCATTACCACCTTTTCTGTCAAATCTTCACAATGTATTTCACGTATCACAATTACGGAAATATATTTCTGATCCTACTCATGTTATCAAGCCAGACACAGTACAACTGAAGGAAAATTTAACCTATGAAACTTTTCCAGTGAAGATTGAGGATCGAAAGACAAAGCAACTTCGAGATAAGGAAATTTCATTGGTTAAAATTATTTGGGATGATGTAAGCGGAGAAGCTACATGGGAACTAGAAGAAAAGATAAAAGAACAGTATCCCTATTTATTCTAAGGATGTGAAATCAAGTTCATCAAGTTTCGAGGACGAAACTTTTGTAGAGGGGGAGAGTTGTAACACCCCAAACTTCCAATGTATTAAACAGTAATCTTGACAGTTAACAGAATTCTACTGTTTAGTGATTTCTGTGTACTGTAAAGTTATTTTGTATATTCTGTCAGCATATTTGATCGTTTTGAGTAATTTGCTCCGTGTCAAGAAAATAATAATTTTCGAGCCGGAAAAATCTACGTAAATAAATTTTTACTGTTTAGTCTTAATTGATTTACGTAATTTGATTTGATATTTGTGCGTTTTCTAATTTTTGTGATTTTATGTGTGATTTTAGAATTTTTACTGTGTTGTGGGCCCCACAAGGTGTATGTGGGCCCAGGTGGTCATACGTGGGCCCAGGTGGGTCCTGCAAAATGAAAAAATTTTCTACGAATAGAAAAATTTGTACTGTTTAGACGGAGACAGGGGATCTTACTAAACCTGAATCCGGAAACAGTTTTAGAAAATTCTCTTTACTGTATCTTGTACTGTATTTAATTAAAAATACAGTAATTATATATATATATATATATATATATATATATATATATATATATATATATATTTGTGAGGTTAGAACAGAAGATAAAAATAAAATTCTATACTGTTAAGATAACATTAGTGGTTTGGATATCCACTATCAATCTAATTATCGTTGGAGAATTAATCTTGATTTAATTAACAAATGGAGATTTGATCTTAAAAGTAAATAGGATCAATTATAACCGTTGGATGGAAATTTAAATCAAGGGTAGGGATTTAATTTTATAAATGGCTATGACCATTATCAACCCTTGGATGTAAAAGTAATCAATGGTGAAGATGGATCATTAATGACCATTGGATTTGGATTTAGATCAATGGTGGAGAATTGGTCATCAAAAATGATTACAACCATTTTGGACCCTTGGATGCAAAGTTTGAAGGTGTAATCTTAACCCTTCATTTTGGAGACACATTCAATGGTTAGGATTGCAAGCAAAAATGATCCAATGGCTCAAATGAAGTCTTCCATCTAAAACCTAAACCTAGTAGCTAATTTAAATCCAAACCATTCTTTTAATCAATGGTTAGGATGACTTATAGTGATGGCTATGTAATTTGGCACATTTTGAGTGTATGAAGGGGAAGGGGATGGTTTGAAGAGCAAGGAGGAAAGGAGACAATTTAGTGTAGGCTTTTTAGGCCAAAGAAAAAAAAATGAAGACAAGCCAAGTGTCAAGACCAATTCCTATTGATCATTAATGCTTATGTTTGTCAAACTTCACTTTTCATTTCTCTCTAATGCATGCTACAGCCATGCATAGTCCAAAAGGCCAAATAACTCATTTTTACACTTCACATTATCACACCTTCACTTATTTCACTTAGTTTCAAGAAAACAATCCAAGCAAACTCCATTTCTCTCCCAAAATATGACCATTCGGCCAAGCACTCCAACCTTCTCCTCCATCACTTTTTAATTTCATACAACCTAGTTTCTTGAATCCTTTCATCATTCTAAGAACCTTTGTAGTTCACACCAAGTTCTAATTCTTCCATCTTGAAGGACTTTTACTAAGATCAAGTTCTAGAGCTTTTGTTGGTGAAGTGTAAGAAAACTTCATTTATTCTTTTCTTTTTCATGTTCTAAACCATGTTTGATCCATGGTTCTTCTTATTCAAGCTTGATATACTAATTTTCTTGTATTTGTTTCATGTTTAAGAACTTGTGTTGGTGGAGATCTTGCTCAAAACACAAATCAACAAGCTTTTTGGTGGTTCTTCAAGAGGTAAGAGGGAGATTCATCTCACCAACCAAGCATGGTGGTGAGAGATGGTTTTATATTTGATGGATGGTGAATCCATGTGAGGATTCCTATCCATGGTCATGTAATAATTTATGTGTGTTATGTGCTTTAAATTATTTTTTTGCCTATGTTTGATATGCTTTGCATGATTTACTTGTGTATGCATGCTTAGTATAATTTTTATTTGTTTATATGGTATGCTTATAATATGCATGATGATATATGTTGAATATATTATGATGGATGTATGTTGAAATAAGCAAAATTTTGGCTCCAAAGGCCATGAAGGAGGTCACGGTTTTGAGCTTCCAAGATTAGGGTTTTTATTGAAATTTTTCAAGAACCATGAAGTTGATTTTTAGTCCTTGAACTAAAATAAATTTCATCCAAGACACCAACAAATTTAGTGTTCACAAAAATGATATTTTTATAAATAAATTGAGTAGTAAAGAAAATAAACAAAAAGGATTTGTTTTACAAAAAGAGTGCACACGGTTTTTGAATAAATATTTTCATGAATTTATTTTGTGTAGAAACAAGAATGAAATTTATTTAAGTTAGAAGAAAAATATTTCATGGTTCCAATGGCCATTTACAAGGTTTTGATAATTTAGAAAAAAAATGTGTTGATGTTATAAAATATAAGATTTTTCAAATAAGGATTTTAGAAAGGAATTAAAGTGTTGTCAAGTGGAAGTTTCATAAATAAAAGAAAAAGGGGATTTATAGTGTTGAACTTTAAAGAGAATTAATTTTTAGAAGTGATTTAGAAATATAAAAGAAAATGTAACACCCCAATTGTTAGAAAATGTACCGAATGTACTGTTTGCTGTTTTTAAAGCTTTCGTGTGAATGACCGTTGCATCCCTATTTTACTGTTTCTCGATTTCTGCATGAAATACAAATACGTTTATATAGGCTCAAATTTTATTTGGTCTTTTTACGTAATTTGTTTCGAGACGGTAAAATAAAAGTTTTTTCGAGCTACTGTTTTAATTTTTCTGAAAGATATACAGACAATTAATGCTGTCTGTAATTTTATTTGAACTTTTTGGATGATTAGCTACGTTGTGGGAAAAAATGAAAAAATGACCATTACGTCCCGAACGTGCTGTTTGTACTGTTTTTGCTGTTTTTAATTGTTTTCTACTTGATTTAGTGTCCAATATTACTGTCTGTGATTTTATATGGACTTTTTGTGTGATTTGCTATGGGGCAGGAAAATAATATTTTTCCTGACCGGTAAAGAAAGTCTGTTTTTAATTATTCGAGAGGGGGGATCTTACTAAACCCAATTGAATGAGCCTAAAATTAATCTTTTAATTTTTAGGATTTAATCACAAATAAAATAATTTTGTATTATTATAATATTATTTTATTAGTCAGGATAATTTAGTGACAGTGGACCCGGAAATGTTTTGCGAGACCCACGTTTAGCTAAACCAATTAACGTAGTAGCTTAATTAAACATGATTAGTGAAGGAACATTCTTGAACATGATGATAAGGCTTGATGACTAGGTAATTAGTGACTAAGCATGGTGACTAAGGGTAATGACTAGGTTAGGAGCAACCAATAGGAAACAAGCTTGCTAATCAAGGCTTAATCTTGACCTTTGATGCATCCAAGGGCTTGGATGAAGCCAAGCAAATGCACACCTTGCATGCTCATTGAGTGCTACGGCCAAGGGAGGTGGAAGACCATTCTTCGCTTTTCTTTCATGCAAAATTCTCTCTTCTCTCTCATCCAAGAACCCTAAACACCATTGTTGCTTCCTTTCTTCACCATTCGGCCAAGACAATATCTACACCATCCAACCACCTAAAATTTCTTCTAACCAAGTTTTCTAAACCTAAACACAATCCTAAGAACATCTCTAGTTAAGAGTTCTTTCAAAATCTTACATTTGAAGCTTGAAAACCTACTTGGAAGTTTGTACCAAGGAGGTGAAATCTCTTGTTTTTCTTTTCTAAATTCTTTTTCAAAGTTCTAAGTCATGATTTATCCATGGTTTAGGTTCTCTTTTAATGGTTAGTAACTTGTAGTTTTGTTTAAGTTTGCTAGGTATTTTGAAGGAGAAAACCGTGACCCTAGGAGGAGTGAAATAATCCATTTGTCTTCATTTAAGGTAAGAGGAAGACAAATCTTATCACCTATGGATGGTGGTAAGAAGATGGAGTTTGATTTTGTGATTGTAGAATCCATAAGGATTCATGTTTGTGCTTGTTAGTAGCTTATTTGATGTGGTTGTGTATTTGTTAGTAGCTTTTCTATTTGTTGTTTGTAATAAATTGCATGTCTACAAGCTTTAAGTTGCATGTCTATAAGCTTTGATAATATTGCATGTGTTAGAATTGCATGATAAAGTATAGAATTGCATGATAATGTATAGGATGTGAATAACATGTCAAGGAAATGCATGTGTGTTCCAAAGAACACCACACCAAGGCTCACGGCCACTAACCAAATGGAGAACCAAAATGTTCTCTTAATTTTCTTAAAAGGTAATTTAATTAACCTAGGAGAATTAAGAAGGTTTCAAGTTGATTAGATCAAAGAAAATGAATTTAGAAATCAAATGGTAAGACTTAGTATTTTCGGCCAACATGCCTAAAATGAATGTGTTGATTTCAAAAACCATTTTCTAAAACAATGGTTAAATGAGTTTAGACAATACAATAAGTTTGACATATATTTAGAAGATGAGAAATAATTTAGAAATCAATTTCAAAGGATTTAGGAAATTCGGCCAACATGCCAAACTAGATATTCTTGATTTCTAAAATCAATTCCAAACCATTTTCAAGTATAAAGAAGGCATTATATGTTAACAAGAATTTTTTTTAAAAAGAATTTTTAAGAAATCAATAGATTAGAATTAATTTAAGGAACTAAAATCAATAATTTTATTGTTATAAAGGAAATACAGTAATCTTCAAGAATTTCTAACATATGGCTCATACTATATTTTGAAGCATGTTAGGAGTTTTTAAAAGAGTAAATTATCCGGTTTATTTAAATAAACAAAGTTTTTACGAAAAATTAGGAAACCATTATTATTAAAATTCTAAACAAAATACTATCAATTTTTAGTAAAAACGGACAAATAAGATAGGAAAGATGTCCAAAAGACAGTATACGGTATGGAAAATATTATACGTAGCTTAAAAGTATTATTTATTATTTCTGTTTATTTAAACAGTAATTTTTAAGGAATTCGGTCAAGAAAATGATTTAAAAATCTTACGCGATTGAGAAAACGTATTAAAAATCCTACGCGATTTTGCAAACAAAAAAATATATTTACGCGATTTCAAAACGTTTATAAAAACGACGAGATTGTGAAAACGCGATAAAATTTCTACGCGATTGACCGAAACAAGATTTTTACGGATTTACGTATTTTTCTCATTGCTCGGGCTATGAGGTGAACCCGTCAGGCTTTGAGACAATATTTGTCCAAGAGGGACTTACTGTATATTTTTGCCATTGAGGGCATATATTTTTATACCTTGAGGGTATTCTGGTAATTTACCAATTTTTGGTGAATTTTGGTTGACGAGGTGAATCACATTGTGTTGTCGATGTGATAAACGTAGTGTGGTTCATTGTTCTAATGAACTTGGAGACTTTAGTGTACGGGATTCCATATATGGACAGTCGGTCGCTCCGCTGGGCCGTGGTAACCGATAGCACACTAATGGACTCGACACACACTATATTTAATCGAGATTTGTGAAGTCTAGTAGTACATTGCCCGTAGTGTCACGACGTGAGACAGTGAACTACCCCACGCCTGGATGGTAAATTCCCAGTGATGTGGAGCTATAGACGCAACGTATGACCGCGGAATAGTTGGCTGGGCAGTTGTGGTACTAATAGATTTTTGCGAGTCATTCCTCCGATATCCGTGGTATCTGTGTTGTTTAGCTCCATGGAGTAGGAACGTGTCATATTTCTTATGAGTATATCCGGAACTTTATTTTATCTTATCTGTCTATTTTATCTGGTTAGTATTATGAGGATTATTTATCTGTTCTATTATTTTATCTGTGATGTTTTATTTTATCTGTGATATTATGTGTCATTATGATAATTAAATCTTTTTCTTTATTTTGTTACTGATTTCTGTTATAGCTTTTCATATTGCATGAATTGTATAACTGTTGTTTGTCGTCTTCTTATTGGCCATGTTTGTGGTGATTTTAGATTGTCTTACCTCTTTTCTGTATTGTGTATGTTTCCTGTATATTTATTTTATGCGGTAAAGAGTTTGAGGAAGAAGAAGAGGAACAGCCTCTTGAGGTTCTGTACCCCGAGGAGGAGGAAGAACAGCTAGCCGACGACCAGTTTGACGATCAAGAACCATCTGATCATCCATATCCATTGGATTGATTAGTTTTGGTATGGCGGTGCCTGGATTTCTAGGGTTTGCACAGCTGGAGTTTCACGGTGGATCGCTAGCGTGGCACATGAGAGGAGATAGAGACTCTGTAACGTATGCGGGACGGATGACGGTGACCCTACGCCATAGATTTGATGACGAGCCAGTGATGACGACGACGGTGTTTCTACACTTAGAGTTACCCTTATCTATTAGGCATCATTGGGGTGGGATATCCACTGAGCCTAGTGAGATGACACTCGCATCGACTGCGCGGTCTCATGTCCGCCGAGAGTCGAGACATCCGGGATATTTGTCTCCTGATGATCATTTTCATGTTGAGAGTGATCCTTCAGAGGATTAAATATGCATGATGTTTTTTTTGGGCGCGTCTGCGTATGGATGTATATATTGACTCTTTTACTGTTTTTATTTACTATTTCTGTTTAAATATTTGTAATTGTAGTTGTAAATTATTTGTATAACTTATAACTTAGAACATATGTATATTATGAGTGATGTTGTTCTGTTTAGTTTATGTTTTTCGCATTATTTTACTTTTAATAATCTGTTTAACAGGAATTATTTTACGACCCATATTATTATGTATTAAGTGTTTTACAACTTGGGTAGATTTTATCTATTTTCTTTATATATGTGACATCCTCCAAAAGGGTGTTACATTAGTTGGTATCAGAGCCCAAGTTAGAGTCTTTTGGGGTTGTGGTTGGGTCTGTTTTTGTTTGTGCTGTGTGATTCTCTGTGCTTGGACTCCGAAAGGAGACAATGTTGTTTGAAATGGTTACTTTAGTTTCCATTGTGTTATGATTCGTCCGTCTTTGAAGAAAGACGATGACTCGTGGTAAACGTGCACATGAGGAGGCAGAACGTGATGGCGGCAGGTTTTCCTGCAACTACAAAAGCAATGCCAAGAACAGCTAAAGGAACAGTACAACATGATCAGAGTAGCGTAGCGGAAGCGTGGTGTCCAAAAGAGGAAAAACTATAAAGCCAGGTGATTTCGATAAAACTCGTATTCGTGATCATTGGGAAGACAACAACAACAACAATTTCATGGAGGAAGTACGAGTGGTAGCAGGTTTGGTCAGGCTGTGACATCTGTACCAAAGTGTTGGAAGTATAGGAAGATCATCTAACGAGGGACGATACAATCAACGGAGTCACATGTTTCAAGTATAGGATGCCAAATATTTGCTGAAACGTGTATTCCATCAAAAGACGATGTCATCTGTTAAAAATGAACGTGCTTCGACATCTCAAGTAGAATGGGGTATCGATTCTTCAAGTGGAGCAAAAGCACCTCAAATTGAAAACCTGATTAAAGAAGGTTGTGTCACAAAAGGTGATCCTTTAACTATACTGTATAATTCCAAGGGTAACCTATTTCTTTATGGCATATAATTGTGTAGGTCAATTAGAGTTATTTATGTCATCTTTATCTTTTGACCTGGTTGTTTTTACTTCTATTGCTAAAATATGTGGTTGAGGACTTGAGTTGCTTAAACCATCCTAAGTTTGTTAAATAATTGAATCTTTTCTGTTGATTCAATTTGTATACTTCTTTCTCAAAACCTACATGATTTAAAAATATAGATTGGGTATTTTTTTCAACCATCCATACTTTGTTAGACTTATCAGTTGAATTATTCAAATTTAAAAAGTTCACTTCTAAATTCATCGTACCATATCAATTTCTCTACTGGATAGGTTCGGTGATATGGATGATTCTATCATCTCTTATTTCTGTGCCTTCATGATACCTTTCATGTATCGCAATTACGAAATGTACTTTTAGTCTAACTCATTCTTTTATGACTAATTGACTATTTGAGTTGATTAGAACTATCAATGTCTTCGTTACCTTTTGACTTATCTATTTCTGCTTTTATTTCCAAATCCTTTATTACTATCCAGTTTCTTAAACAATCTTTTCTATTAATCTAAATTGTCTACCTCTTTTACGAGATAGATGTAATCTTATGAATGGATTGGTTATTTTTAATCATATCCTATAGATTCTTCCAGAAAAACTTTGGTGTCTCAGAAAATTTATTCTTAAAATCAGACAATATCAAATTCTTTGTTGGACATGACTGGTAACAATTCCAATAGTCTTTCTACCCTTTTCTTTCTAACCTTTATAATGTCCTTTTATATATTATAATTGCAAGAAAGGATATTCTCAGTCAAAATTATGTCATAAGTATCAGATACAGTATTGTTGGAAAAGAAAACTTGAATTGTGAGGCACTTCCTGTTAAAAGCAAGAGCAGAAGAGTGAAGCGGTACAAAGGCAGAGAAATTTCAAGTGGTGCTGTTCAGAGTGGCGAATGTTTCTGTAATGTTCACAGGTTATGTGGATAGAGTCTTGTTTGGTTTGTCAGAAAGTGAAAGTGGAACATCAAAGACCAGCTGGAATGTTGCAACCGTTATCTATTCCAGAATGGAAATGGGATAGTATCTCGATGAATTTCGTTACTGGTTTGCCGAAGACGAGGAAAGGTCATGATTCGATATGGGTTATAGTCGATAGGCTTACGAAATCGGCTCATTTCTTACCAATTAATATTAAGTATTCATTGGAAAGATTAACCCAGTTGTACATCAGTGAAATTGTCAGATTACATGGTGTACCTACATGTATAGTTTCTGATCGAGATCTGAGGTTTACGTCAAGGTTTTGGCGGAGTCTGCAAGAAGCTATGGGAACGAAGTTGCGACTGAGTTCAGTATATCATCCGCAAACAGATGGTCAGACAAAGAGAACTATACAGTCTTTGGAAGATCTGTTGCGTGCTTGTGTATTAGAACAACGAGGAAGTTGGGATGAATTTTTATCTTTGATAGAATTCACCTACAACAATAGCTTTCACTCAAATATAGGGATGGCACCCTATGAGGCATTGTACGGAAGACGATGTCGAACTCCGTTATGTTGGTATCAGGATGGGGAAAGCATGACTGTTGGACCAGATCTTGTACAACAGACTACGGAAAAGGTAAAGATGATACAAGATAAAATGAGGACGACGCAAAGCAGACAGAAAAGTTATGCGGATAAACGAAGATGACCTCTTGAGTTTGAGGAGGGTGAGCATGTGTTTCTAAGAGTTACTCCTACGACTGGTGTCGGAAGAGTTGTTAAGTCTAAGAAACTTACTCCTAAGTTCATTAGACCGTATCAGATTATCCGACGTATAGGTCCTGTAGCATATCAGATCGCTATGCCGCCATTTCTGTCGAATCTGCATGACGTGTTTCATGTGTCTCAGTTACGAAAGTATATACCAGATCCGACGCATGTTATACAACCAGATGACATACAGTTGAAGGAGAATTTGACTTACGAGACTTTACCTGTCAGAATTGAGGACAGAAAGGTAAAGCAGCTTCGAGGGAAAATGATCGAGCTAGTGAAGGTCATATGGAATGATGTGACGGGTGAAGCTACCTGGGAGCTGGAAGATAAAATGAAGGATCAGTATCCTCATTTGCTTTGAGGAACAACGAATTTCGAGGTCGAAATTTTTATTTGTTGGGGAGAGTTGTAACACCCCAATTTTTAGAAAATGTACCGAATGTACTGTTTGCTGTTTTTAAAGCTTTCGTGTGAATGACCATTGTATCCCTATTTTACTGTTTCTCGATTTCTGCATGAAATACAAATACGTTTATACAGGCTCAAATTTTATTTGGTCTTTTTACGTAATTTGTTTCGAGACGGTAAAATAAAAGTTTTTCTGAGCTACTGTTTTAATTTTTCTGGAAGATATACAGACAATTAATACTGTCTATAATTTTATTTGAACTTTTTGGATGATTAGCTACGTTGTGGGAAAAAATAAAAAAATAACCATTACGTCCCGAACGTGCTGTTTGTCTTGTTTTTGCTTGTTTTTAATTGTTTTCTACTTGATTTAGTGTCCAATATTACTGTCTGTGATTTTATATGGACTTTTTGTATGATTTGCTACGGGCGGAAAATAATATTTTTCTCGACCGGTAAAATCTGTTTTTAATTATTCGAGGCGGGGATCTTACTAAACCCAATTCGAATGAGCCTAAAATTAATCTGTTAATTTTTAGGATTTAATCAAAATGAAATAATTTTGTATTATTATAATATTATTTTATTAGTCAGTATAATTTAGTGACAGTGGACCCGAAAATGTTTTGCGGGACCCACGTTTAGCTAAACCAATTAACTTAGTAGCTTAATTAAACATGATTAGTGAAGGAACATTCTTGAACATGATGATAAGGCTTGATGACTAGGTAATTAGTGACTAAGCATGGTGACTAAGGGTAATGACTAGGTTAGGAGCAACCAATAGGAAACAAGCTTGCTAATCAATGCTTAATCTTGACCTTTGATGCATCCAAGGGCTTGGATGAAGCCAAGCAAATGCACACCTTGCATGCTCATTGAGTGCTACGGCCAAGGGAGGTGGAAGACCATTCTTCACTTTTCTTTCATGCAAAATTCTCTCTTCTCTCTCATCCAAGAACCCTAAACACCATTGTTGCTTTCTTTCTTCACCATTCGGCCAAGATTAAATATGCATGATGTTTTCTTTGGGCGCGTCTGCGTATGGATGTATATATTGACTCTTTTACTGTTTTTATTTATTGTTTCTGCTTAAATATTTGTAATTATAGTTGTAAATTATTTGTATAACTTATAACTTGGAACATATGTATATTATGAGTGATGTTGTTCTGTTTAGTTTATGTTTTCCGCATTATTTTACTTTTAATAATCTGTTTAACAGGAATTATTTTACAACCCATATTATTATGTATTAAGTGTTTTACAACTTGGGTAGATTTTATCTATTTTCTTTATATATGTGACATCCTCCAAAAGGGTGTTACAGAAAATGTTTGTAATTTAAAATTTCTAACGTAGAATTTAATTATTGGGTTTTGGAAAACGTTTGGAAATTTAAAATTTGAAATAGTAATTAAATCAAGTAAATATGTCTTTGTAAGATTAAAAAGTGATCTTGAGAAAATATATTACGGAAAGGATTTTTGATTATGAATAGGAAGAGAATAATGTAAGAAATTATATTTTTATAAGAAACGTTCAAAATAATATTTTTAAAGTGAGGAAATATTTTATGAAGAGTAAAAACGGTGAAAAATGATTTACGTAACTCAAAAACGTAATTTTTAAGTTACGCGATTAGAAAAACGTTAAAATATTTCTATGCAATTTATAAAGCGTTTAAATATTTTACACGATCAAAACGTTGTAGAAAAATCGCTATGCGATTTAAAGTTAAAAGATTATTTTTACGCAATTTAGAATACAGTAGAAAATAGTTTCGCGATTTTAAAACGTAACAGAAAATGTTACAAATCATTAATATTACGTAAAAATGTAACAAAAATATTTTGCGAACGAGAAAAACACGGTAATATGATTTAGCTGTTAATTATATAGTAAACTTTACAGTTAAAAGCAATTTATGGATACTGTACAGGAAATTGAGAAGTTTGCCTGTAATTGGCATTAATCCAATTTACGAACGTAAAATAGTATTTTAATCTCGTATGAGAAATTATGTGATTTACCTTTGGTTGGTAATTGGTGCATTGCACATGCATTGAAAATGGTCCGATGGACTGTATATGGCTAATTGCCTAGGAAAAACGTACACCTCTTGAGTGGGTGTGATACGCGTAGTGTAGGTCACTTGTTGACCTTGGGGGCATCGGGGTGCGGGTTGCTCGCAATGGGCAGTTGGTAGCTCTTCTGCACTGTGGGTTAGACCGATGCAACACACTGATGATCCGGACCGAGACACTATTCTTAATCGAGATCTGATAAAGACTGTCGTGTATGTGCTAGATGTGCAAGATATAATAATAGCACTTGGTCTGAGGCACTTGGTACCGGAAGATCTTTTTGATCAATTTCTTCGACATGAGTATTAGCTCCATGGAGTAGGTCATTGAGTCTACGTGCGCATGCATGAAACTGAGCATCTATATCTATGTGATGGTGTTTGTGTAATTATTTTGTGATTTAAACAGTGATAGTGGCATGATGGTAATTATTATTCTTACACTATGATGATGGCATAATTGTGATCATGATATGATATTTTTGGTATAATATGATGTTTGTATTATCTCTGGGCTATTATGCTGGTATTGGCGTAGGTGATCTCACCTCTTTGTATGTATATCTGTATATTGTATTTATATTGGGTGAAGACGTTGAGAAAGATACGGTACTAGAAGGAGAAGAGGAATTACTTCTCACATCAGGAACCGCAGAGTTCTGACAGTATGACGTCAAGAGCCAGTTTCTTCGGATATGTACGTTTACAATTTCACGGAGGAGCTGGAGAATGGAGGTCAAGTCCCGATGAGCGAGGACTTATTTACGAGGGGTACCTGACTGTTAGTATTAGTAGGCTATATCGTGGGGATCCATTTTTTTGTGTGACTATCTTTGTTCATGTTGAATTTTCGTTGCATATCAGGTGACATTGGGACACTAGAAATTATGTCCCAACGGAAATCAGCATAGTGTCGTCAGCTCGGACACCTGTTTGTAGGCTACTCGTCATAACGGATTCCTACCTGCTGAGGAACCCGAGGAGGACCCATCTGAGGGGTCTTCTGCTTAGTTAAACTTGGGCATGTTTGAACTCTGATATAAATAATGTCTGTAATTATTTAAGTGTGTTTGTTGTTTCAAGAAATGGTCTGTAATAAATAAACCTGACAGCACTTGTGTCATATGTATAATGATGTACATTATGTGTGATGATGTATAATAGTTTTATTTTCCGTTAAGTTTATTTTATTGTCAAAAAAAAAATTACAACTCGTATTTTATTATAACATCATATTTTATAACTTGGGGTAATTTGGTAATAAAGTAACATAAATATGACACCCTACGGTGGGTGTTACAAAAGTGGTTGAGAACATTTTGGTTCTCTTTTCTATGTTGAGGTCGTGAGCCTCTCTTTGTATTCTTTGGAACACTCATGCAAACCTTACATGTTATTCACATCCTAAGTAATAATCATGCATATATCACACATGCAATATATTTTAAAGCTTGTAGACATGCATACAAACAATATCAAACACAAGTAGGAAAGCTTTTAAACAATCAAACACAAATGAATCCTTATGGATTCTTCACATACATACAAATCCATTTTCTCATCACCACACATGGTTGATGAGATTAAATCTCCCTCTTACCTTAAAGGAAGATTAAAACCTCTACTCCTTCTCCTAGTGGTTTCGGTTTCACCTCCAAGAAAACCTAAAGATCTTAAACAAAAATTTCAAGAGTTATAACTATAGGAGAAAATTATAAATCATGGATAAATCATGGCTTAGAACCTTAGAAAAAAAGTTAGAAATGAAAAATAAAGATTTTCACCTTCTAGGAAAAATCTCCAAAGTGATTTTCCAAGCTTAAGATGACAGATTTTGGAAGAACTCTCAACTAGAGATATTCTTAGAATGGTGTTTAGGTTTGGAAAAGTAGGTTAGATAAAATTTTGGGTGGTTGGATGGTGGTGTATAAGGCTTGGCCGAATGGTCTCCAAGAAGAACACGAATGGTGAGCTTTTGTGTTTGAAGAGAGAGAAGAGAGAAAGTGTGATAGCAAAGATGGAAATGAAGTGAAAATGCCCTCCAAATGGGTGCATGGCCGTGTAACACTTCCAAGAGGAGGTGGCCACTTTGTTTGACCCTCCAAGACTCCATCCAAGCCTTAGATGTGATCAAAGGTTGAGATCAAAACTTGGTTTCCAAGCTTGTCTCTTATTGGCTCATCCCAGCCTTGCTACTTGTTCTTGAATGTTCCTCCCTAATGGTGATCATAGATGATTAATTAAGTTACTAATCCTATTAAGCTTCTAAGCACACTTAATCTAACTTTATTGGTTAATTGGTTACATTACTAATTAATTAACATTCTTGTAATCTAAGCTTCAAGAGCCATTGATTAAATCAAGGGTTCATATTAGGTAGTGATATGATCAAATCTAAGCCATTAGATCTCTTCTCCAAGAAATCTTAATCATTAGATTCATCTTAAAATAATAAAGGGTCAAGATCTTCCCTACATTTCTTCTCATCCAATGGTCACAAATGATTCTAACCATTTTGTGAGACCAATCTCCACCGTACAATTGATCAACGGCAGATATCCAAAGCCTTCAATAGTAAGCTTATCTTTACAACCATAGATTAGATCAACGGTTGATATTCAAAACTAAACCTTCTCATCCAATGGTACAAATCAAGTCAAGCCCTCTTTGTTGACTAATTTCCTATTGGTTCAAAATAAATCAAGCCATCATTGTTGACTACTTTATCTAAACATGGGTCCCACAATCCAATTGTGGGTTCTACAAACTAAAAGTGGGTCCCACAGACTTTTCTGGGTCCATGGTCGTTTATTTGTACTGACTAATAAAATAATATTATAAAAATATAAAATTATTTTATTGCACAGTTAAATCCTAAAAATTAAAAGGTCGGTACACGTATTACTCGGATTTGGGTTTAGTAAGATCCTCCAGCACCGAATAATTAAAATAAGATTTTTTCCAGCCCAGAAATTATTATTTTCTTGACTTAGAGTAAATCACACAAAACACTTAAATATGAACACGAAACAGTCAAATGAATTTTATAACACAGAAAAATAGAAAATAGTACTATCATGACAAAATTGTAATTCACCCAAAAGTTGGGGCATTACAAGGAGACTTTTGTGTGTTTGTTGATGGAGAAATCCATCTTTGTATGCTTACTTGTTTGGTGATTTTGCATGTTTGTGTATCCTTGATTGAAATTAATGCCTGAATAATGATTTTGAATGTATTGGATGTGTTGAAATTACTTGATCATGTTAGGGTTGTTAAATGAAAAATTTGGAGTTTCCTACCCTAATGTGAAGCCACAGTTTTGATTGGAATTGTGGGATGTAAATTGATTTTTGTACACAAACAAAATGAAGCTTATGTAATTAAATGTTGAATGGTAATGATGGAGTCAATGAATGGGAATTTTTTAGGGTTTCCTATACCAAAATGAGGTCACAGTTTTGGCTTGGATTTTTTAGGGATTGAATTAATTTTGGGTGAACAAAAATTTAAGTGATTTGATATCAAGGGACTAGTACATAGAAAGGAAATAAGTTGGAACTTTTAAGACTTGAGGGGCCACGATTTTGACCTAAAATAATAAGAGTTTGGATTAAGTTAGTAAGTAATAACATTTATGTAATTTGACATTAAAGAATCGATGATCATAATGGAATTGATTATGAAAAATTTAGGTTTTCCCTAACACCTATGGAGGGCACGATTTTGATAAGAACTTTGGGGATGTAAATTTGATTTGGTATGAGGATCAAGGGAAGTTCAAATGGTTAAGTATTGAATGATAATGATAGATGTAATGAAAGGAAAAATTTGGGATTTCACCACACTAATGAGGAGTCACGGTTTTGGCTTTAGATTTTAACAGGTTGGATTAATTTTGTGTGAAATATGATTTATGTGATTTGGTATTAAATGATTAATACATAAAATGGAAAGAAATTCAGAACCTTGAAGGTTTGTAAGGCCACGGTCTTGAGGGCTATTAAACCTAGAGATTGTCATAATTGATCAAGACTTAAGTTATTGGAAATGTTGGACCCTTAATGGGGAATAGTGATGAATTTCTTGAAGAGATTATGACATATTGACATTGAGAATGATTAGACACCATTGTGGTATTGCATATGATAAATGTATCATTGATATGATTTATTGCCATTAAGAATGTATATATATGCCATTGTGGTATGCTTATGATGAATGCATCATTGATAAACATACATGATTGGACATTGCATCGCCAGGCATATGTGTCGTCCGTTGTACATTATTGTTAGGGTGGTGTATGCCTAGGAGTTGAATAACACCTATGTGCGGGTGCGAATAGACTAAGCGTAGGGTCATAGTGGTGGGCCTTGGGGGTGTTGGGGTGCGGGTGTCTCATAATAGACAGTGGTAGCTCCACTGGGGCCGTGGGATAGACTGATGCAAACACACTGACGATCCTGACTGAGACGCTGTCCTATGTCGCTATCAATTATTGAAGTGCCATCTATAAGCCATTTGCGTAACTATTTTATGAGATGAAGCACACTGTTTTTAAGGCTAACGATATACTGGCATTACTCCTTGAACATTCTTTCCGAAAATGTTGATGTCTAGCTCCATGGAGTAGGATTTTGGTACCATCATCCATTATGCACTGTTTATTGTCAGTCTCATAAATTGTCGAGCATGAACACTTATGACTACGAAAATATCTATTTTATTTTTGTAATAATTATTTGGATATTGTGCTGATTGCTTGAGACATTATTGCGATCTGTCTATTGTTATTAATTCTTACTATTGCTTTTAATTGTACTACTTTGCTATAAATTCTACTGTTACTGTCAATGAATATGTGGACTGTGTTGCTATGTGGGCGCTCTGCACCGTGTTGTCTTCTTACTACTATAATGGTAATGAAAGTTAGGTGTCTCACCTCTTTATAGTATTACCCTGTTTTATGTTGTGTTTGAATAAAGACAGTGAAGAAAGCGAATTGAGTTCGAATAGTTAGGTCTTAAGAATCGTCTTCTGTTTCCTTGCGATGGCATCTGCACAACCTCCTCTGTTACGCACGTGGATGCAATTTCATAATGGCTTGGAAGCCTGGCATTTCGACCGTAAAGCAGAGCATGTTACTTACATCGGGGATGTGACCCTAGTTCAGTGCGGTAATGAACCTAGGGCTGGTACAAACATATCTTATATTCCTATATGTGTGAAGTTCCCTATACCCATTAGGGAGATGTGGGATAACTGTCGTCTCTTCCCTAGAGAGGTTTCGGTTATAACGCATGTTCGTGCTCCTATCCATATAGAAGTGTTGTAAGGGCAAGTATTCCCTATCAGAAACACTGAAGAAGATCAGATGCAGGACCATTCCTTACATGTGTTAGATTTCGGGGAAGGTTGAACTTTTATATGGTAGTCATGTCATGTTATGTAAGACCTATAATTTATATTGTTGTACGTTGATTTATGTAAGGATGATGTATGTGCAATCTGTATTGAGCTAAGGTTGTATTTTGTGTTACTAGATAATATGATCATATTTCATATCGTGGCTCGTATTTTTAATTTATGCATAATGGAAATATCTCTAATTATTTTATAAATGATTCTAAAGTTGAAAATATTGTATATTTGACACTATGACAAGCCTGGACCTAGTGACAACGGTATAATGATGATTGTGCTAGGGTTGCTATATCAAGGTGCATTACATTAGGTGGTATTAGAGCAGTTCATCTTGTTGAGCCGGGGTATGGACTTGCTATGTTTAGACATATTTAAACTTTTGTATGTTGTGCACTTCCTTGTCTCTTAATTGAGATGATGGGAAAGGAATGCATGGCTTGCCGTAGGATGAATGTTAGTAGCTACTGTTATACAGTTGCATGATATTGAGGATTGACCTACTCAATATGTAATGTTTTGTGTGTATAGGAAACTATAACTTCACCTAGGCGTACTGTACTTGGAATATAGGAATTCTTTTGTGAGGAGATCAAAAGGTTTTGGGGAATTGATCTTCCGGAGAAAGAAATGACTGGTGTAAGTTTGGTTTGAGAAGCTGTTTGGGGGTTGATGGCTTACAAGAGATTATGCCATGGAAGGCAGAACGAAGAGGCTTGAGTTGAAGACTGTGAGGATATGTGGATTTGACTTGTCTTGATTGAATTGTGTGATTCTTTGTGTTTGATTTTGAGAGGAGACAATGTTGTTTGAAATAAATATGTTTGCTCCGTTATGTTATGTGTTGTGCATCTTTGAAGAAAGTCGATGGCTCACGGTAGACATACGAGGGCAATGGCTCGTAATAGGCATACGTATATGAGCGCAGGACGAGATAATGAAAGCTTGGCTGCGACTACGGAAGAAAGACAAAGGATAACTGATGTGACAACTCACCAAGATCAGAGGACTACACAACAGCGAAGACTGGAGGTTAAGGTTCCAAATCCGTTGAAGGAAGGTCAGACTTGGGATAACCTTGGACCGTCTAAATTCCAATGGAGGAGTAATAGAAAGGCTAATCAATTCAAGCGGAAACCATTCTTCTGATTGTCAGGAAAACGAAAGCCATATCTAACTCATAGGGAAAGTGCTAGTGGCAGTTGATCTAATTAGACCCCGACATCCTTACCAAAATGTAAGAAATGCAGAAAGAACCACTCAACAAAGGGATGTAAGACTAAGAGAATATTCTGTCTCAAGTGCATAAAAGAGCACCTAACGAGGGATTGCACAATTGATGGGATCATCTATTTTAAATGTGGAAAACCTGGACACATTTCTCGCAACTGCAACTAAGCGAAGGCAAGTTCTTCAGTCAATGCTGCAAGGGCTGTGGAACCGCAAGCAAAAGGCAGAATTTATACCCTGGGTGGTGCTGAAGACTCTAAATTTGAACATCTGAACAATAAAAATTATGCCTCAAGTGACAATCCCGTAATTGTGTTGTACAATTCTGGGGGGGGGGGGAAACCCCTCCTTTTATGATTTGTAACTGTATGGATCATTTGAATTCATCTGTGTTTTCATTAGCTTTGACCCAGTTACTTTTATCTCTATTACTAAGACTTGTCATTGACGCTCAAGTTTGTTTAATCTATCCTATTTCTATTAAAGGTTGAATCTTTATTAACTTGACTTGTATACCTAAGTTCACGCTTACTAGAATTTATGATTCTAGGACTAGATCGATCATCTTCCTAGTTATGTTCTACTAGATCATTCTGATGAAAACCTTAGTGATTCCTGGAACTAAGACTTTTGAATTCATAACAGCCAACAGAGTTGAAGCTTTGTGTGGGAAAGGAACCAGAGAATACATGTTAATGTCTTCCTTGGAGGATAAAAGAAAAGGGAATATGACTGTCACTATTGTAGTCAATAAGTTTCTCGTGATGAACCACAGTGCTGTCAGTTAAGTAAAAGAATAGAACATCTTAGTGAGATGAGGACCGTTGTCAAATGAGCAAGACTACGATCAAGGGGGAGTATCCTCGGAGAAAGATGCACGTTCTGGTCATCGTAAATTCGTGGGAATTTGAGGATGTTCCCAAAATGATTTTTAAACATGCTTTGGACATTATGGGTATCTCGTGATGTCGGTCGAAATGATAAACGTTCTTGTCGTATTCATGGATAACAAAAGTTGTACCTCTTGTCCTTACCTAGAATAGAATTGGCATTGTCATTGATGATGACATTCTGATCTATTCTCGAAGATATGGAGAGACACGTTGGACATCTCGGTATAATTTTTCTAGACTTTGAGGAGAAGAAGTGAGTGCCAAGGTATCAGAGTACGAATTCTCGTTTGAAGAAGTTCAGTTCCGGATCATGAAATTCCAAATGGAGGAATTGTTATGGATTCACAAAAGATTGAAGTAGTTCTTCAAAAGGAAAGACTGGAGACCATAAAGGAGATTCATAGCTGGTAGGATTTGTTAGTTATTATCGAAGGAGTATCGATGGATTCTCCAAGATAGTAGGACATCTTACTCAGCTTATAAGAAAAGAATCAGAACTTTTATGGAATAACACGTGTGAAGCAAGTTTTCCCAGGATTGAGGAAACATTCGAATACTCGCTAGTTTTGGTCCTAACCGATCTCAATGAGACAATTGAAGTGTTTTGTGATGCTTCACATCAAGGTCTAGGATATGTATTCATGCAAAGTTGGGAAGTTGTGACTTATGCCTCGAGGCAGTTGAGGGTGCATTGAGAATTGCCTAACTCTCGATTTAAGTTAGCCGCAGTTAAAAAAATTACTCTAAGAACATGGAGATGCTTTCTGTGTGGAGCAATGTTCGACGCCTTTAGAAATCGTAAAGGCCTGAAGTATACATTCGATAAAGAGGAGCTGAACCTGAGACAAAGAGGGTGACTAGAATTTTTGAAAAGAATATGACTTCTAGTCTTAGTGTTATCTTAGAAAGGCGAACGTTGTAGCAGACGTTTTGAACCAGAAACTACCTAATATCTTGGTTATGGTAGTCAAGGAGAAGAGATTAATAGAGTAATTCAAGGACGTGTGGTTGTCATTGGAAATGACACCGGATGAGGTATGCCTAGACATGGTTACTATCCCCAATGATCTACTGGGAGAAATTCAAGTGAAGTAGAAAAATGACTAAGATATATCAGGATCTAAAATAGAAGTATTTGTGGTAAGGGATGGAGAGAGAGACAGTACTAAATATGTGTCATCTTGTCAGAGTTGCCAGCAAACTCACTCCTAAAATTCTTCGGACTACATCAAATTTCTCTTCGGATTGGTCTGGTAGCCTATCAATTGGTTTTGCATTCCTTTCTTTCTAATTCTCATGATGTCTTCCACCTGTCATAATTGCGAAAGTTTATCTCCGATCCAGTCATGTCATCGAACTAGACACAGTACAATTAAAAGAGAATTGGATCTATGGAACACTTCCTGTGAAGAGCAAGGTTAGGAGAACAAAGCAACACAGAGACAAGAAGATCACATTGGTAAGCGTGATCTGAGTCGACGTGGCTAGGAACGCAACGTGAATGTTAGAGGATAAGATGAAGAAAACAACATCCATGTCTATTCAAAGGGATAAAAATTTTGAGGGCGAAATTTCTATTTGAAAGGGAGAGTTGTAACATCTCGAAAATTAATAAATTTATTATAAATAGTTATTTTATAATATTTGTGATTTTTGAGAATTTTTCTAGATTTTTCTAAGAACGCGAAATATTTTAATATTATTCCTCATTTTACGTGCGCAATGAGCGAAGCCGAGAAAATGAAATATTTTTCCCGAGAACCTTGATCTGTGAAAACGTTGACGGGGGATCTAACTAAACCCGAGGTTGGACACGATTTACGAGATTTCATATTTTTCGAGAAATTTTATCTAACAGACTAATAAATCGCTATGTAATTTTATCCGCTAGACAATTAATATTGACTTTTGTCAACTGTAATAATTGTCCATTGGATAATAGCATGTATTAGAAACCCTATCACCTTATCCCAATGCAATCCACTTTATGTCAAATCAAATTCACTTTAATTCAAATAAAGTGTACTTTCATCAAAGCTTCTTTGAGAAGCTTTGACTACCAAATGACCACCTTGCCCTTTGCTTGTTGGAGAAGCTAAATTTCTCTCCTTCCTCTCTCTCAATGCCACGGCAATGGGCCATGGGGAAGCAAAAATTTTTGCTTCCCACACTTAACTTACCTCACCCAAAATATCTCATTTCCTACCATCACTTTCTCTCTCTAACTTTCACCCTCTAATTTTTCTCCTCCTTCTCTCTTCTTCCTCTTCACCCACACAGTTCTTGCAGCCCCATTAGAGACCATTTCCTTTCACTTTTCTCTTCTCCAAGACCATTTCTATACTCCCCTCAACCTCCTCTACACTTCCTATTTGGAGGGTTTTCTTCAAAAACTAACTTTTCCTCCATTGTCATCCAAGACAAAGCTTCAAGCTTTAAGGTAAAGTCCTCATTTTTCTTCTTTATTCTCTTCATTTTTGTGTTCTATGGTCTTATTGGAGACCAAAGATCCATCCTTTACCAAGCTTGATGTTAATTCTTTGTGTTGGAGATTTTAGGGTTCTTGGAGACCCCAAAACCGAAATCTTCAAGAAGCAAGTAGGAGCCCATTTTCGTGTCCTTCCTTTAGGTAAGAGGGTGATTATTCACTTCAATCATTATTGGTGGTGAGGAGACTTTTGTGTGTTTGTTGATGGAGAAATCCATCTTTGTATGCTTACTTGTTTGGTGATTTTGCATGTTTGTGTATCCTTGATTGAAATTAATGCTTGAATAATGATTTTGAATGTATTGGATGTGTTGAAAACACTTAATCATGTTAGGGTTGATAAATGTAAAATTTGGAGTTTCCTACCCTAATGTGAAGCCACGGTTTTGATTGGAATTGTGGGATGTAAATTGATTTTTGTACATAAACAAAATGAAGCTTATGTAATTAAATGTTGAATGGTAATGATAGAGTCAATGAATAAGAATTTTTTAGGGTTTCCTATACCAAAATGAGTTCATAGTTTTGGCTTGGATTTTTTAGGGATTGAATTGATTTTGGGTGAACTAAAATTTAAGTGATTTGATATCAAGGGACTAGTACATAGAAAGGAAATAAGTTGGAACTTTTACGACTTGAGGGGCCACGATTTTGACCCAAAATAATAAGAGTTTGGATTAAGTTAGTAAGTAATAACATTTTTGTAATTGGACATTAAAGAATCGATGATCATAATGGAATTGATTATGAAAAATTTAGGTTTTCCCTAACACCTATGGAGGGCACGGTTTTGATAAGAACTTTGGGGATGTAAATTTGATTTGGTATGAGGATCAAGGGAAGTTCAAATGGTTAAGTATTGAATAATAGTGATCGATGTAATGAAAGGAAAAATTTGGGATTTCACCACACTAATGAGGGGTCACGGTTTTGGCTTTAGATTTCAAGAGGTCGGATTAATCTTGTGGGAAATATGATTTATGTGATTTGGTGTTAAATGATTAATACATAAAATGGAAAGAAATTTAGAACCTTGAAGGTTTGTGAGGCCACGGTCTTGAGGGCTATTAAACCTAGAGATTGTCATAATTGATCAAGACATAAGTTATTAGAAATGTTGGACCCTTAATGGGGAATAGTGATGAATTTCTTGAAGAGATTATGACATATTGACATTGAGAATGATTATACACCATTGTGGTATTACATATGATAAATGTATCATTGATATGATTTATTGACATTGAGAATGTATATATATGCCATTGTGGTATGCTTATGATGAATGCATCATTGATAAACAAACATGATTAGGCATGCGTCGTCAGGCATATGTGTCATCCATTGGACATTGTTGTTAGGGCGGTGTATGCCTTGGAGTTGAATAACACCTTTGTGCGGGTGCGAATAGACTAAGCGTAGGGTCATAGTGGTTGGCCCTGGGGGTGTCAGGGTGCGGGTGTCTCACAATAGACAGTGGTAGCTCCACTGGGGCCGTGGGATAGACCGATGCAAACATACCGACGATCCGGACTAAGACGTTGTCTTATGTCGCGATCAACTATTGAGGTGCCATGTATAAGCCATTTGAGCAACTATTTTATGAGATGAAGCACACTGTTTTTAAGGCTAACGATATACTGACATTACTCCTTGAACATTCTCTCCGAAAATGTTGATGTCTAGCGCCATGGAGTAGGATTTTGGTACTATCATCCATTATGCACTGTTCATTGTCGGTCTTATAAATTGTTGAGCATGAACACTTGTGACTATGAAAATATCTGTTTTATTTTCGTAATAATTATCTGGATATTGTGCTGATTGCTTGAGACATTATTGCGATCTGTTTGTTGTTATTGATTCTTACTATTGCTTTTAATTATACTGCTTTGCTATAAATTCTACTATTACTGTCAATGAATATGTGGACTATGTTGCTATGTGGGCGCTCTGCGCCGTGTTGTCTTCTGACTGCTATAATGGTAATGAAAGTTGGGTGTCTCACCTCTTTATTGTATTACCCTGTTTTATGTTGTGTTTGAATAAAGATAGTGAAGAGAGCGAATTGAGTTCGAATAGTTAGGTCTTAAGGATCGTCTTCTGTTTCCTTGTGATGGCATCTACACAACCTCCTCTGTTATGCACGTGGATACAATTTCATAATGGCTTGGAAGCCTGGCATTTCGACCGTGAAGCAGAACGTGTTACTTACATCGAGGATGTGACCCTAGTTCAATGCGATAATGAACCTGGGGCTGGTACAAACATATCTTATGTTCCTATATGTGTGAAGTTTCCTATACCCATTGGGGAGATGTGGGATAACTGCCACCTCTTCCCTAGAGAGCTTTCAGTTATAACGCATATTCATGCTCCCGTCCATATGGAAGTGCTGTAAGGGCAAGTATTCCCTATCGGAAACACTGAAGAAGATCAGGTGCAGGACCATTCCTTACATGTGTTAGATTTCGGGAAAGGTCAAACTTTTATATGGTAGTTATGTCATGTTATGTAAGACCTATAATTTATATTGTTGTACGTTGATTTATGTAAGGATGATGTATGTGCACTCTGTATTAAGCCAAGGTTGTATTTTGTGTTACGAGATAATATGATCATATTTCATATCGTGGCTCATATTTTCAATTTTTGCATAATGGAAATATCTCTAATTATTTTATAAATGATTCTAAAGTTGAAAATACTAGATATTTGACGTTGTGACTCGCCTGGACCTAGTGACTGCGGTATAATGATGATTGTGCTGGGGTTACTATATCAAGGTACATTACACAGCGCGCTGTCCTGGAACCAGAAAAATAGTTTTTCTCACCATTTGATGTGTTGCCTTTGATGAATCCATATGTATATGTTTCTTAAGTATGTTGAGGCATTAATAGGGGTATTTGAGAGAATTGTTTAAGTTTTTAGTTATCTAAGAACAAGAGAATGACATAGAAGATGTCAAGCATGTTAAGAGAGGTAATCTAAGAAGAGGATGATTCCTTTGATATGCATATGTTAGAACGAACTTCAAATCAACCAAGAGCAAGGGTTTGCTATAGAAAAGTGTCTTCTACCTTTGGTAATTTATTGTTACTAGCTTCACTAAAGATGTGGTGTTATACGGTGTTAGATGCAAGTAAACTAAAATATATTGACATTATTTATCTATGACTTCAACTATGTATGGTGTAAGACCCCAAAATTTATTTATTTTATTATAAATATTCATTTTATAATATTTGTGATTTTCTAAAAATTTTCTGGATTTTTTTGAGAACGTGGAATATTTTAATATATTCTTCATTTTGCGTGCACATTGGGCAAAGTCGAAAAAATGACTGTGATGTTCTGAAAGTTGAAAAATTTTATGACGAATAGTCGTTTTATAATAATTGTGATTTTTGAGAATTTTTTGGAATTTTTCAGAAACGTCGAATATTTTAATATATTCCTCATTTTACGTCCGCACTAAGCGGAGCCGAAGAAATGGGATATTTTCTCCGAGAACCTTGATCTGTGGAAACATCGACGGGAGATCTTAATAAACCTGAGGTTGGACACAGTTTATGAGGTTTCATGTTTTTAGAAAAATCTCAAACAGATAAAATAATAAAATACTACAAAAAATTTATCGGTCAGATTAATTAATACTGACTTCTGTCGATTGTAACTATTATCCATTGGATAATAACATGTATTAAAAATCCTATCACATTATCCTAATGCAATCTACTTTAAGTCTAATCAAATCTACTTTAATTCAAATTTATAGTATTATAATTGAGGCTTCTTTGAGAAGCTTTGACCAACTAAAGACTACAATGCCCTTGGCTTACATGAGAAGCCACAAATTCCCTCTCTTCTCTCTCTCAATACCGCGGCTAACCTTGGCCCATGGAGGGAAAATTTTCACTCATTCACTTAACCTAAACACTCCAAACTATCTCATTTCTAACCTAATTACTTATCTCTCTAAAAATATCATCTTCTTCCTTTCTCCTCCTTCTCTCTACACTCCACCAAGGCCACAGTTTGCAGCCTCTTATCCACCATTTTCTTCACTTCTTCTCTTCACAAATAACATTTCCTTACTCATCTTCATCCCCTTTACAACTTTCATTCACAAAGTTTCTTCAAAAACTCAACTTTTCTCCATTGCCTTCCAAGACAAAGTCTCCATCTTTAAGGTCAAGCTTCAACCTTTCTTCTCTTTTCTTCTCATTTTTGTCTTCCATGGCTTCTTGGTGACCATGGATCTATTCTTTTCCATGTCTAATGGTTGATTTTGATGGTTGAAAAATTAGGGTTCTTGGAGCCCTTGAAACCGAATTCACCTAGAAGCTTGGAGGAGTCATTTTCGTTTGTTCTTCCTTAGGTAAGAGGGAGACTACTCACTTCAACCAATTTTGGTGGTGAAGGAACCATTGTGTGTTCATGTATTTTGTGATTTTTGTTTATTTATGTGTTCTTGAATTTGACCAATGTTTGATTTGTGATTTTGAATGGATTGTAAGTGTTAAATGAGCTTGATCATTTTAGGGTTGTTAAATGGGAAATGTGGAGTTCCTTACCCTAACATGGAAGCCACGGTTTTGACCTTAATAAATAAGAAAATGGATTGATCTTGATGAACAAAAAATTTAAGTGGATTAATATTAACATAACTAATGTATATAAATGGAAAGAAATGTTGGACTTGAAGACCTAATGATGGCCACGGTTTTGGCTTAGACAAGAAGGGAATGGATTGACCTTGATGAACTAAAATTTAAGTAAATGGATATTAAGGAAACTAATACACAAAAATAGAAAGAAACATAGGACCTTGAAGACTATGAAGGCTACGATTTTTAGAGACAAAATTAGGGGTAATTGAAGCCTTGATAAATATTTGGAGACTTAAGAATTTAGAGACATGCATAACTCTTAATCAAGTGGAAGAATTGAATTGGACAATAACCCTCAGAGGGCCACGGTTTTGAAGGGGCAATTTACCTAAAATTTGTCATACCTAATCAAGCATAAGACTTTGAAAAAGGAAATTCATAATGTGGATTTGGGATAGTGGATAAACACTTGAAATATATGTTGGCATGGAAATTAATTCTATGCTATCGAGGACCCCTATGTAGGCAAAACACTTGTTGACATGTACTTGTGAGAATTAATGAGCAATGCATGATTATATATAGATATTGAGAAATAAAAATGTATGCATACATGTATGTTTATGTACCATAGTGACATGATTATGATGAGCATACATGATTTGACATTGCGTCGTCATGCATATGTGTTGTCCATTGGACATTGTTATAAAGGCTATGTGTGCCTAGGAGTTTGAATAACACCTTTGTGTGGGTACGAGTAGACTAAGCGTAGGTGTCATATGTTGTTGACCCTGGGGGGCGTCGGGGTGTAGATGTCTCATAATAGACAGTGGTAGTTCCACTGGGGCCGTGGGATAGACCAATGCGACACACCGACGATCCTGACTGGGACGCTGTCCTATATCACAATCAACTGTTGAGGTACCACGTATAAGCTATTGCGCAAACATTTTATGAGATGAAGCACACTATATTTTTAAGGCTAACGATATACTGGCATTACTCCTTGATCATTCACTCCAAAAATGTTTATGTCTAGTTCCATGGAGTAGGAACTTTTTGGTACCCTTTTTGCATTGTGAATTGTCAGTCACATGATTCATTGAGCATGAGCATCTATAACTGTAAAATAGGTTTACTAATATAATTGCAATAATTATTTAATGCTTGAACTATTGAGGCTTTTCTGTTTGTTTTTCATAATACTTGTTGTTATTAATTCTTACTCTGTGCTTACTGTTAATTTCTATTGTTACTGTAATTAAATGTATGAACTGTGTTATATGTGGGCGTCCAGCGCCATTCTATTTTCTTGCTACCATTTTGGTACTGGAAGCCGGGTGTCTCACCTCTTTCTGTAATTCTTTTATTTTTGTATTCTAGTTGGATCGTGTGCTTTTGAGAAGACGTTCGTGAAGAAGATAAGGAAGCTCCCAAGTTTCCAGGCTTCTGGCTAGACTACGGCTGAAGCTGTTTGAGGATGCCATCGCGCCCCCGTGGTTTCTTTAGCTATGTGCAGATCAACTTTCACGGAGGTCCCACACATAATTTTGTGATTATAATTGATTGATTCTTTGATGAATTACACATTAAAGTTTAGATCGTGGATTAAGATTAATCCGATTGCCGGCATATTAACGTGCAGACAAATCGCTGTGTATATCATGGGGAGCTGACGGTGTCCCTTGCATGGGGTCGTTAAGACGCCTCCATTTTTTATTTTTTTGCTTTTGTCTGGTTGGAGTTTTACATGCCTGTTAGGGACATGTGGGTTGATATGTACTACACCCCACGTGATGACTCCTTCTTGTCCACTACTCGGGCTCCCGCCCGTTGCTCTGTCATTCCAATGGAAGTTTCCTCGGACGAAGAGGACCTTGAGGAGGACTCGGCTATGGTCCCTTCTCGTCAGTTATAGGAGCTGATACTATTGGTAGCTACTGATGGCTAACCGTCTATCTTTTTGGGAAGCCTGAGGTTTTGCTGTACATGTTGGGGTATATTTGTATATCTTTGGGTGGGTACATGTTTTACTTTTTGTACATTTTGGAAATGTAATTAAAAGGCTATTTCATGTATATATATATATATATATATATATATATATATATATATATATATATATATATATATATATATATATATATATTGTGTATGGTTTTTCTTACGTTGCTAGACTTTATTTATTGCAACTGTCTTATTCATGATCTCTATACGTGATGGATTTAACTCAACTCTTTTAACGCCACTTGGTAATAATTTACAATTTTAACAAAAAAAAAATATAGTGACATTCGTAAAGGAACTTAAATAACCATAAAATGAATCGGGACTATGAGATTAAAAACAATTGCTATTTCTGCATTCAATATAACGTATTTCGCTTTATGTTTCATAGTATTATAGTTATAGTGCAACGTCCCTTCTTAGCGGCTACTTATATAAAAAAGGGGCATTACATATGGTAGTGAATGTTATTTGGCCAAAAGGAAGGGAATCAAAGAAGTTCTTAAAAGAATAGGTTATTCTTAACCAAGTGCTAAAGTTACAAGTAGTGTGGAAATGTTTAGTTTTCCTAACTACGAGAGACTAGTAAAACATACCTAGGTCGTAAGTGAACTAAGTATGTAAGAATGATTAAATGTATCTTCAACTTGATGTCTTCACTTGTTAAAGTATATCTTTGTTGATGTTATGAATGTGTTTTACTTTTAGTATGAGTTAAATTATGTTTACTATGCCATTTGTAACTAGTATTGATTACTTATACTGAGAAATGTTATTTCTCACCCTTCTGTGTATCATGTAATTCCAGGTGAAGCTTCTTCTAAGAGGAAAAAAGAAAAAGTAGTTGAAAGACTAGTATAGTTTTAGTTTTATAGCATTCTAGCTAAGACTTTGTACATATGTATATTAGTTTGATATGTAAAAGATCATGTATTACGCTAAGTTTTTCCAAGGCTAAGGATTTATATGTTTCTTTTTACAATGATGCTTATGTTTTTCGCATTCCATAAGGCTATCTATAATGTTTCCAACGACCATTATGGATGTATATATATAAATGCATCAGATTAGTACGTACGTAGTGACATTGTAATGCTAGATATCTCTTTATATGCTTCATAAATAAAGATGCTAGTATTAGGTTATTACACTAACTCCCTATGATTGGGAGCTTACAGGGTTCACTGGTGAGAAGATAATCCCGGCAAGATAATTTTGAGACCCTCTTAACCATGGGATCCCCTAAACTCTTCAGGATAGTCAAGGTAAGGTTTCTAGTCAAGGACTGCCCCTCGGTTTACAACATCATATTGGGTTGCCCTACCTTAAATACACTTGGTGCCATGGAATCCATGACCCATCTAGTCATGAAGTTTTCATAAAAAAATGATGAAGTTGTCACAATAAAAGGCAACTAAATTACAGCCCGAAAATGCTATAGCGAAAGCTTTAGAATTTGCAGGCTTCCCAAGAAAGCAAAAAAAAGCACATCTAGCCCGATCCTGGATTAGGTTAACATCCTTATGATCGAGCTAGATGTTCAAGAAGAGATCTGGGGTACTAGACCCCAGCCAGAAGGCAAACTACAACCCATCTAACTTAGTACCACATCAAACCAGGTCACCAAGCTTAGAATGAACCTAGAAGACAAAGAGAGACGTCAACTGATTGAGTTATTGCTAAAAAACGAAGACCTTTTCGCCTACACATCCTCAGATATGCCTGGGCTTGAGCCCATCTTCATCTACCATCACCTGTCTATCAGGGAGGATGCGAGGCCAGTCTCCCAGAGGAAAAAGAAAGTCAAGCTAGAAAGGCAGCAGGTTATTAACGAATAGGTGAAAGGGGTTACTCAGTGCCAACTTTATTAGGGAAGTATCGTATACCGCATGGTTATCCAAAGTGGTCCTAGTGAAGAAGTCAAATGGGAAGTAGAGAATGTGCGTCAATTATACAGACTTGAACAAAACCTACCCTAAAGATCTATACCCACTCCCCAATTGTAGAAAAACTGGTGGACAACTCTTCAAGTTTTCGTCTGCTATCATTCATGGATGCATACTTCGGGTACAATCAGATTCCAATGTACCCCAGAGACGAAGATAAGACCGCATTCACCACTAATAAGGCAAGCTACTACTACAAGATTATGCTATTTGGTTAGAAAAATACATGGGCTACTTACCAAAAAATGATGAACAGGGTCTTTGAAGACCAAGTGGGGAAGATGTTGGAAGTTTATATTGATGACATAATAGTGAAGACCCCACAAGGTAGATCTCACACCATGGACCTCAAAGAAGTGTTTGCACAACTATAGAAGTATAACATGAGACTTAACCCAGAGAAATGCACTTTTAGGGTCCAGGCTAGCAAATTTTTGGGTTTCATGTTGACTCACCATGGAATTAAGGCTAATCCAGATAAATGCCAAGCAGTTCTCAATATACATAGCCCTCATAGTATCAAAGAAGTACAATAGCTGACCGGACGAATTGTTGCTATCACATTTTCTTTCCAAAGTTGCTCACAAATCCCTTCCTTTGTTCAAACTGCTCAAAAAGGGGAAGGATTTTGAGATGACCTAGGTGTGTGAAGATGTCTTTTCCTCATTGAAAAACCTTTTGTCCTCTCCCCCCATACTGACGAGGCTGGAACCTAGTGAGACACTATATTTGTACCTTTCAGTTCATGGAGAGACTATAAGCTTAGTACTAATTTGAGAAATAGTCGAGGGACAGAAGCCAGTCTACTTTATAAGCAAGGTTTTGCAAGGGCCAGAATTGTGATACCAAAATATTGAAAAGGTCACCTTTGCACTTATTACCATGGCTAGGAAACTCTGGCAATACTTTTAGTGCCACCCCGTGGTGGTAAAGACTGATCAACCTATACGTCGGGTGCTGCAGAAGCCAGACTTTGTGGGAAGAATGATTGCTTGGTCTATTGAGTTTTTTGAGTTCCAAATCTCATATAAGCCCCTGACTAGCAATAAAATCCCAAGCACTCTCAGATTTTCTGGTAGAGCTTACATCGGATCCTGGCACACTTGAAGGAATTTCTTAGACCATATATGTTAATGGTTTCTCAAACCCCAGAGGAAGTGGTGCCAGGGTGATTTTGTAAATTTCTGAATGAGTGATAGTGGAAAGCTCCATAAAGTTTGAATTTACAACATCAAATAATCAGGCGGAGTATGAAGCATGCTGTCGGACTGGCAATGGCCAAGGACATGGGAGCGGATAAAATCACACTTTGTAGTGACTCCCAACTTGTGACCTCCCAAGTCCGAGGTGACTACTAGGCCAAGGAACCCCTCATTCAGCGATACTTAGCCAAGGTACAAGAGCTCCTGAAAAGCTTCCAAGATGTCAAAATAAAGTACATACTTAGGGAGCAGAACTCCAGAGCTAATCTTTTGTTCAAATTGGCCAACACTAAAAGCTCAGGAAATAACTGTTTAGTCATACAAAAGACCCTCGCACAACCTTCCATCACGAATATATCCATTTTTTGGGTAAAAGAACAAGAACGTACTTGGATCACCCCCGATTATGGAATATTTGTAGTCTGGTATTCATCCTGAAGACCCAAAGGAAGCCTCAAAGTTAATCAAAACCATGGTCTGATACACCATTTATGATGGACTATTATACCAGCGTGGATTCTCATTACCTCTCCTTAAATGCCTGATCAAAAGAAGTAGAATATGTGCTGGCTGAGGTTCATGAGGAGAGTTATGACCACTTAGGGGATAAAGCCCTAGCTTTAAAAGCACTTAGGGCTATATACTATTAGCCAACAATGGAAGCCAACTCTCTTGTGCATGTCCGAGTTTGTGACAAATGGCAACGACACTCGGACAATTATCAAGCTCCACCTAAAGAACTATCCACGACATTTGTACCATGGCCATTCAATAGATGGGGTATGGATATTCTGGGTCCATTCCCCTAAGCATCCAGACAATTGAAATTCTTGATGGTAGTCGTGGACTACTTCACTAAATGGATTGAGGCAGAACCCTTGGTTACTATCACCTCTGCCTGAATCCAAAAGTTCACTTGGCATCACATTATCATTAAGTTTGAAATTTCAGAATCCGTTGTGATGAAAAATGGGTCACAATTCAAGGATAACGGATTCGAAGAGCTTCTCGCCGAACTAAAAATCAAGCATCATTGTTATAACACCCTAACACTACCAATGTGTATAACTTCAATATACTCAGACAAGTAGTATTAGAATAGTTACTTCTAAATCTAAGCGAGCATATCAACCTGTATAGTAATTATCAGGATATAATTATATAGAGCCTTTAATAATAGTAAAGAGAACAAGATAATTTTATACAACTGAAAACTTGCTCTTTAATTCGTAATTACAAAATATGTCTGAGATATACAAAAGAACTATAATAAACCATAAGGGTATAAGTACAGTACTAGTAAACTAAATACATCAAATATATATATATACACACACACACACACACACACACACACACACACATACACATATACACAATAGCTAATTAGGTCTTCATCGCCCTTCCTTGCTCATGTTAAGCTCATTTACTGGATTTATCATGGAAACAGAAAATTGGGGTGAGAATGGAAATTCTCAATAGTAATTTTAAAATATAGCATCATCATAAATCTAACTACTTTAGGGAAAAATCATTTCATATAAGTACAAGACTAGTAAACTAGATATGTATATATATATATATATATATATATATATATATATATATATATATATATATATATATATATATATGTATATGTATATACATATACATATATATATATATATACATATATATAGATGTATATATATAAATCCAACTGCTTCAGGGAAAAACCAGTTCATATAAGTACAGTGCTAGTAAACTAAATACGTGTATATATATATATATATACACACACACACACACACACAATAGCTAACTAGGTCTTCATCATCCTTCCTTACTCATGTTAAGCTCATTTAATGGATTTATCATGGAAACAAAAGACTGGGGTGAGAATAGAAATTCCTAATAGTAATTTTAAAAAATAGCATCATCATAAATCCAACTACGTTAAGGAAAAACCAATTTAATTTAAATAAAACAACTTCGGTCAATTATATAACATCACAGTTTAAATTAGAACATTTAACTATCATTAAAAAGGTGCCTATTGAACTTACATACCCTTTTTACACACAATAAAATAATTGCCTATACAATTGTCAAACTATGCAGTACATGATTATACAATGCATGATGTTGCATGAATATGCCTAAGATGTGCCCTAGGATGCTTGTGATATGATTTTATAAAATAATTTTATTAGAAAAGTACATGTTATTTGACTATTTCCAAAAAGCCCTTTTGTTCCAGGAAGCCCTATTGTTCCTTGTATTATTTTCTGAGTAGGTAGGATGCCCTTTTATTCCTTGCACTACGAAACATTTCTAACATAATACTTGGCATCTTTTTGTCCAAGCTACTTGAAGCCATTTTGTCCAAGTTATAATATTACAACACATGGAAATGTCAAATAATAAGTTTGAAAATCAAAACATGCATAAATATGTTAAATCCATTCTTGATCAATTATATTTTATGATGTTTTTCATTAATAATTCATAACATAGCTTAAGGTCTCAACCTTAATCAACATCTAATAGGAAGCATTTAAGAGCTTTTATCCTCAATCTAACCTTGATACATCACAAAACATCATTTGGAATCATAAACTATTGCATATACTATGATGTTCTTCAACACTACATCATAACATAACTTAAGGTTCCAACCTTAATTAACATTTGATAATAAGCATTTGAGAGTTCTTATTTTCATTTCAACATTGTTACATCATAAAACATCCATTGGAATAAAAAAACTATGGCATTTAATATCAAAATCATGGTTTCTTTAAGAATGTCGCGGTACCACCTCCCTATTTCTGGCAGCAATTTGCCACAGTCCACAACCAAGTGTCACAGCTCCATAACATTGAGTGTCACAGCACTTAACCTATTTTCAGGTTTTTTTATAGATTGCTGCATAACAACCATCACAAGCTCCCTTTTCTATTCACAATCAAGCTTAACTCAAATAACCTCCATTTCTAACTCAGAATACCATTATATTATCAAACTTTCATATATAACCATCTAGGGATTTATTATCCATACAAGTTATCAAACATGATTCATAAACCAAACTTTATCCATTATCAATTTCAAAAGATGAAAACCTACATAGAAATCAAGAATCACAAAGAAACACCATTAAGGATTAAGAATCACAATCAAAACCCTTCTATATTTCTGCTCTAAACCAACGAAAACACATATAGAAGAAAGACAAGGAATATGAGGTCATTTTCCCTTACCTCTAATCTTCAAAGAGATTGAAGCTCAAACTTGGTTCTTTCTCTATTTCTCCGTCTTTCTTTCCTCTTTTTCTCCTTTATTCCCTTGCACGGTTGCTTTCAGTCTCTGCCCCTCTTTGTCTGTTGAAGATTTCGTTGAGAGTTTGTGAAAGAAAGAGTTATAAAAAGTCAATTAAAGGATAAGTGTTTATGACTTTTATATGGGTTACTGAAACTTTGTATCTCTTAGGAACACTTTGATTTTACTAAATCAAGTTTCCTAACCTCCAATGATACTAAAAAAAAAATACTAAGATTCACATAAATTTTAATTTCATCATTTCCATAATTTTTCATATCTGTTACAAGTCATTTCGGTATTAAAACGCACAACCAATGTGCTTAAAAATACCAATTCAACTCAGTTTGTCATGAAATTTTAACTACACCTTATGTCATACATTGGTGACTTAGAAATAAATTTTTCATATTTATTTCCCTTATTTAAAGAATTTATGCTATTTTCCTGAGTTAAAATAGTTATTTTGCACGTTTTGTGTTGTGGCAAAGTGCTTAAATTAACTCAGAAGATCACAAAATTACTTGGACATGTTAAACACATATTATAGCTTATTTCTGTCCATAAACATTACTAACATATTAAGGAGGATGTTACAATTGCAGCGCTATTGAGCATCCTAGGACAAACGGACAAGCTGAAGCCGCCAACCAAGTCATTATTCGAGGAATCAAAAGAAGGTTAGATGAATCTAACCCTATGTTTGGATGTTTTTTCATTAACGGAACGGAATAGAATAGGTGGGAATGGATCGGAAAGGAAAGGAATGGAATGGAACATATTTTCCCCCCTCTTTGTTTGGAAGATTCATTAATGGAACGGAATGGAATATGTGTTCCCCCTATTCCACCTCAATTTTGGGGGGAACAAAAATTGGACATTTGAGGGGAAGAGGGGGGAAATGATTCCCCATGTATTTCGTTCCATTCCTATACATTTTAAAACTTCCAAATACAAAAACTTATTTCCATTCCCCCCATTTCCTTTCCGTTCCTCCCATTACCTATCATCCAAACATAGTGTAAGGGAAACTGGGTGGAACAACTAGACCACGTCCTTTGAGCCTACCAAACTACACCTCACTCTACGACATGAGAAACTCATTTCAAACTTTCTTATGGGTGTGAGGCTATGATCCCGGTGGAGATAGGAGAACCTAGCTGGTGTCACTAACAGTTTTTGCTTAACAACAACCCTGGACTGATTAGAGAAGACTTAGATCTTTTGGAGGAAAAAAGGCGCATTGCTTATATACGTGACGCCTCCATCAAGCAGAGGACGATAACTCATTTCAATTTGAAGGTTGTCCTAAGGAAATTCTAACCAGGGGACTTAGTGCTTCGAAGAGCAAACATCGGGGGTAGAAATGCCTCCCATGGGAAGTTAGCCCCCAATTGAGAAGGCCCCTACAGTATCGTAGTCAGCAATAGCAAAGAAACTTACACTCTGGAAACACTAACGGGCAAACAAATCAAGAATTATTGGAATGTGGACAAACTTAGAAAGTACTACAGCTAAGTGTCCTTTAAGGCATAGTCTTAGTTTACTTCACGTTTGATCTACCCTAGTCTATGGTGAGCATATACTTTGTACGAACTTTTGTCCCTAAATTACTCAATAAAATTGAGTTATTCAGATACCCTCATGGATATTTAAAGTCTCAGGGCCCTCAAGCTGGAAATGCCTTGAGAATGCCTTAAGCCCGTCCCCATGGGACTTAATAGTCTAGGTCAAGAGGATTAATAACCCACAAAACTCATTTGAGTGTTTTGGTAGTGAGTTATGGGTCCACACCTAGTCCTCAACACTTGGCCATAACCATTCTGCAGTTATGAAATAAAGTGGCAATGTAGATTACAACATCCGCGGTCCACCATCAAGTATCCACCAAAAAAGTCTTATGTCAAACAGGTTCTAAATTCGAAAATTCCTAAATGAGACAATTTTTTGATATAAATTAAAGACCACAGTTATGGATCACCTTAAATTATACCTAAGGCAAGTGGGATCCTAAGTGCCAAAACATTTTGGACGTTGGACCCGAGCTAAGGTCTTGATTTGAAATTATACCTAAAGCAAGTGTGATCCTAAGTGCCAAGACATTTTGGACGTCGGACCCTGGGCTAAGGTATTAATTTTAAATTATGCCTAAGTCAAGTGGAATTTTGAATGCTTCATATTTTGAGCATTGGACCCCGGACCAAGGTTTTAATTAAACAAATAATCCTAAGTCCTTCAAGCAGCCAACAAATGTATATTTTTAATGGGTGTTGGACCCAATACGAACCATGGCAAAGAAACGAATATGATTAAGGAAATAAACTAAAACACCTTGCCATCAGAGTAATTGTCTTGTCAAAAATAACATGCCCTGCGCAAGGGGAAAAACTAAAAAAGCAAGCTAGGATACATTTCCTGAGTCCTCGATAACTCCTGGGGTCTGGACAACGGCGACGGGGGGGTCAGCGACACCTTGATCATTCGAAGCAAGACTTGGAGAAACTAGACAACTGTTTTGAATCACCTTTCCGGGGTCCAATGTGTCCAATACCAGGGCCACCCTGTAACATCCTCTTTTTTGCATGTTAGACTAGTTTATGGTTACAAAGGTAGTATAACACTTGTTTGACATGTCAATGTAAGTTTTGTGACAAATGTAGTTTGTTTAGGCACTTTGTTGCAACCTAGAGTGTGAAAAGTGGCCTAAAATGACTCAGATAATAGCATAAATTGCTAAGTTGAGGAAAATAAACCTAGAGAGTTTGTTTCTAAGCCACAAATGAGCTAAGTAAGTTGTAGTTAAAATTTGAGAATAATTAGAGTTAGTTTGGTATTTTTAAGCATACTCATTGTGTATTTTAATGCCGAATTGACAACCTGTAGATATGAAAAGATGAGTTAATGGTGAAACAAGATTTTTAGTGAATCTTAGGATTTATTTTAAACTTGTTGAAAGTTAGAAAACTTGATTTTGATGAATCAAAGTGTTCTTAGCAGACTGGGGTTTTAGTACCCCATTAGTGGTCCTATATAAGGAACCAAGTTAGGTTTCTCTTCTCCATTCTCTACCAAAGGGGAAAGAAGAGAAAAAAGAGAAAGGAAGGAAAAATTGCAAAGATAAAGGCCAAGCTTGAGGATCTTCATCCATACAAGAGGTAGGGGTGTTTGTTCCTTTAATTCTTTTATTTCCTTTCTTCATGTTAGAGGCTTGAAGGTTAGGTTAGAGGAATGAGTTCAAAAGGGGGGAAAGTTAGCATACAGGTGATTTGATCATGTAGATGAGTGATTAGAGAACTTGTATGATGGTTCTAGTATGTTTAGAGACCATGTTTTGGGTTAAAAACATTTGGAATCCATAGATTAAAGTTTAAGAGTGAGATGTTCCTTAATGGAACAGTGTAGATTTTGCAGAATTCTGTAGAAACGGGCCTAGCATCGTGGCGTGACTAGGGCTGTGCCACAATGTTAGTAAACCCGAAAGTAACATGTTGTGACGTGGTATAGGTACATCGAGGCGTGAGATGAAAAATGCCAATTCATCCTTTTTCCCAAGAGCAGCATACCGCAGCGTGGGGAAGGTCACGCCGAGGCGTGAGCACCAAGATTCTCAAAAATGTAATTTTTGATGAACTGGGTTACTTTCTTGATAGGATCCCTTCTATATGCCTTATAGAGTGTGTTGAGACACTAATTGGAGTATTTCTAAGAGAGAAACACCATCTTGCTTATATGGGAATGTATGAGACTTTGGTCCATCCATTAAGCATAGATTACCATAGATAGGTATCTAAACCCTTAAGCAACACTGTGTTGCATTAGATATCACTTGTGGAGTGATAAGGGGTGGAACACTAGATACAAGAATATAATGCCTAGTTGGCAAGAATGCCATAGTGCTTTTTTGGCAAGAGTAAGATGCCTTAGTGCATGAAAGCTCTCACAGAGTTGAGGTAGAGCTAGTAATGCCACTATAGAAAGTATAATAAGTTTAGTTAGCAATAGTTGAGTGCCTTAGTACATGAAGTGCTCTCACAGAGTTAAGGTAGAGCCAGTAATGCAAAGATAAACTTAGTATAGAGTTTACATGGTGGTTATGTAAGAGTTAGACATAGCATCGTGCTTTACACACACATCACATTTTACACTCACTTATTATTCCTAACAGTTGATGTAGTGGAAAAGTCCACTCAGTTTAAGGTAGGTTACAGGAGGTTACAGATTCCCTCCCTACTTAGTAGGTTAAGGAGGTAACATATTGAGATAACAAATTCCCTTCCTACCCAGAGGAATAGTCAGGTCTCATGACATTGCATTACACTATCATACACCTTTCTTGAGCATAATCATACAACATATTATCATTGCATTATTTGGTACTTGCTTTTGTAACGCACCTAGATATAGTAACCACAGCACAATCGTCATTATGCCACAATCGCTAAACCCAGGCGTGTCATAACCTCAATATCACTAATTTTTCAAAACATAAAGTTGTTCCCATTATGCGTAAATAGAAAATACGAGCCACGATATGAAATGTAATTATATTGACTTACAATCCAAATATAACATCAGTTTAATATAAAATAAATATCCATAATCAATGCATAAAATAGCTTACAACAATATTAAACTCGGTTTTACATGATATAACATAACTACCATATAAAAATTCGGTCTTCACCGAAGTCTAACACATGAATGGAGTGGTCCTGCACTTGATCTTCATCAGCATTCCCAACAGGTAACACTCGCCCTTGCGACACTTCCAAATGGACAGGAGTACGAACATGCGTCATAACTGAAACCTCTCTAGGGAAGAGGCGGCGCTTACTTCACATATTCCTAATGGGTATAGGGAACTCCACGCGTATGGGAACATACGAGATGTTCATACTAGCTCCAGGATCATTACCACTCTGAACTAGAGTTACGTCCCCAATGTAAGTAACACACTCTGCGTCACGGTCGAAATGCCATGCTTCCGAGCCTTCATGAAATTGTATCCATGTGCAAATGAGAGGAGCTTGTCCAGACGCCATCACAATGAAACAGAAGTCGATTCTCTAACAATAACTAAACAAATCCAACTTGGGCTCTTCACAGTCTTTATTCAACGCAACATAAGACAGAGTAATGAAATAAAGAGATGAGACACCCAACTTTCATTACTACTATGGCAGTAAGAAAACAACACGGCACAGAGCGCCTATATAGCAATACAATTCATATATTCATTAACAGCAACAGTAGAATTTATAGCAAAATAGTACAATTTTAAGCAATACTAAGAAACAATAACACCAGGCAGGTCGCAATAATATCTCAAGCAATCAGCACAATATCCAGATAATCATTACAGAAATAAAACAGGTATTCTCACAGTCACAAGTGTTCATGCTCAATAATTTATGAGACCGACAATGAACAGTGCACAATGCATTATGGTACCAAAACCCTACTCTATGGAGCTAGACATAAATATTTTCGGAGTGAATGATCAAGGTGTAATGCTAGTATATCGTTAGCCTTTAAAAATAGTGTGCTTTAACTCATAAAAATATTTGCGCAACAATGGCTTATACATGGCACCTCAACAGTTGATCGCGATATAGGACAGCATCCTAGTCCGGATCGTCGGTGTGTTTGCATCGGTCTACCCCACGGCATAGAGGAGCACTTAATTGTCTATGATGAGGCACTCGCACCCCGACGCCCCCAAGGCCAACAACATATGACCCTACGCTTAGTCTATTCGCACCCGTACAAAAGTGTTATTCAACTCCTAGGCACATATCGCCTTTATAATAATGTCCAACGGACAACACATATGCATGATGACGCAATGTCCAATCATGTATGATTATCAATTTAAATATATCCAACGGACAACATATATGCCTGACGACACAATGTCTAATCATGTATGTTCATCAAAGATACATTTATCATATTCAATACCACAACAGTATATAATTCATTATCAATGTCAATACATCATAATCCCATCAACAACTACTTAACCCCACATAGGGTCTTACAACAATATGGAACCACTTCTCAACCTCAATGTATATTTATAGTCCATCTATTATCAACATTCCCCATTAAGGGTTCAACGTTTCCAATAACTTAAGTCTTAATAAATTATGAAATTCCTTAGGTTAAACAACCCTTAAAACCGTGGCCTCACAAGCCTTCAAGATTCTTAATTTTCTTCCATTTTATACACTAGTCTCTTGATACCAAATTACATAGCTTTTGTTCCACATGGGGTCAATTCAATCCCTCAACAACAATAGAATAAAATTCTCAATATTAATATGTATTCACATATAGCTCCTCAATTTTCACAAGTTTATATCTTGGATTCATATTTTTAAAGTCTTAAACTTTTGGTCAATTATATAAAATTTTAGGGTAAGTTACCCTTCAAAACCATGGCCTTCTCAAGTCTCATTATTCAATTTAATTCTTCCACTTTGCTATGGATTATGCATATCTCTAATTTCTTAATTTTCAAAGATGCACCAAGGCATCATTTAAACCTTAAACTTTCTCTCTAAAATCGTGGCCCCTCAAGGTTCTCAAAATCTCAATCTCTCTCCATTTTATGTATTAGTTCCTTGATATCAAATCACTTTAATTTTTGTTCACCAAAATCAATTCAATCCTTCATGGTTCTAACTCAAAATCATGGCCTACCTCTTGGGTATTAAACCCTTAAAATTTTCCATTCATTAATTCTAATCTTGTCATTCAACATTAAATCACATAAGCTTTATTTCTTAGTGTACAAAAAATCAATTTTTATCCCAAAATTCCTCTCAAAATCGTGGCACCATGTTAGGGTAGGAAACACTAAATTTTCTATTTAACAACCCTAACATGATCAAGCATATTCAACACAACCAATATATACAAAATCACTATTCAAGCATTAATCACATTCAAGAACATATACACATGCAAAATCACTAAATAAAGTGAGCATACAAAGATGGATTTTCCATCAACAAGCACACAAAGGTTTGGAAAAGAACAACGAAAATGATCTCCTTCAAGGCCCTTGAAGATTCGGTTTCAAGGCTCCAAGAACCCTAGGAATTTCCATCATCAAGAATCAATGTTAAGCATGGAAAAGAATGGACCTTTGGTCTCCAAGGAGACCCTAGAGTCTGAAAATGAAGAGAAATAAGAAGAAAGGTGGAAGCTTTACCTCAAAAATGGAAACTTTGTCTTGGAAGACAATGGAGAAAGGTTGGATTTTTGAAGAAACTTTCTAAAGAGAAAGTATAAAGGAGATGGAGGTGAGTATGGAAATGGTATTTGTGAAGAGAAAAGTGAAGGAAAATGGGAGGAGAAGGGGCTGCAAATTTCGGAGCTATGGAGAAGGAGTAGAGAGAAGGAGGAGAAATGAAGAAGATGAAGTTTTAGAGAGAGAAAGTGTTAGGTTTGAAATGAGGTGTTTTGGGTGTGTTGGGTTACGTGTGGTGTAACACCCCAAATTTCCTAAATAGTTGACAGTAATTTTGACAGTTAATAGAATTCTACTGTTTAGTGATTTCTGTGTGCTGTAAAATTATTTTGAGTATTCCGTCAGCGTATTTAATCGTTTTGAGTGATTTACTCCGTGTTAGGAAAATAATAATTTTCGGGCCGGGAAAAATTTTACGTAATTTAATTATTACGATTAAGTCTTAATTATTTTACGTAATCTGATTTGATATTTGTGTGTTTTCCAATATTTGTGATTTTTGGGATGATTATAAATTTTTATATTTCTCAGATCATTTTTGGACTGTTTGTGGGTCCCAGTGGTTCTACGTGAGCCCGAGGTGAGTCCCAAAACGTGAAAATTTTTCTACGCATAGAAAAATTCATACTGTTGAGATGGAGACAGAGGATCTTACTAAACCTGAATCCAGAAACAGTTTTAGAAAATTTTATTGTACTGTGTTTTGTACTATATTTAATTATCGGACGATAAAAATACAGTAAATATATTCTTTCATAGGATTTTAGCAGATAAAAATAGAAATTATACTGCTTAAGTCAACAATAGTGGTTATGACAACTTTTGACGGACCAATAGGAAGCAAGTTTAATGCTTTTGACGGACCAATAGGAAGCAAGTCTAATATTGAAGACTTTGATATCAACCGTCGATTTAATCAACAGTGTAGGATTAGTTTGAGAAAATGGCTATGACCATTTATAACCATTGGATTTAGATTTAAATCAAGGGTGGAGATTTGATCTTATAAAGTGGCTAGGACCATTTGTGACCGTTGGATTTGGATTTAATCAACGGTGGAGATGGATCATTTATAACCATTGGATTTGGATTTAATCAATGGTGGAGATTTGGTCTTCTAAAATGGCTATGACTAATTATGACCCTTGGATTGAAAGTTCGAAGGAGTAATCTTGACCCTTCATTTTGGAGATGCATCTAATGGCTAGGATTCAAGGAGGAAAGATCTAATGGCCTAGATTAAGTCTTCTAATCAAAAGTCTACCTAAATCCTAACCATTGAATTAATCAATGGCTAGAAATGCTTTAGATGGTGGCTAATAATGATGACAACTTATTGAAATGCATAATGCATGAAGGGGGGGACGGTTTTGTGCTTCATTTTGGAGCTAAAGAAAAGCTTTATGACCATTATTAGATGCCTTGGTCAATTATGCATCATTATTGATCATTTAGCATCCTTAGAAGAATGCTTGAAGGAGGGACGATTTTTGGTAGCTTTAGGAGAGCTTTGCATGGTTTATGACCATTATCCTTCATTCTTGATCATTATTGATCATTTCAAAAACCTAAAGCTCTTAGAAAAATTTCTCTCCTTCTCCTTCTAGCATGGTTCGGTCATGATCACAAAACCTACCTTCCATCATTCAAAAATTTCATCCAACCTAGTTTTTTGAATCATTACCTTATTCTAAGAACATCTCTAGTTATGAGTTTTCACAAAATCATTCATCTTGAGCTTCAAATTCAAGCTTCAAGTTTCTACCAAAAATGGGATTTTCCAAGGAGCTCTACGAAATTGATAGGAAGGGAAACCAAGTGATTTCACTTCATTCTTTACCTTAACCAAGTCTAAGAAGCCTTTCTTTCACAAAAATAAAAAACTTCATCCTAGTTCTTCAAGAGGAATTTCGGCCATATCACCTAAAATCACCATCCAATCTCTTTTAATTTCATCCAACCATAGATCTTGAATCTATATGATATTCTAAGCAACTTTCATGTTAGAGACTTTCTCTAAATCATTCATCTTCAACCTTGTTCTTCAAGCTAAAGATTGAAGCTTTATTGGTGAAGTTTGTTAATCTTCACTTTTCTTTTGATTTTCAAGTTCTAAGCCATGTTTGATCCATAGTTCCCCTAGTTCAAACTTAATATACTAATAAACTTGTGTTTTGTTGTGTATTTAAGAAACTTTTGGTGGTGAAGGACTTGGAAAAAGAAGCAAAACAAGGAGTTTTTGAGGATCTTCAAGAGGTAAGAGAGAGATTCATCTCACCAACCAAGTATGGCAGTGAGAGATGGTTTGTGTATTTGATGGATAGTGAATCCATGTGAGGATTCATATCCATGGTCATGCAATAATTTGTGGGTGTTTATGTTGTTTATGTGTTTTGACTATTTGCCTATGCTTCGTATGATTTGCATGATTTATTGCTTTGATTATGGCATGCTTGTGATATATATTTGAATATGTACATGTATGTCATGATTTGATGATGGAAAGAAAATTGATTTTTGGTTCCAAAGACCAAGAGGATTTCGGCCAAGACACCTCAAAGTTGGTGTTCATAAATTAATATTTTCATGAATGATAAAATTGGATGATTAGAAAAGCAAGTAAAATAAACAAAGGGTTTGTTTTTCAAGAAGTATTGTTCACGGTTTTGAGAAGGATTTTTATTGATTTATTTTGTGTAAAAAGTTTCTAAGCATTTTACTAAACATGAGTTTTAAATGAAAAGGGCAATGTTGATTTTAAGGATTTGAAAAGAAAGTGAAAATGAAAATGAACAAATGATTTGATTTCAAAGACCAAGTACTCACGGTTTTTGTTACAGAATTTTTAATGATTTTGTTTGTGTAAAACCATATCAATTTAAAAGGAAAAATATTTGATGGTTTCAATGACCATGTACCACGGTTTTAAAGGCTTGTGAATGCCTTGGTTTTATGAAACAAAGTGGTTTTCCAGGTGGAAATGTAATTTGAATTAGTACAAGGAATTCGAAAAGGGAATCAAAGTATTTTATCACTTGAGAAATGAATTTCAGTATGTAAATGGAAAAGAGAGGTTCAAACACACCTCAATTTATTTTGAAGAGAATTGATTTTAGAATTTATTTGAGAAAAATGGAGAATATAATAGTGATTTGATATTTTCTATCGTGTAACTCATCCTTTGAGTTTTGGAGAGCGTTAGTAATTTTTAAAGTTAGAAACATTGATTTAATTCAATGGAATTGTGAATTTGTGGAATTATTGTGAAAGGGATTTTCTTGTGTAAGAAAATGTGGAAGATAAAGTACGAAGTCATATTATTTTGAGAAAGGTTGAAATAGAATTTTTGAAGGTTGAGAAATATTTTTCGTAATGGAAAAATGATGTTAGAAATGATATTGATTTGTTTGGAAGTCCAAAATAATGTTTGGAATATTGAGGAATATTTTATGTGGTTGTAAAATGGCGAAAAATGTTTTACGTATCTTAAAAACGTGATTTTTAAGCTACGCGATTTGAAAAACATTAAAATATTTGTACGCGATTTGAAAAATGTTGAAATATTTGTACGCGATTTGGAAAGCATTTAAATATTTTGAAAATGATGGGAAATGGTTTACGCGACTTAAAAGAATGATTTTTAAGTTACGCGATTGTGAAAATAGTGGAAAATTGCTACGCGATTTGAGTAATGTATAAATATTTTTACATGATTGAGAAAACATTGAAAAAAAATCAATACGTAATTTGAAAATGCAACGGAAATGTTGTGCAATTGTGAAAACACGACAAAAGTGTTTTGTGACTATGAAAACGCAATAATATGATTTCGCAATGAAAAATACAGTATGATTACTGTTGGGCCAATGTGTGGACCCTGATTATAAGGTTATGAAATTAAACTGAGAATGGGTCAATGTGTGGACCCTGAATATGAAATGGTGAATTTTGCCTGTGATTGGAAGTGTTGCATTTTATATGCATGAATTAGTGTATGAACACTATATGAGAAAATGATAAATTTTGCCTATGATTGGCATTGGTGCATTGAACATGCATTGGAAAGGTCCGATGGACTGTATGAGGCTATTTGCCTAGGAGAGACGTACACCTCTTGAGTGGGTGCGATATACGTAGCGTAAGTCACTTGTTGACCTTGGAGGCATCGGGGTGCGGGTTGCTTACATGGGTGGTTGGTCGCGCTTCTTCCCATAGGTTAGACCGATGCAATGCACCGATGATCCTGACCGAGACACTATTCTTAATCATGATCTCGTAAAGACTATCGTGTATATGCTAGATGTGCAAAAATCAAAATGAGGATTATAGCACTTGGTCTGAGGCATTTTGGTACCGATAGATCTTTCGGATCGACTTCTCCAAACTGAGTATTAGCTCCATGGAGTAGGACATTGAGTCTATGTGCGCATGCATGAAACTGAACATTTATATCAATGTGATATATTAATTGAGGAATATTGGCTATGACAATTGTTCTGTTGAAATACTTGGATGATGATGATGATAATTGGATAATGATGAGGACGTCATCATGAATATTGAATGATATTTGAACTGATAAATGATTTAATGATGATAGTTGATTAATGTTGAGTGCATTATGGGAATTATGGTATGACATAGCCGTATGGTATGCTGTTTGTGTTATCTCTATACTACCATGTTGGTATTGTCGTAGGTGATCTCACCTCTTTGTTATATTGTTTTGCTGTGTTTGTATTATTAAAATTGAATAGTAGATGGAACGAGTTGTCTTAGACATACGGGAGATAAATACTCTGAGATCGGAGACAACATCAGTGAATGACCATTCCAGATTTGATAGCGTGCAGTGTTGATAAGGAACAGATGTCTGATGCGTCAAGATGGATACAAGAAGGAATAAGTATGCTAAGTTTTCTCGTTAGTATTGTACCGTGCTATTAAGTAGGACCCGTCATGGGGTTTGCTACGGTTAAAAAAAGAGAGTCTGTTAGTTTTATATTTCTCTTTAAATTGTTAAATATTAATTGGTGTCAACATTGTATATTAATCAGTTTAAATGTATTTTCAGTAACACTTATGGATTACAGTAAGTTTATGTTTCCGTTTTCAGCAAGAAAAGGAAATTTTAAAACTCACCTTTTATAACTCAAACCTTTTATGTACTGATTTTCAGATTGGGAGTTGGTAGTCGGAAATGTGATACCCTGAGGAGGATGTTACATGTGGAAAGCAAAATTACTTCCCTTTTGGGCCCATGAGTCCACGGCAATGAGAGAGTGAGGGAGGGGGAGAGGCGTCTCCAACAAGCCAAGGGCAAGGTGGTCATTTGGTGGTCAAAGCCTCTCAAAGAAGCTTTGAAGAAAGTACACCAATTTGAATTAAAGTGGATTTGATTTGACATAAAGTGGATTGCATTCGGATAAAGTGATAGGGTTTCTAATGCATGCTATTATCCAATGGACAATTGTTATAGTTGACAGAAGTTAGTATTAATTGTCCAACGGATAAAATTTGCACAGCGATTTCTCGCTCTGTCAGATAAAATTTTTCAAAAAATGTGAAACCTCGTAAACTGTGTCCAACCTTGGGTTTAGTAAGATCCCCTATCGACGTTTCCACAGATCAAGGTTCTTAGGAAAAATATCTCATTTTTCCAACTCCGCTCAGTTTGCACATAAATCAAGGAATAATATTAAATATTTGCATTCTCAGAAAAATCCAGAGAAATTCACAAAAATCCCAAATATTAGAAAATGATCATTTATCATGAAATTATTAATTTTCGGGACATTACCCCAGCTCCGCTCGGTGCTCACGTAAACAAGAAATAATATTGAACTATTCCACGTTCTCAGAAAAATACAAAAAAATTCCCAAAAATCATAAATATTATAAAACGACTATTTATCCTAAAATTATAAATTTTCAAGATGTTACAATACTTCCCTTCAAATAGAAATTTCGTCCTCGAAATGTTTATTGTAACGCCCCAATTTTTAGAAAATATTCTGAATGTACTGTTTGCTGTTTTTCATGCTTTTGTGTGAATGACTGTTGTGTCCCTATTTTACTGTTCTCGATTTCTGTATGAAAACAATTACGATAATACAGGCTCAAATTTTATTTGATCGTTTTACGTAATTTGCTTCGAGACGGTAAAATAAAAAAATTTTCTGAGCTCCTGTTTTAATTTTTCTGAAAGATATACAACTATATAATACTGCTGGATATTTTATTTGAACGTTTTGGATGATTACCTACGTTGTGGGAAAAAATGGGAAAATGATCGTTACGTCCCGAACGTACTGTTTTTGCTGTTTTTGCTATTTTTAATTGTTTTCTACTTGATTTAACGCCCGATAATACTGTCTGTGATTTTATATGGACTTTTTGTGTGATTTGCTCCGAGGCAGGAAAATAATATTTTTCGGGCCGGGGAAAATCTTATTTTATTATTTAGAATTGGGGGATCTTACTTAACCCGATTCTGAATGAGACTAAAAATAATCTTTTAATTTTTAGGATTTAATCACAAATAAAATAATTTTATATTATTATAATATTATTTTATTAGTCGATATATTTTAGTGACAAGTGGACCCTAAATATTTTGCGGGACCCACAATTAGCAAACGGTTAGATCGGTAGCTTAATTAATCACCGTTAACGTAGAACTTTCCAACAGTGACTCACTAGTGACTCAAAGAAAAGAATTAAATGAGTTGTGTGACTCAAAGATGTGAGTCATCATGAACCAACCAATAGCAATCAAGCTTGTTAAGCAAGATTTAATCCTAACCTTTGATGCATTCAATGGCTTGGATGAAGCCAAATCCATGCACATCCTTGACCACTTGAAGGCTACGGCCATTAGGAGAAGGAAGGCCAAAATAACACTTCATCTTCATCACTTTTCTCTCTTCTCTCTCTTCCAAAAACCCTAGTCACCATTGTTGTTCCTTTTCTCCTACCATTCGGCCAAGACCAACACTACACTATCCAACCATCAAAAAATTTTTCTAACCAAGTTTTCCTAACCTAAACACTATTCTAAGAACCTTTCTAGTTGAGAGTTTCTTCAAAATCTTCCATTTAGGGCTTGGAAATCAACCTTGAAAGTTTTACCTAGAAGGTGAAATTTCATGCTTTTCTTTTCTCTCTTCTTTTTCAAAGTTCTAAGCCATGATTTCTCCATGGTTTAGCTTCTTTTTCATAGTTAGTAACATGTAATTTTGTTTGAGATTTCTAGGTATTTTTGAAGGTGAAAACCGAACCCTAGGAGGTGTGAAAGCAAGCCTTTTGTCTTCATTTAAGGTAAGAGGAAGACAATTCTTATCATCCCTTGGTGGTGGTAAGAAGATGGAATGTTTGTAGAATCCATAAGGATTCGGTGGTGGTGTGTTTGTTGATGTGTATTTGTTAATTTTTGTGGTTGCTAGTAGTCTATGTGATGTATGTTAGTAGCTTTCTTGTTTGATGATTGTAATAATTTTTCATGTCTATTAGCTTTTGAATGCATGTCTATAAGCTTTAATTTAGGTTTAGGTGTTAGAAAATATATTGCATGTGTTAGAAAATACAATGCATGTGTTAGAATTATATGATAAGGTATAGGATGTGAATAACATGTGTAAATTTGCATGAGTGTTCCAAAGAACATATTCACTAGTTCACGGCAATGACTAAGTTAGAGGACCAAAATGTTCTCTTGATTTTTCCTAAAGTGTAACTTAATTAACCTAGGAGAATCAAGAAAGTTTCAAATTAATTTGATCAAAGAAAATGCATTTAGAAATCAAATGGTAAAGACTTAGTATTTTGGGCCAACATGCCTAAAGGATTAATTTAACTCCTACTAACTATTTTCTAATATGATTTAATGAACTTAGACAATATAATACATTTGATATGATTTGAAAGGTGAAAGACATTTTTAGAAATCAAATGAAAGGATTTTACGAAATTTGGCCAACATGCCACTATAGGTAATCATGATTTCTAAAACTTGATTCCAAACCTTTTTCAATTAAAAAGAGACAATACAAGTTAAAAAGAAATTTTTTATAATGATTTTTGAAGAAACAAGTTGATTAGAAGTAAGTTTAAAGGGTTAAAATTCATAATTTTATCGTTAGGAAGGAAATACATAATGTTGAGAAATTTTCTAACATATAGCTCACTTTAGGTTTTGAAGCATGTTAGAAAATTTTCAAAAAGAAATTAAAATGATATGGTTAAAAATTAGGTAAATAGAAAATTTTATGGAAAATTTAGGAAACCATTATTATGAGTTTATAAACAAAATGCTGTCAATTTCTAGTAAAACTGAACCTATAAGATAGTAGAAATATCCAAAAGACAGTATACGGTATGGAAAATTATTCTACGTAATTTAAATATACTAAATACTATTTCTATTTGTTTAAACAATAATTTTAAAGGCATTCGAATAAGAAAATGATTTAAAAATTCTACGCGATTGAGAAAACGTATTAAAAATGCTACGCAATTTTAAAAACAGAAAAATATCTTTATGCGATTTAAAAACATTTGTAAAAATGACGGAATTATGAAAACGCGATAAAATTTCTACGCGATTGACCGCTACCGTATTTATTTTATCTTCAGTCGGAAAATGTGAACCCGTCATGATTATTTTTGAGAATCTTTCATTTGTCGGGAAAATGTGAACCCGTCTGATTATTTTTGAGGATCTTTTTGTCGGGAAAATGTGAACCCGTACAGGCTTTTGAGACTATATCTGCTGTCGGGAAAATGAGAACCCGTACAGGCTTTCTATTTATCTGTTATGTGTGCCAAATTTTTGGTAGATTAGTTGACGAGACGAATCACATCATGTTGTCGATGCGATAAACGTAGTGTGGTTCATTGTTCTAATGAACTTAGAGACTTTAGTGTACGGGATCCCACATGTGGGTAGTTGGTAGCTCCGCTGGGCCGTGGTAAACCGATAGCACACTATGGTACTCGACACGTACTATATTTAATCGAGGTTCGTGAAATCTAGTAGTACATTTGCCTGTAGTGCCACAACGTGAGACCGTGAACTACACCACGCCTGGATGATGGATTCCTGTGTCGTGGGGCTATAGACGCAACGTGTGACAGCGCAATAGTTGGTGGGGCAGCCGTGGTACTAATAGATTTTACGAATCATTCCGCTCTCTGATACTTGTGTTTTCTTTAGCTCCATGGAGTAGGGTTTTGTCATATTATTTATTTATCTCTATGTCTATTTATTTCCATCTTATCTATTTATTGTTTATCTGTATTTTATTTGTTTATTTTATCTGTTCTTGCTTCTATATTTGGTTATTTTTATTATATCTTATTTGTTTATTCTTATCTTTCTTATTTTATCTGTGATGTTTTATCTGTGGTGTGATATATTGTTATGATATCTAAATTTTACTTCAATCTGTTATTATAATTGTTAAAGCTTTTCGTATTGCATGAACTGTATATATGTTGATTGTCGTCTTCTTATTGGCCATGTTGTGATGATTTTATATTGTCTTACCTCTTTGTTATATGTATTTTCTGTTTATTTATTTTACGCGGTAAAGACTTTGAGGAAGAGGATCAGCCCCTTGAGATCTTGTACCCCGAGGAGGAGGAAGGTCAGCAAGCGGACGATCAGTTTGACGATCAAGAACCATCCGATCATCCATATCCTCTGGATTGATTGTGAGGGATGACAGCGCCAGGATTTTTGGGGTTCGTAGAGCTAGTATTTCATGGAGGTTCTTTGGCTTGGCATTTACGAGGCGATCGTGATTCTGTGACATATGCAGGACATGTGACCGTGATTCTACGTCAGCGATTTGATGGAGAGCCCATTATGACTACGACGTTATTTCTGCATTTAGAGTTACCCTTATCCATTAGGCGTCACTGGGGTGCTGAAAACCCTGAGCCTAGTGAGATAAGCATCGTATCGATTGCGCGATCCCGTTATCGCCGTGTGTCGAGACATCCGGGATATTTGTCTCCTGATGATCATTTTCAGGCTGAGAGTGATCCATCAGAGGATTAGATAACCATGATGTTTTTTGGGCGCGTCAGCATATATCTGTATATATTAACTCTTTTATTGCTTTCTTTGCTGTTTTTGTTTAAATATTTATAGTCTTTGTTGTAAATTATTTGTACAGCTTATAACTTAATCATATGTATATTATCAGTAATGATGTTTTTTTTTATTTTATTTCGTATTTTCCGCATTATCTTTTTATATCATATTTCTGTCTATCAGGAATTATTTTACAACCCATAATAATATTTAACAAATATTTCACAACTTGGGTAGATTTTATTTATATTTCTTTTATTTTCTTTTATGTGTGACATCCTCCAAAGGGGTGTTACATTAGTTGGTATCAGAGCCCAAGTTAGAGTCTTTTGGGGTTGTGGTTGGGTCTGTTTTTGTTTGTGCTGTGTGATTCTCTGTGCTTGAACTCCGAAAGGAGACAATATTGTTTGAAATGGTTACTTTGGTTTCCATTGTATTATGATTCATCCGTCTTTGAAGAAAGACGATGACTCGTGGTAAACGTGCACATGAGGAGGCAGAACGTGATGGTGGCAGGTTTGCCTGCAACTACAAAAGCAATGCCAAGAATAGCTAAAGGAACAGTACAACATGACCAGAGTAGCGCAGCGGAAGCGTGGTGTCCAAAAGAGGAAAAACTATAAAGCCAGGTGATTTCGGTAAAACTCGTATTCGTGATTATTAGGAAGACAACAACAACAACAATCTCGTGGAGGAAATACGAGTGGTAGCAGGTTTAGTCAGGCTGCGACATCCGTACCCAAGTGTTAGAAGTATTGGAAGATCATCTAACGAGGGACGATACAATCAACGGAGTCACATGTTTCAAGTATAGGATGCCAAATACTTGTTGAAAAGTGTATTCTATCAAAAGACGACGTCATCTGTTAAAAATGAACGTACTTTGACATCTCAAGTAGAATGGAGTATCGATTCTTCAAGTGGAGCAAAAGCACCTCAAATTGAAAACCTGATTAAAGAAGGTTGTGTCACAAAAGGTGATCCTTTAACTATACTGTATAATTCCAAGGGTAACCTATTTCTTTATGGCATATAATTGTGTAGGTCAATTAGAGTTGTTTATGTCATCTTTATCTTTTGACCTGGTTGTTTTCACTTCAATTGCTAAATATGTGGTTGAGGACTTGAGTTGCTTAAACCATCCTAAGTTTGTTAAATAATTGAATCTTTTCTATTGATTCAATTTGTACACTCCTTTCTCAAAACATACATGATTTAAAAATATGGATTGGGTATTTTTCCAACCATTCATACTTTGTTAGACTTATCAGTTGAATTATTCAAATTTAAAAAGTTCACTTCTAAATTCATCGTACCATATCAATTTCTCTACTGGATAGGTTCGGTGATATGGATGATTCTATCATCTCTTATTTCTGTGCCTTCATGATACCTTTCATGTATCGTAATTGCGAAATGTACTTTTAGACTAACTCGTTCTTTTAGGACTAATTGACTATTTGAGTTGATTAGAGTTATCAATGTCTTTGTTACCTTTTGACTTATCTATTTCTGCTTTTATTTCCAAATCCATTATTTCTATCCAGGTTTCTTAAATGATCTTTTCTATTAATCTAAATTGTCTACCTCTTTCACGAGATAGATGTTATCTTATGAATGGATTGGTTATTTTTAATCATATCCTATAGATTGTTCCAAAAACTTTGGTGTCTTAGAAAACTTATTCTTAAAATCGACGATGTCAAATTCTTTGTTGGACATGTCCGTAACAATTCTAATAGTTTTTCTACCTTTTCTTTCTAACTTTTATAATGTCCTTTTATATATTATAATTGCAAGAAAGGATATTCTCGATCAAAATTATGTCATAAGTATCGATACTGATATTGTTGGAAAAGAAAACTTGAATTGTGAGGCACTTCTGTTAAAAACAAGAGCGAAGAATGAAGCGGTACAAATGCAGGGAAATTTCAAGTGGTGCTTTGTTCGAGTGGAGAATGTTTCGTAATGTTCACAGGTTATGTGGATAGAATCTTGGTTGGTTTATCAGAAAGCGAAAGTGGAACATCAAAGACCAGCTGGAATGTTACAACCGTTATCTATTCCAGAATGGAAATGGGATAGCATATCCATGGATTTCATTACTGGTTTGCCGAAGACAAGGAAAGGTCATGATTCGATATGGGTTATAGTCGATAGGCTTACGAAATCGACTCATTTCTTACCAATTAATATCAAATATTCATTGGAAAGATTAACCCAGTTGTACATCAGTGAAATTGTCAGATTACATAGTGTACCGACAAGTATAGTTTTTGATCGTGATCCGAGGTTTACGTCAAGATTTTGGCGAAGTCTACAAGAAGCTATGGGAACCAAGTTACGATTGAGTTCAGCATATCATCCGCAGACAGATGGTCAGACAGAGAGAACTATACAGTCTTTGGAGGATCTATTGCGTGCTTGTGTTTTGGAACAACGAGGAAGTTGGGATGAATTTTTATCTTTGATAGAATTCACCTACAACAATAGTTTTCACGCAAGCATCGGAATGGCACCTTATGAGGCATTGTATGGAAGACGATGTCGAACGCCGCTATGTTGGTATCAAGATGGGGAGAGTATGACTGTTGGACTGGAACTTGTACAACAGACTACGGATAAAGTCAAGATGATACAAGAGAAGATAAGGACGGCACAAAGCAGACAAAAGAGTTACGTAGATAAACGAAGACGATCTTTTGAGTTTAAGGAGGGTGAGCATGTATTTCTAAGAGTTACTCCTACGACTGGTGTCGGAAGAGTGATTAAGTCTAAGAAGCTTACTCCTAAATTCATTGGACCATATCAGATTATCCGACGTATAGGTCCTGTAGCATATCAGATTGTTTTGCCGCCTTTTCTATCCAATTTGCATGACGTGTTTCATGTGTCTCAGTTACGAAAGTATATACCAGATTCGACACATGTTATACAACCGGATGACGTGCAGTTAAAGGAGAATCTGACTTACGAAACTTTACCTGTCAGGATTGGGGACAGAAAGGTAAAGCAGCTTCGAGGAAAGATGATTGAGCTAGTGAAAGTCATATGGAATGATGTGACGGGTGAGGCTACCTGGGAGCTGGAAGATAAAATGAAGAATCAATATCCTCATTTGTTTTGATGAACAACGAATTTCGAGGACGAAATTTTTATTTGTTGGGGAGAGTTGTAACGCCCCAATTTTTAGAAAATATTCTGAATGTACTGTTTGCTGTTTTTCATGCTTTTGTGTGAATGACCGCTGTGTCCCTATTTTACTGTTCTCGATTTCTGTATGAAAACAATTACGATAATACAGAGCTCAAATTTTATTTGATCGTTTTACGTAATTTGCTTCGAGACGGTAAAATAAAAAAAAATTTCTCGAGCTCTTTTGTTTTAATTTTTCTCGAAAGATATACAATATATAATACTGCTTGGATATTTTATTTGAACGTTTTGGATGATTACCTACGTTGTGGGAAAAAATGGGAAAATGACCGTTACGTCCCGAACGTACTGTTTTTGTTGTTTTTGCTGTTTTTAATTGTTTTCTACTTGATTTAACGCCCGATAATATTGTCTGTGATTTTATATGGACTTTTGTGTGATTTGCTCGAGGGGAAAATAATATTTTTCGAGTGGGAAAATCTTATTTTATTATTTAGAATTGGGGATCTTACTTAACTTGATTCTCGAATGAGACTAAAAATAATCTTTTAATTTTTAGGATTTAATCACAAATAAAATAATTTTATATTATTATAATATTATTTTATTAATCAAGTATATTTTAGTGACAATGGACCCGAAATATTTTGCGGGACCCACAATTAGCGAATCAGTTAGATCGGTAGCTTAATTAATCACCGTTAGCGTAGAACTTTCCAGAACAGTGACTCAATAGTGACTCAATGAGAGAATTAAATGAGTGTGTGACTCAAAGATATGAGTCATCATGAACCAACCAATAGCAATCAAGCTTGTTAAGCAGGATTTAATCCTAACCTTTGATGCATTCAATGGCTTGGATGAAGCCAAATCCATGCACATCCTTGACCACTTGAAGGCTACGGCCATTGGGAGAAGGAAGGCCAAAATAACACTTCATCTTCATCACTTTTCTCTCTTCTCTCTCTTCCAAAAACCCTAGCCACCATTGTTGTTCCTTTTCTCCTACCATTCGGCCAAGACCAACACTACACCATCCAACCATCAAAAAATTTTTCTAACCAAGTTTTCCTAACCTAAACACTATTCTAAGAACCTTTCTAGTTGAGAGTTTCTTCAAAATCTTCCATTTAGGGCTTGAAAATCAACCTTGAAAGTTTTACCTAGAAGGTGAAATTTCATGCTTTTCTTTTCTCTATTCTTTTTCAAAGTTCTAAGCCATGATTTCTCCATGGTTTAGCTTCTTTTTCATAGTTAGTAACATGTAATTTTGTTTGAGATTTCTAGGTGTTTTTGAAGGTGAAAACCGAACCCTAGGAGGTGTGAAAGCAAGCCTTTTGTCTTCATTTAAGGTAAGAGGAAGACAATTCTTATCATCCCTTGGTGGTGGTAAGAAAATGGAATGTTTGTAGAATCCATAAGGATTCGGTGGTGGTGTGTTTGTTGATGTGTATTTGTTAATTTTTGTGGTTGCTAGTAGTCTATGTGATGTATGTTAGTAGCTTTCTTGTTTGATGATTGTAATAATTTTTCATGTCTATTAGCTTTTGAATGCATGTCTATAAGCTTTAATTTAGGTTTAGGTGTTAGAAAATATATTGCATGCGTTAGAAAATACAATGCATGTGTTAGAATTGTATGATAAGGTATAGGATGTGAATAACATGTGTAAATTTGCATGAGTGTTCCAAAGAACACATTCACTAGTTCACGGCAATGACTAAGTTAGAGGACCAAATTGTTCTCTTGATTTTTCCTAAAGTGTAACTTAATTAACCTAGGAGAATCAAGAAAGTTTCAAATTAATTTGATCAAAGAAAATGCATTTAGAAATCAAATGGTAAAGACTTAGTATTTTGGGCCAACATGCCTAAAGGATTAATTTAACTCCTACTAACTATTTTCTAATATGATTTAATGAACTTAGACAATATAATACATTTGATATGATTTGAAAGGTGAAAGACATTTTAGAAATCAAATGAAAGGATTTTACTAAATTTGGCCAACATGCCACTATAGGTAATCATGATTTCTAAAACTTGATTCCAAACCTTTTTCAATTAAAAAGAGACAATACAAGTTAAAAAGAAATTTTTTTATAATGATTTTTGAAGAAACAAGTTGATTAGAAGTAAGTTTAAAGGGTTAAAATTCATAATTTTATCGTTAGGAAGGAAATACAGTAATGTTGAGAAATTTTCTAACATATAGCTCACTTTAGGTTTTGAAGCATGTTAGAAAATTTTCAAAAAGAAATTAAAATGATATGGTTAAAAATTAGGTAAATAGAAAATTTTATGGAAAATTTAGGAAACCATTATTATGAGTTTATAAACAAAATGCTGTCAATTTCTAGTAAAAATGAACCTATAAGATAGTAGAAATATCCAAAAGACAGTATACGGTATGGAAAATTATTCTACGTAATTTAAATATACTAAATACTATTTCTGTTTGTTTAAACAGTAATTTTAAAGGCATTCGAATAAGAAAATGATTTAAAAATTCTACGCGATTGAGAAAACGTATTAAAAATGCTACGCAATTTTAAAAACAGAAAAATATCTTTATGCGATTTAAAAACATTTGTAAAAATGACGGAATTATGAAAACGCGATAAAATTTCTACGCGATTGACCGCTACCGTATTTATTTTATGCTGTCGGGAAAATGTGAACCCGTACAGATTATTTTTGAGAATCTTTCGATGTCGGGAAAATGTGAACCCGTACAGATTATTTTTGAGGATCTTTCGCTGTCGGGAAAATGTGAACCCGTACAGGCTTTTGAGACTATATTTGCTGTCGGGAAAATGAGAACCCGTACAGGCTTTCTATTTATCTGTTATGTGTGCCAAATTTTTGGTGGATTAGTTGACGAGACGAATCACATCGTGTTGTCGATGCGATAAACGTAGTGTGGTTCATTGTTCTAATGAACTTGGAGACTTTAGTGTACGGGATCCCACATGTGGACAGTTGGTAGCTCCGCCGGGTGGTGGTAAACCGATAGCACACTATGGTACTCGACACGCACTATATTTAATCGAGATTTGTGAAATCTAGTAGTACATTTGCTGTAGTGCCACAACGTGAGACCGTGAACTACACCACGCCTGGATGATGGATTCCTCGTGTCGTGGGGCTATAGATACGCAACGTGTGACAACAATAGTTGGTGGGGGGCACCGTGGTACTAATAGATTTTACGAATCATTCCGCTCTCGATACTTGTGTTTTCTTTAGCTCCATGGAGTAGGGTTTTGTCATATTATTTATTTATCTCTATGTCTATTTATTTCCATCTTATCTATTTATTGTTTATCCGTATTTTATTTGTTTATTTTATCCGTTCTTGCTTCTATATTTGGTTATTTTTATTATATCTTATCTGTTTATTCTTATCTTTCTTATTTTATCTGTGATGTTTTATCTGTGGTGTGATATATTGTTATGATATCTAAATTTTACTTCAATCTGTTATTATAATTGTTAAAGCTTTTCGTATTGCATGAACTGTATATATGTTGATTGTCGTCTTCTTATTGGCCATGTTGTGATGATTTTATGTTGTCTTACCTCTTTGTTATATGTATTTTCTGTTTATTTATTTTATGCGGTAAAGACTTTGAGGAAGAGGATCAGCCCCTTGAGATCTTGTACCCCGAGGAGGAGGAAGGTCAGCAAGCGGACGATCAGTTTGACGATCAAGAATCATCCGATCATCCATATCCTCTGGATTGATTGTGAGGGATGGCAGCACCAGGATTTTTGGGGTTCGTAGAGCTAGTATTTCATGGAGGTTCTTTGGCTTGGCATTTACGAGGCAATCGTGATTCTGTGACATATGCAGGACGTGTGACCGTGATTCTACGTCAGCGATTTGATGGAGAGCCCATTATGACTACGACGTTATTTCTGCATTTAGAGTTACCCTTATCCATTAGGCGTCACTGGGGTGCTGAAAACCCTGAGCCTAGTGAGATAAGCATCGTATCGACTGCGCGATCCCGTTATCGCCGTGTGTCGAGACATCCGGGATATTTGTCTCCTGATGATCATTTTCAGGCTGAGAGTGATCCATCGAGGATTAGATAACCATGATGTTTTTGGGCGCGTCGAGATATATCTGTATATATTAACTCTTTTATTGCTTTCTTTGTTTGTTTTTGTTTAAATATTTGTAGTCTTTGTTGTAAATTATTTGTACACTTATAACTTAATCATATGTATATTATCGAATGATGTTTTTTTTTTTATTTTATTTCGTATTTTCCACATTATCTTTTTATATCATATTTCTGTCTATCAGGAATTATTTTACAACCCATAATAATATTTAACAAATATTTCACAACTTGGGTAGATTTTATTTATATTTCTTTTATTTTCTTTTATGTGTGACATCCTCCAAAGGGGTGTTACATTTATTCCTTAAAATAACATGGATGCAATTCCTTCGTCTTGCCTTCTAACTTTCACATCGCGCTTCTAGTCGCGTCAATTCAGATCACCCTTACTAATGTGATCTTCCTGCCTTTGTGTTGCTTTGCTATCCTAATTTTGATTTTCACAAAAAGCATTTCACAGATCAAATTCTCTCTTACTTGTACCGTGTTCATTCTGATGACGTGGCTGGATCAGGAATATACTTTCACAATTTTGACATATGGAAGACATCATGAAGATTTAGAAAGGAAGGATAACAAAGTTAGTTGATAGACTACTGGACCAATCCAAGGAGGAATTTGATATAGTCCAAAGAATTTAGGAGTGAGTTTGTTGGCAACTCAGACATGATGACACACATTCAGCAACATCTCTCTTCATTTCTTACCATCACTACTTCTGTTTTGAGTCTTCATGCATCTTGGTCACCCTTCTGCTTCTCTTGAATTTCTCCCAATAGAACCTTCAAAATAGTAACCACATCTAGACGTACCTCATCCGGTGTCACTTCCAATGATAACCACACGTCCTTGAATTACTCCATTAATTTCTTCTCCTTTAAAATTTGGGAAAATTGGATCGAGATGTCCAATATGCTTCTCCACGTGTTCGAGAATAGATCAGAATGTCATTGATAAGGACAATAACAATCTATCTAGATAGGGACAAAAGATTTGATTCATGTAGCTCATGAATACGATAAGAGCGTTTGTCGCTCTGAACGGCATCACTAGACACCCATAACGCCCTAAAGCGCGTTCAAAAAAAATCATTTTGGGAACATTTCCAATTTCCTATGAACCTAATGATGACAAGAATGTACATCTATCTTGGGGAGAATAATGACTCCCCTTTTCGCTGATCCATCGAATCGTTCATCTTTCTCCGAGGACACTCATCCTCGATCGAAGTCCCATTCATTTTGTGACAGTCCTCGTCTCACCGAGTAGTTCTATTCTTTTCCTTAGCTACTAGCATTGTGGCTCATCATGCGAAACTCTTTTTCTACAAGAGTGACATTTATATTCTCCTTGCTCTTGGTCCTCTACGGAAGACATTAACGTGTATCCTCAAGCTCCTTTCCCTCACAAAGTTTCAACTTTGTTGGCCGTTATGAATTCAAAAGTCTTGGTTTCGAAAACCACTAAGATTTTCATCGGAACAATCTAGCAGGATATGACTAGAAAATGATCGATCAATTCCTAGAATCATAAACTCTAATAGGTATAGCTTTAGGTATGCAAGTCAGATCAACAAAAAATTCGACTTTTAGTAGAACTGGATGAAGTAAAAAATCTTGATTGTCAATGACAAATCTTGGTAATAGAGATAAAAGTAACTGGGTCAAAGTTAAAGAAAATGCAAATGAATCCAAATGATCCATACAGTTACAAATTGTAAAAGGAGGGGTTGCCCTCAGAATTATACAACACAATTTTTGGATTGTCAGTTGAGGCATAACTTCCATTGTTTAGATTTTCAAATTTAGAGGCCTCAACACCACCCAGAGTATAATTTCTACTTTCTACCTGCGGTTCCACAGTCCTTGCAGCATCGACTGAAGATTCAGCCTTCATTTGATTGCAGTTACGAGAAACGTGTCCAGGCTTTCCACATTTAAAGCAGATGATCCCCGCAATTGTGCAATCCCTTGTTAGGTGTTCCTCTCTGCACTTGCGACAGAACATTCTCTTGGTCTTACATTGCTTTGTTGAGTGGTTCTTTCCGCATTTCTTACGTCTTGATAAAAATGTCGAGGTCTGACTGGATCTACTGCCACTAATACTTTCTCCATGAATTGGATGTTATTGTTGCTTCCCTGACAATCGAGAACATGATTTTCGATTCAATCGATTATCTTTTTTATTATTCCTCCTTTGGAATCTAGGTAGTCCAAGGTTATCCCAAGTCTAACTTTCCTCCAACAGATTCGGAACCTTAACCTCAAATTCTCGCTGTTGGGTGGCCCTCATATTTTGGTGAGTTATCACATCAACCATCCTCTGCATTTCCTCTATAGTTGCAGTCATGTCGCAGTCATGCTTCCATTGTCTTGTCCTGCACCCACATGCGTACGTTTACCATGAGCCATCGACTTTCTTCGAAGACAGACAAAACATGACACAACAAAACAAACACAATTATTTCAAACAACATTGTCTCCTTCCGGAAATCAAACACACTGAATCTCACAATTCAAACAAGACAACTTCGATTCATGCATCCTAACAGTCTCTAACTCGAGCTTCTTTGTTCTGCCCCCTACAGTGTAACCTCTTGCAAGTCGTCATCCCCTAAACAGCTTCTCAAACCAAACTTACATCAGTCATTTCTTTCTCCAGAAGATCGGTTTCCCAAACCTTTTGATCTCCTTACAAAAAGAATTCTTATTCCCCTAATATAGTATACCTAGGTGAAGTCATAGTTTCCTGTACCCACAGAACATTACATATTGAGTAAGCCAGTCCTCAATATCATGCAATTGTATAACAGTAGCTACTAACATTCAACCTACGGCAAGCCATGCATTTCTTTCCCGTCATCTCCATCAAGAGACAAGGAAGTGCACAACATACAAGAATTCTAACATGCCTAAACATAGTAAGTCCATACCCCAGCTCAACAAGATGAACTGCTCTGATACCACCTAGTGTAACAAACCTAGATATAGTAATCACAACACAATCGTCATTATGCCACAGTCGCTAAACCAAGGCTTGTCATAACCTCAATATCAGTAATTTTTCAAAACTTAAAGTTGTTCCCATTATGCGTAAATAGAAAATACGAGCCACGATATGAAATGTAATTATATTGACTTACAATCCAAATATAACATCAGTTTAATATAAAATAAATATCCATAATCAATGCATAAAATAGCTTACAACAATATTAAACTCGATTTTACATGACATAACATAACTACCATATAAAAGTTCGGCCTTCCTCGAAGTCTAACACATGAATGGAGTGGTCCTGCACTTGATTTTCTTCAGCATTCCCGATAGGTAACACTCGCCCTTGTGACACTTCCAGATGGATGGGAGTACGAATATGCGTCATAACCGAAACCTCTCTAGGGAAGAGGCGGCAGTTACTCCACATATCCCCAATGGGTATGGGGAACTCCACGCATATGGGAACATACGAGATGTTCGTACCAGCTCTAGGATCATTGTTACGTCCCCAATATAAGTAACACACTCCGCGTCACGGTTGAAATACCAGGCTTCCTAGCCTTCATGAAATTGTATCCACGTGCGAATGAGAGGAGCTTGTCCAGACGCCATCACAATCAAACAGAAGTCGATTCTTTAACAATAACTAAACAAATCCAACTTGGGCTCTTCACAATCTTTATTCAATGCAACATAAGACAGAGTAATGAAATAAAGAGGTGAGACACCCAACTTTCATTACCACTATGGCAGTAATAAAACAACACAGCACAGAGCACCCACATAGTAATACAATTCATGTATTCATTAACAGCAACAGTAGAATTTATAGCAAAACAGTACAATTTTAAGCAATAGTAAGAATCAATAACACCAGGCAGGTCACAATAATATCTCAATCAATTGGCACAATATCCAGATAATCATTGCAGAAATAAAATAGGTATTCTCATAGTCACAAGTGTTCATGCTCAACAACTTTTGAAATCGACAATGAACAGTGCACAATGCATTATGGTACCAAAAACCCTACTCCATGGAGCTAGACATAAACATTTTTAGAGTGAATGATCAAGGAGTAATGCCAGTATATCGTTAGCCTTTAAAAATAGTGTGCTTCATCTCATAAAAATATTTGCGCAACAATGGCTTATACATGGCACCTCAACAGTTGATCGTGATATAGGACAACGTCCCAGTCCAGATCGTTGGTGTGTTTGCATCAGTCTACCCCACGACATAGAGGAGCTCTTAACTATCCATGATGAGGCAACCGTACCCCGACGCCCCCAGGGCCAACAACATATGATCCTACGCTTAGTCTATTCACACCCGCACAAAGGTGTTATTCAACTCCTATTCACATATCGCCTTTACAATAATGTCCAACGGACAACACATATGCATGACGACACAATGTTCAATCATGTATGTTTATTAATTTAAAAATGTCCAATGGACAACATATATGCATGACGACACAATGTCTAATCATGTATGTTCATCAAAGATGCATTTATCATATTCAATACCACGACGGTATATAATTCATTATCAATGTCAATACATCATAATCTAATCAACAACTACTTAACCCCACATAGGGTCTTACAACAATATGGAACCACTTCTCAACCTCAATGTATATTTATGGTCCATCTATTATCAACATTCCCCATTAAGGGTTCAACGTTTCCAATAACTTAAGTCTTAATAAATTATGAAATTCCATAGGTTAAACAACCCTTAAAACCGTGGCCTCACAAGCCTTCAAGATTCTAAATTTTCTTCCATTTTATACACAAATCTCTTGATACCTAATTACATAGCTTTTGTTCCACATAGGTTCAATTCAATCCCTCAACAACAATAGAATAAAATTCTCAATATTAATATGTATTCACATATAGCTCCTTAATTTTCACAAGTTTATATCTTGGATTCATATTTTTAAAGTCTTAAACTTTTGGTCAATTATATAAAAGTTTAGGGTAAGTTACCCTTCAAAACCGTGGTCTTCTCAAGTCTCATTATTCAATTTAATTCTTCCACTTTGTTCTGGATTATGCATATCTCTAATTTCTTTATTTTCAAAGATGCACCAAGGCATCATTTAAACCTTAAAGTTTCTTTCTAAAACCGTAGCCCCTTAAGGTTCTCAAAATCTCAATCCCTCTCCATTTTATGTATTAGTTCCTTGATATCAAATCACTTTAATTTTTGTTCACCAAAATCAATTCAATCCTTCATGGTTCTAAGTCAAAACCGTGGCCTCCCTCTTGGGTATGAAACCCTTAAAATTTTCCATTCATTAATTCTAATCTTGTCATTCAACATTAAATCATATAAGCTTTATTTTTAAGTGTACAAAAAACCAATTTTTATCCCAAAATTCCTCTCAAAACCATGGCACCATGTTAGGGTAGGAAACTCCAAATTTTTCATTTAACAACCCTAACATGATCAAGCATATTCAACACAACCAATATATACAAAATCACCATTCAAGCATTAATCACATTCAAGAACATATACATATGCAAAATTACCAAATAAAGTGAGCATACAAAAATGGATTTTCCATCAACAAGCACACAAAGGTTCCCTCACCACCATTAGTGGTTGAAGTGAGTAATCTCCCTCTTACCTAAGGAAGAACAACAAAAATGATCTCTTTCAAGGCCCTTGAAGATTCGGTTTCAAGGCTCCAAGAACCCTAGGAATTTCCATCATCAAGAATCAATGTTAAGCATGGAAAAGAATGGGCCTTTGGTCTCCAAGGAGACCCTAGAGTCTGAAAATGAAGAAAAATAAGAAGAAAGGTGGAAGCTTTACCTCAAAAATGGAAACTTTGTCTTGGAAGACAATGGAGAAAGGTTGGATTTTTGAAGAAACTTTCTAAAGAGAAAGTATAAAGGAGATGGAGGGGAGTATGGAAATGGTATTTGTGAAGAGAAAAGTGAAGGAAAATGGGAAGAGAAGGGGCTGCAAATTTCATAGCTATGGAGGAGGAGTAGAGGGAGGGAGGAGAAATGAAGAAGATGAAGTTTTAGATAGAGAAAGTGTTAGGTTTGAAACGAGGTATTTTGGGTGCGTTAGGTTAAGTGTGGGAAGCAAAATTGCTTCCCCTTTGGGCTCATGAGTCCACGACAATGAGAGAGTGAGGGAGGGGAGAGGCTTCTCCAACAAGCCAAGGGCAAGGTGGTCATTTGGTGGTCAAAGCTTCTCAAAGAAGCTTTGAAGAAAGTACACCAATTTGAATTAAAGTGAATTTGATTTGACATAAAGTGGATTGCATTAGGATAAGGTGATACGGTTTCTAATGCATGCTATTATCCAATAGACAATTGTTATAGTTGACGGAAGTCAGTATTAATTATCCAGCGGATAAAATTTGCACAGCGATTTATAGCTCTGTCAGATAAAATTTCTCAAAAAATATGAAACTTCGTAAACCGTGTCCACCCTCAGGTTTAGTAAGATCCCCTGTTGACGTTTTCAAAAATCAAGGTTCTCGGGAAAAATATCTCATTTTTTCAGCTCTGCTCAGTTTGCACGCAAATTAAGGAATAATATTAAAATATTTCACATTCTCAGAAAAATCCAAAGAAATTCGCAAAAATATCAAATATTATAAAATGATCATTTATCATGAAATTATTAATTTTCGGGATGTTACCCCAGCTCCGCTCAGTGTGCATGCAAAACAAGAAATAATATTAAAATATTCTATGTTCTCAGAAAAATACAGAAAAATTTTCAAAAATCACAAATATTATAAAACGACTATTTATCCTAAAATTATAAATTTTCGGGATGTTACAACACTCCCCTTCAAATAGAAATTTCGTCCTCAAAATTTTTATTCCTTAAAATAACATGGATGCAATTCCTTCATCTTGCCTTCCAACTTTCACATCGCGCTTCTAGTCGCGTCAATTCAGATCACCCTTACTAATGTAATCTTCCTGCCTCTGTGTTGCTTTGCTCTCCTAATTTCGATTTTCACAAAAAGCATTTCACAGATTAGATTCTCTTTTACTTGTACCATGTTCATTCTGATGACGTGGCTGGATCAGGAATATACTTTCACAATTTTGACATATGGAAGATATCATGAAGATTTAGAAAGGAAGGATAACAAAGTTAGTTGATAGACTACCGGAATAATCCTAGGAGGAATTTGATATAGTCCAAAGAATTTATGAGTGAGTTTGTTGGCAACTCAGACAAGACAACACACATTCAGCAACATCTCTCTTCATTTCTTACCATCACTACTTCTATTTTGGGTCTTGATGCATCTTGGTCACCCTTCTGCTTCTCTTGAATTTCTCCCAACAGACCCTTCGAAATAGTAACCACATCTTGACATACCTCATCCGGTGTCACTTCCAATGATAACCGCACGTCCTTGAATTACTCCATTAATTTCTTCTCCTTTAAAATTTAGGAAAACTAGATCGAGATTTCCAATATGCGTCTCCACATGTTCGAGAATAGATCAGAATGTCATTAATAAGGACAATAACAATCTATCTAGATAGGGACTGTAACACCCCAACTTTAGGATAAATAATCGTTGTGTCCCGAATTGTATTGTTTGTTGTTTTTCTATATGCTACAGAGTTTTATTTTTCTGTCTGTGATTTTATTTGAACTTTTTGTGTGATTTGCTCCGAGACAGGAAAATAATAATTTCTGGACCGGGGAAATCTTATTTTAATTATTCGGAGCTGGGGGATCTTACGAAACTCAATTCTGAATGATACTGTTATTAATCTTTTAATTTTTAGGATTTAACTGTAAAATAAAATAATTTTATATTATTAAAATATTATTTTATTAGTCAATATAAATAAATGACAGTAGACCCGAAAATTTCTGTGGGACCCACTTTTGGATTGTAGGACCCACAAATGCCTTGCGGGACCACGTTTAGGAATCTAGTCAACCTTTTTGGTTATGGAAATTTCTAACCAAAAGGAAAGAGTCAACAAAAGTGGTTAGACTAGTTGGTTTTGAACTAGATGACCTAATCAAGTTAGATTTGAACTTAACTAAGTTAGTATAGAAACTTGTTAAGTAACTAGATGATGGTAATGTAGTTAGCTATCTAGTTGGTTTCTAAGTTAATAAAAATCTATAACTATCAAGTTAACTAAGTTAACCTAAGTAACTAACTAGTTAGACAAGTAACTAGATTGTTTCACCTAAGTGTAACTAAATAGCTAAGGAGAAGCAAACTTAGTTGTCTTTTACCTTAGGGAATTCGGCCAAGCCAAGGCAAAGCAAGCCAAGAACTTTCAAGAACAAGCTTAGTCATTGCATGACTAGGTTTTCATGCACCAATGAGAGCTAAGCTTGGAGACCAAGTTTTATTCTTAACCATTGATCATTTCTAAGGCTTGGATAAAGCCACCAAAGTGGACACCTCCCTAAGAAGAGCTCCACAGCCATAAGCCATTAGGAAGCCAATTTTACTTCATGTTTTATCTTTTAACTTAAGCTTTTCTCTCTTCCAAAAACAAGAAACACCATTGATGCTCTTTGAAGGTCCATTCAACCAAGACCCCTACTTCACCATCTATTCACCTAAAATTTTATCCAACCTACTTTCTTAAACCTAAACACCATTCTAAGAACATCTATAGTTGAGAGTTCTTCCAAAATCTATCATCTTGAGCTTGGAAAACAACTTTGAAGATTTCTCCTTAGAGGTGAAATTTCTTGTTTTTCATTTCTAATCTCATTTCTAAAGTTCTAAGCCATGATTGATCCATGGTTTATGTTTTTCTTCTATGGTAGTAACTTGTAGAATTTATTTAAGCTTGATAGGTAATTTGGAGGGTGAACCCGAAATCACTAGGAAGGAGAGGAGAAGAGTTTGTCTTCACTTAAGGTAAGAGGAAGACTTGAATCTTAACATCCTTGGGTGGTGGTAAGAAAATGGATTTGTTTGTGATTGTAGAATCCGTAAGGATTCATTTGGGTGTTTGTTGTAATAGCTTTCTTAGTTGTGATTTGTATTGATATGCATGTCTATAAGCTTTGAATATATTGTATGTGTTAGTAATGCATGAATAAGTAGTAGGATGTGAATAATATGCAAGGTTTGCATGAGTGTTCCAAAGAACACAAATCCAAGGTTCACGGCCTCAATACAAAATGGGAACGAAAATGTTCTCAACAATTTTCTAAAAGAGTGATTTAATTGACTTAGGCAAATTGACAAGATACAAATTGATTTAGAGTAAGAAAAATGAATCTATAGATCAAATAATAAGTTTATGGATTTCGGCCAACATGCCAAAGTTAAGTGTTTTTGGTTTCTAAAATTATTTTCAATCAAGGTGAAGTAATAATACCAAAAGGAATTTTATTACAATGAGTTTTGAGGAATAAAAATGATTAGATTAAGTTTAAGAAGCTAAAACTAAAGATTTTACCATTTAGGAGAAAATACAGTAGCTTTTGTAAAATTTCTAACGTAGAGCTCACTTTATGTTTTGAAGCCCGATAGTAGTTTTCAAAAGTGTAATTAAATGGTTGTAATATAAACAAAAGAATTTTTAACAGAAAACCTAGAAAACCATTGTTATAGACTTTTTAAGTAAAATACTGTCAATTTTTATTAAAAACTGACAAATAAGATAGAAAAGATATCTAATATATTGTATACGATATGAAAAATATCCTACGTAGTTTAAACGTATTAAATATTATTTCTGTTTATTTAAATAGTGATTTTTAAGGAATTCAGACAAGAAAATAATTTAAAAATCTTTCGCGATTGAGAAAATGTTTTGAAAATAGTACGTGATTTCAAAAACAGTAAAATATATTTATGCGATTTTAAAACGTTTGTAAAAATGATAAAATTATGAAAATGCGATAAAATTTCTACGCGATTGACGAAAATGGTAAGTTTTACTGTCGGGCCAAAGTGGTGAACCTGGACAGATTGTGAAACAGTACTGTCAAGTGGGACCTACTGTGTATTTGAGATTTTTGCCATTGAGGACATTTGCATAAATATGAGAATATTTTAAGATTGAGGGTATTTTGATAATTATTAATTTTTTTTATGCATTGAGTTGTCCCAATTTGGTTGATAATTGGTGGATTGATTGACGAGGTGAATTACATTGTGTTGTCAGTGTGATAAGCGTAGTGTGGTTCAACTTATGTGAACTTGGAGACATTAGTGTGCGGATTACTCCATATGTGGACAGTTGGTCGCTCCTCTAGGTCGTGGTAACTGGTAATACACTAGTGGTCTCGACACGCACTATACTTAATCGAGATCTTGTAAGGACTATTTGAGTACAATGCCTATAGTTACATGATATTTGGACTGTGTGCTACACCACGATGTTTTGGATAGTGGGCTATAGACACAACGTGAGACAATGCAATAGTTGGTTGGGTAGCCTAAGGTACTAATAGAACTTACGGGTCATTCTCTCTGATGTCTGTGTTTTTAGCTCCATGGAGTAGGATTGAGTCATATTGCATATGAACATGTGTTGTATATTATAACATTATTATCTGTAACATTTTATCTATCTGTGACATTATATGATGCTGTTGCATTTAATTTCTGTGTTATATTATATTATTATTTATGCTGTTATGGTATGCTATATTGTATGGACTGTTATATTTGTTGTATTAGTGTTTTCTTATTTACCATGTTTGTGGTGATATAGATTGTCTTACCTCTTTATACGTACTATTTTTGTATTTGAAATTATGTTGTAAAAGAATTTGAGGAAGAGGAACAGCCTCTTGATTGTGTATACCCTGAGGACGAGGAACAACAAGCCGAGGATCAGTTCGACGATTGCGACCCATCCGATCATCCATATCCCCTGGATTGATTGTGTGAATATGATGCTGCCGGGATTCTTTGTTTTCGTGAGATTTGAGTTTCATGGAGGCTCTGAAGCCTGGCGTTTACGTGAAGATAGAGATTCGGTGGTGTATGTGGGACGGTTGACAGTGACCCTACGTATAGAGTTTGATGGGGAGCCTATTTTCACTACTACTATATATTTGCATTTAGAGTTGCCGCTGTCTCTTAGGCATTATTGGGGTGGAATGTTTGATGCACCTAGTGAGATCAGCAGTGTGTCGACAGCACGGACTCATGTCCGTAGGACTTCGAGACATCCTGGATATTTATCACCTGAAGTTTCATCTGAGAGTGATCCTTCAGAGGGTTAAATATCTATGATGTGCACTTGGGCACTTTTTGGATGTAGTATTGTATATTAGCTCTTTACTGCTTTCTTTATATACTCTGTAGTTGTAAATTATTTGTATAATCTTATGACAAAAATCATATGTATATTATGTATGATGAAGGTTAATTTTATTTTATGTTCTGTGTTATTTTATTTAGTAAATATTCTGTCTTAACAGGAAAAATTTTATAACCCATATCATTTAGGTAACAAATGTTTTACAACTTGGGTAATATTTATCTTATTTTATTTTATTTGTATCATAAATGTGACATCCCCACAAGGGTGTTACAGGGACAAAAGATTTGATTCATGCAGCTCATGAATACGATAAGAGCGTTTGTCGCTCCGAACGGCATCATTAGACACCCATAACACCCCAAAGCACGTTCGAAAAAAAAATCATTTTGGGAACATTTTCAATTTCCCATGAACCTAATGATGACAAGAATGTACATCTATCTTGGAGAGAATAATGACTCCCCTTTTCGCTGATCCATCGAATCGTTCATCTTTCTTCGAGGACACTCATCCTTGATCGAAGTCCTGTTCATTTTGTGATAGTGCTCGTCTCACCGAGTAGTTCCATTCTTTTCCTTAGCTGCCAACATTGTGGCTCATCATGCGAAACTCTTTTTCTACAAGAATGACATCTATATTCTCCTTGCTCTTGGTCCTCTGCGGAAAACATTAACGTGTATCCTCAGGCTCCTTTCCCTCACAAAGCTTCAACTTTGTTGGCCGTTACAAATTCAAAAGTCTTGGTTTCGAAAACCACTAAGATTTTCATCGGACTGATCTAGCAGGATATGACTAGAAAATGATCGATCATTTCCTAGAATCATAAACTCTAATAGGTATAGCTTTAGGTATGCAAGTCAGATCAACAAAAGATTCGACTTTTAGCAGAACAGGATGAAGTAAACAAACTTGATTGTCAACGACAAATCTTGGTAATAGAGATAAAAGTAACTGGGTCAACGTTAATGAAAATACAAATGAATCCAAATGATCCATACAATTACAAATTGTAAAATGAGGGGTTGCCCCCAGAATTATACAGCACAATTACTGGATTATCAGTTGAGGCATAACTTCCATTGTTTAGATTTTCAAATTTAGAGGCCTCAACACCACCCAGAGTATAATTTCTGCTTTCTGCCTACGGTTCCATAGTCCTTGCAACATCGACTGAAGATTCAGCCTTCGTTTGATTGCAGTTGCGAGAAACGTGTCCAGGCTTTCCACGTTTAAAGCAGATGATCCCCGCAATTGTGTAGTCCTTTGTTAGGTGTTCCTCTCCGTACTTGCGACAGAACATTCTCTTGGTCATATATTCCTTTGTTGAGTGGTTCTTTCCGCATTTCTAACGTCTTGATAAAAATGTCGAGGTCTGATTGGATCCACTGCCACTAATACTTTCTCCATGAATTGGATGTTGTTGTTGCTTCCCTGATAATCGAGAACATGATTTTCGATTAAATCGATTATCCTTTTTATTATTCCTCCTTTGGAATCTAGGTAGTCCAAGGTTATCCCAAGTCTAACTTTCCTCCAACAGATTCAGAACCTTAACTTCTAATTCTCGCTGTTGGGCGGCCCTCATATTTTGGTGAGTTATCACATCAACCATCCTCTGCATTTCCTCTATAGTTGCAGTCATGTCGCAGTCATGCTTCCATTGTCTTGTCCTGCACCCACATGCGTACGTCTACCATGAGCCATCGACTTTCTTCGAAGACAGACAAAACATGACACAACAAAACAAACATAATTATTTCAAACAACATTGTCTCCTTCCGGAAATCAAACACACTGAATCTCATAATTCAAACAAGACAACTTCGATTCATGCATCCTAACAGTCTCTAACTCGAGCTTCTTTGTTCTGCCTCCTACAGTGTAACCTCTTGCAAGTCGTCAACCCCTAAACGGCTTCTCAAACCAAACTTACATCAGTCATTTCTTTCTCCAGAAGATCGGTTCCCAAACTTTTTGATCTCCTTACAAAATGAATTCTTATTCCCCTAATACAGTATACCTAGGTGAAGTCATAGTTTCCTGTACCCACAGAACATTACATATTGAGTAAGCCAGTCCTCAATATCATGCAACTGTATAACAGTAGCTACTAACATTCAACCTATGGCAAGCCATGCATTTCTTTCCCATCATCTCAATCAAGAGACAAAGAAGTGCACAACATACAAGAATTCTAACATGCCGAAACATAGCAAGTCCATACCCCAGCTCAACAAGATGAACTGCTCTGATACCACCTAGTGTAACAAACCTAGATATAGTAATCACAACACAAACGTCATTATGCCACAGTCGCTAAACCAAGGCGTGTCATAACCTCAATATCAGTAATTTTTCAAAACTTAAAGTTGTTCCCATTATGCGTAAATAGAAAATACGAGCCATGATATGAAATGTAATTATATTAACTTACAATCCAAATATAACATCAGTTTAATATAAAATAAATATCCATAATCAATGCATAAAATAGCTTACAACAATATTAAACTTGATTTTACATGACATAACATAACTACCATATAAAAGTTCGGCCTTCCCCGAAGTCTAACACATGAATGGAGTGGTCCTGCACTTGATCTTCTTCAGCATTCCCGATAGGTAACACTCGCCCTTGTGACACTTCCAGATGGACGGGAGTACGAACATGCGACATAACCGAAACCTCTCTAGGGAAGAGGCGGCGGTTACTCCACATATCCCCAATGGGTATGGGAAACTCCACGCGTATGGGAACATACGAGATGTTTGTACCAGCTCCAGGATCATTGTTACGTCCCCAATGTAAGTAACACACTCTGCATCACGGTCGAAATACCAGGCTTCCGAGCCTTCATGAAATTGTATCCACGTGCGAATGAGAGGAGCTTGTCCAGACGCCATCACAATCAAACAGAAGTCGATTCTCTAATAATAACTAAACAAATCCAACTTGGGCTCTTCATAGTCTTTATTCAACGCAACATAAGACAGAGTAATGAAATAAAGAGGTGAGACACCCAACTTTCATTACCACTATGGCAGTAAGAAAACAACACAGCACAGAGCACCCACATAGTAATACAGTTCATGTATTCATTAACAGCAACAGTAGAATTTATAGCAAAACAGTACAATTTTAAGCAATAGTAAGAATCAATAACACTAGGCAAGCAGCAATAATATCTCAAGCAATTAGCACAAATCCAGATAATCATTGCAGAAATAAAACAGGTATTCTCATAGTCACAAGTGTTCATGCTCAACAACTTATGAGACCGACAGTGAACAGTGCATAATGCATTATGGTACCAAAAACCCTACTCCATGGAGCTAGACATAAACATTTTCGGAGTGAATGATCAAGGTGTAATGCCAGTATATCGTTAGCCTTTAAAAATAGTGTGTTTTATCTCATAAAAATATTTGCACAATAATGGCTTATACATGGCACCTCAACAGTTGATCGCGATATAGGACAGCGTCCCAGTCCGGATCGTCAGTGTGTTTGCATCGGTCTACCCCACGGCACAGAGGAGCTCTTAACTATCCATGATGAGGCACCCGTACCCCGACGCCCCCAGGGACAACAACATGTGACCCTACGCTTAATATATTCCTCATTTTGCGTGAGTATTGAACAGAGTCGGGAAAATGAAATATTTTTCCCGAGAACCATGAACTATGGAAACGTCGACGGGGGATCTTACTAAACCCGAGACCGGACACAGTTTACAAGGTTTCACGTCCTTCAAGAAATTTTAACAGATGGAATAATAAAACAATGCAAAGAATTAATCTGTCAGATTTGTTAATGCTGACTTCTGCCAACTATAATTACGTCCAATAAATAATAACACGTAATAAAAATCTTATCGCATTATTCAAAAATTACCTTGTGTCAAACCCCTTTTTAGCCTTATTTTCAAAATAAAAATAGAGTTAATTAAAAGCCCATTGTAGGAAGCTTCTAAGAAGTTTCCTTGTGGACACATTTTTCTCTTTCTTCCTTCCTCACTCTTCTCCACGGCAGAGGTAATATTGGAACCCAATATTCACTTTCATCTTCCTAATATTACACTCTCATTTTTCTACACCCCAAATATCCATTTGCTCTTCTCTTCTTTTCTCCACCGTGCACCCATTTCTGGAGACATTCACCATTTCTTACTTCATCATCAAAGATTTCTTGCTTCTTGCACCATTCCAAGGCCATTCTCTTTTGTGGCCATCCTATGGTTCTTCTTCTTCTTCTTCTTCCTCCATTTTTCTTCCACCATTGAAGCTAAAGCTTGGAGCTTTAAGGTAAAGCCTTCAACTTTCTTCCATTTTCTTGCGATTTTCATTTCTCTTGGCCACCTAGGTAACCAAGAACCTATTTTTCATGGTTTGAGTGGACATTATTGAAATCACTCACATTGGTGTTCTTCTTGAAGGGGAAAACGAAAATCTAGGGCAAGAAGAGGTAACACCTTGTGTTGTCTTCCAAATAGGTAAAAGGGAGATGATCCTCTTCAACCAATCTTGGTAGTAAGGGAATGTCTTGTATGTGTGTTGTTATTGATTTCTGAATCCATGTATGAAGTTCTCTCATTTTTATGTTGTTCTTGATGATAGTGCATTTTGTTGGGTTTGTATGATTTATTGATGCCTCTGGCATGATTTGAAGGTATATTTGAGTGACTTGTTGATTAAATATGATAATGATTGGTTTGGTTTGAGTTAGAGGACCTGGAGAACTCTGTTTTCTGCAAGTTTACGCATGGTAATCGATTACACGGGGCTTGTAATCGATTACCAAGCTCTTAAGGGTACGAAATCGTGATTCTGAAAATCTGGTAATCGATTACATCTTGTGTGTAATCGATTACAGAGATTTTGTCCAGCTTGTAATCGATTACCAAGCCTATGATGTTATGAAATGGTGCTTCTGGGAATCACGTAATCGATTACAACTTGTGGGTAATCGATTACGGAGGTTCTGTCCAATTGGTAATCGATTACCATGGTTGTGTAATCGATTACCAGGGCCTTGAAGTTACGAATCATGGTTCTGGGAATCATGTAATCGATTACAATGAGATTGTAATCGATTACAGAGATTCTGTTACGTTGGTAATCGATTACCAGGGTGATGTAATCGATTACCAAGACCCAAAAATGAGATTTTTGAGCTGAAAATGATTGAAATTATGGTTCTTTGTCCTTTGTAACTCAAACATAACCTAAAAACCCTAGATTCAAGGATTTTACTTTACTTAAATGCGATAGGAATATGTATTCGTACCGATAGAGAAGAAATGATTTTGAAAATGGAATTCTTGGATCCATGACATGGAAATTGGGGCATGTGTGTAATAAGGAACATATATTGATACTGAGAATTATTGATGCAAGTGTGATTCCCTATGTGGGTTATGTACTTATTGATTTAGTACTCAATGAGATAAGAATGATGATATGCCATTGAGGCAATATTTTTTTTGATGAATGTATTGTTGATATGTCATGTTGGACATTGAATAATGCTTATGTGCCATTGAGGCAATGCTTATGTTGAATGCATCATTGATGAACATACATGATTGGACATTGTGTCACCATGCATGCGTGTTGTCCGTTGGACATTGTTGGGAAGGCTATGTGGCCTAGGAGTTTGAATAACACCTTTGTGCGGGTGCGAGTAGACTAAGCATAGGTGTCATATGTTGTTGACCCTAGGGGCGTTGGGGTGTGGGTGTCTCACAATAGACAGTGGTAGCTCCGCTGGGGCCGTGGGATAGATCAATGCAACACACCAACGAACCTACCTGAGACGCTGTCCTATATTGCGATCAATTGTTGAGGTACCATGTGTGAGCCATTGCGCAAATAATTTTATGAAAGAAAGCACACTGTATTTTTAAGGCTACTGATACACTGGTATTACTCCTTGATCATTCACTCCGAAAATATTTATGTCTAGCTCCATGGAGTAGGAACTTTAGTACCCTTGTTGCATTGTGAGTTGTCAGTCACATGGTCCATTGAGCATTTATGATTGGATAATGTGTTTACTATTATGACTGTGATATTTATTTGACTCTTGGTAATGCTAATGTTGCTAGCTGGCTATGGATAATGTTAACTATTGATTTTGCTGTTTTACTCTCATTAATTGCTTTCATGGATTACTGTACTTGTATGTATTAACTGTGTCTTATGTGGGCGTTCGACGCCTTTTATTTTCTTGCTGCCATGTTGGTACTGAAAGCTGGAAATCTCACCTCTTTCCTATATTTGTGCATTTCTGTTTTACATTTATATTTGATAAAAGATCGTGAGGAAGATAAAGAGGGACCGTACCACTGGTTGATTGACTTGAGCATCTGGACAAGATTTCGTCAGCTATGTAAGGGTGCAGCCACGTGGTGGCATTGATGCCTGTCGTGTCAACTGGGACGCCATGCGTCATGTGCATATGGGGTTGCGGCCTTGTCTGCTGGTAGTACCCATCCCTGGGTTACTACTCCTCCCCTTTAATGTTTTTATTCCCGCTGTATTTTATTTGACTCTGTAATTATTATATTCTATGTTATCAGTAATTCGTGTAAATTGGCTATAAACTATATATATATATATAAGGAACGTGATTTCATGCCAATGGTTGTATTAAGGGTTGAATACATTTATATTTCATTCATGGCTCGTATTTTCTACTTATGCATAAATGCGAAATGAAAAAAAAATTAAACTCGTAAATTTTGGAAACTACTGTTATCATGACTGTGACACACCTGGATTTAGTAACTGTGGTGTAATGACGATTGCGCTGCGGTTGTTAGATCTAGGTGCGTTACAACTCACACTCGCACAAAGGTGTTATTCAACTCCTAGGCACATATCGCCTTTACAATAATGTCCAATGGACAACACATATGCATGACGACATAATGTCTAATCATGTATGTTCATCAAAGCTACATTTATCATATTCAATACATTAACGGTATATAATTCATTATCCATGTTAATATATCATAATCTTATCAACAACTACTTAACCCCACATAGGGTCTTACAACAATATGGAACCATTTCTCAACCTCAATGTATATTTATGGTCCATCCATTATCAATATTCCCCATTAAGGGTTCAACGTTTCCAATAACTTAAGTCTTAATAAATTATGAAATTCCTCAGATTAAACAACCCTTAAAACCGTGGCCTCACAAACCTTCAAGATTCTAAATTTTCTTCCATTTTATACACTAGTCTCTTGATACCAAATTACATGGCTTTTGTTCCACATGGGGTCAATTCATTCCCTCAACAACAATAGAATAAAATTCTTAATATTAATATGTATTCACATGTAGCTCCTCAATTTTCACAAGTTTATATCTTGGATTCATATTGTTAAAGTCTTAAACTTTTGGTCAATTATATAAAATTTTAGGGTAAGTTACCCTTCAAAACCGTGGCCTTCTCAAGTCACATTATTCAATTTAATTCTTCTACTTTGTTATGGATTATGCATATCTCTAATTTCTTAATTTCCAAAGATGCACCAAGGCATCATTTAAACCTTAAACTTTCTCTATAAAACCGTAGCCCCTCAAGGTTCTCAAAATCTCAATCCCTCTCCATTTTATGTATTAGTTCCTTGATATCAAATCACTTTAATTTTTGTTCACTAAAATCAATTCAATCCTTCATAGTTCTAAGTCAAAACCGTGGCCTCCCTCTTGGGTATGAAACCCTTAAAATTTTCCATTCATTAATTCTAATCTTGTCATTCAACATTAAATCACATAAGCTTTATTTCTTTATGTACAAAAAACCAATTTTTATCCCAAAATTCCTCTCAAAACTGTGGCACCATGTTAGGGTAGGAAACTCTAAATTTTCCATTTAACAACCCTAACATGATCAAGCATATTCAACACAACCAATATATACAAAATCACCATTCAAGCATTAATCACATTCAAGAACATATACACATGCAAAATCACCAAATAAAGTGAGCATACAAAGATGGATTTTCCATCAACAAGCACACAAAGGTTCCCTCACCGCCATTAGTGGTTGAAGTGAGTAATCTCCCTCTTACCTAAGGAAGAACAACGAAAATGGTCTCCTTCAAGGCCCTTGAAGATTCGGTTTCAAGGCTCCAAGAACCCTAGGAATTTCCATTATCAAGAATCAATGTTAAGCATGGAAAAGAATGGACCTTTGGTCTCCAAGGAGACCTAGAGTCCGAAAATGAAGAGAAATGAGAAGAAAGGTGGAAGCTTTACCTCAAAAATGGAATCTTTGTCTTGGAAGACAATGGAGAAAGGTTGGATTTTTGAAGAAACTTTCTAAAGAGAAAGTATAAAAGAGATGGAGGTGAGTATGGAAATGGTATTCGTGAAGAGAAAAGTGAAGGAAAATGGGAGGAGAAGGGACTGCAAATTTTGTAGCTATGGAGGAGGAGTAGAGAGAAGGAGGAGAAATGAAGAAGATGAAGTTTTAGAGAGAGAAAGTGTTAGGTTTGAAATAAGGTATTTTGGGTGTGTTAGGTTAAGTGTGGGAAGCAAAATTGCTTCCCCTTTGGGCCCATGAGTCCACGGCAATGAGAGAGTGAGGGAGGGGGAGAGGCTTCTCCAACAAGCCAAGGGCAAGGTGGTCATTTGGTGGTCAAAGCTTCTCAAAGAAGCTTTGAAGAAAGTACACCAATTTGAATTAAAGTGGATTTGATTTGACATAAAGTAAATTGCATTAGGATAAGGTGATACGGTTTCTAATGCATGCTATTATCAAATGGACAATTGTTATAGTTGACAGAAGTCAGTATTAATTGTCTAGCGGATAAAATTTGCACAGCAATTTATCGCTCTGTCAGATAAATTTTTTTGAAAAACGTGAAATCTCGTAAATCGTGTCCAGCCTAGGGTTTAGTAAGATCTTCCGTTGACGTTTTCACAGATCAAGGTTCTCAGAAAAAATATCTCATTTTCCCGGCTTCGCTTAGTTTACACGTAAACTGAGGAATAATATTAAAATATTCCACGTTCTCAGAAAAATCCAGAGAAATTCGCAAAAATCCCAAATATTATAAAATGATCATTTATCATAAAATTATTAATTTTTGGGATGTTTCCCCAGCTCCGCTCGATGTGCACGCAAAATAAGAAATAATATTAAAATATTTCACGTTCTCAGAAAAATATTCAAAAATCACAAATATTATAAAACGACTATTTATCCTAAAATTATAAATTTTGGGGATGTTACAGCTTCCCTTGAAATTTTATGTTTCTTATATGTGTGTATTGCATTTGCCTTCGATGACGGTTGTATGGGTAGTTGTCTTGCTTGATGATATCCTACGATTATATGGTTGGTTGTTTGATATCATTGTTCGTTATAAATAGTGAGTTAAGGTTATAGCTTGCCTTGTGAATATTGCATAAAGTTAACGTATATATTCTGATGGTGTTTAGTAAAGGCTCATTTATCTGTTGTTAGTATGATCTTATGCTAGTTAGATGGTTTATTCATGGTGAATGATTAAACTCTAGTTTTGGTATACTTATATTGAGAATTTGTGATTTCTCACCTCGTATGTTACCATGTAAATCTAGGTGGAAGCTTTTCCAAAGGAAAGAAGAAGAAGTATGAAGACTAAAGTAGTTTTTATGCTTAGCAGTTAAGCTTGTATTTATTTACACTACTTTGAGTATGTATAAGAAGTTTATGTATTACAATAAGGTATATATATATATATATATATATATATATATATATATATATATATATATATGTATAAATTTTAGTTTTTCGTAGTGCTCTCCATTATTATTTGTTTAAATGATATGGATTAGATGATGTTTAAGTTAAAAGTAGCATGACTAATACAGTTTATCTAGGTATATGACAGATATACTAAGTTATTAGTATTAGGATGTTACACACCCCAAGATTGAATAGCTAGACTTGGTCAATTGCATTTTGGAATTGTTCCCCACTGATCTTCATACATATCGTAATCAATTGTTGAACATCCTCTTACAGTCGTGCCACTCCAGTTCGGAGGTCTCAATTCTCAATACAGAGATTTTCATTCTCAGTACAGAGAACGGTGACTTCCCTCTTAATCTCCACCGAACTGGCCTTTTCCAGCTTCAAGCTGTCTTTTGAGGCCATCAGCTCCTCCTCCAGTTCTTTGGCCTTAGCTTTGGCATTGCTTTTGGCCTTCTCAGCCTTCTCCATGACTCTAGGAGCCCAATTTATGCCCTCCTCGGCCACTGTCACCTTCTTCACCATCTGCTGATTATATTCTATTGGTGTATGCCCTAGAGGCCAATTAATTTTGATCGTACTAGCTTATATTGTATTATGCTATTTATTTAATATATGAGACATTTTATTTATTGTGTTATTTATTATAAACATAATAAAGTCCTTAGAATAGTAAGTTTTATGCCATAGGACATCAAGTGGATGACTTGATCGTGAGATCCTATTGGATAGAAACATAACACTATTCTTAAATGTCCATAGTCAAGTATTATTGTTAATCAAGATGAAAATGATGCATTGAGACTAGTATGTGCGTAGACTGATGGCCACATTTCACGGGTTATGGATATGAGATATCGAGTTTTCACATGAGTACATATTAGAGTAATGATATATTAGACTAACCCACCATGAGAACACTGCATGGATCATTACATGAGTGTCATAAGCAATTCTTATATTGACAATAGTATATGTGGTCCTTTGACCTGAAATCACTACGATTCCTACATGAGGAGTTATATGTTTTAATGCCATCAAACGTTATCTGTAACAAGGTGATTATAAAGTTAGTTATTGGACATAGTGCAAATTATACGGAGGGATATGAGTGACCTAGATGGGATTTGTCCCTCCTACATAACATAAGCGATATTTTTGGGCCCCTTGATTGATTAAGACTATGAAATGCATGGCCATGCTAAAATGAGTCAACATGAGATATTGATCTCCTTTGTTATTACTAAGTTTACTCGAGTACCAAGAAACGAAAGATTGAACTATACAAGGGTGACACATTCCATGCCTTGTGTTCAATCTAGATATCTGGACAAAAGGACTAAACTGCACAGAAACATTGATCACGGAAAGGTTATGTCAAATCACTGACATTCTCATTACTTGGATAGAAGTGATGTATTGCTAGATACTACTCACTGCTTGTAATATTAAAATGAGATTTTAATATTACTGCCAACATCATGGGAACCTGTAGGGTCACACACATAGAATAGACTAAATTGGAGCAATGAGAATCCAAGTTGGATTGGGATTCCATCATGGGTCTAACTCATAACAGATGAGTCCAAAGGTTGCACAGCTAATCCTACTACTGCTTTCACTCACTCAAGGCAGTCACTATTATAAATAGTACGGCTAAGGGGAGCTGCAAAAGTATGCAAAACAAAACCCTAGTCACATCTACCATAACAATCTCTTTTTAGCATGTTTGACTAGTTTATTGTTACAAATGTAGCATAACACTTGTTTTATATGTCTGTCTATTTTTGTGACAAATTGAGTTAAGTTAGGCACTTTGTTGCAACCCAGAGTGTGAAAAATAGTTTAAAATAACTCAGATAGTAGCATAAAAAACTAAATAAAGGGAAATAAATCTAGAGAATTTGTTTCTAAAACACAAATAGGTGTAAGAGGATGTACTAAAAATTTAAGAACAATCAAAGCTAGTTTGGTACTTTTAGGCATACATGTGATGCATTTAATGCCCGATAAACTAGTAGCAAATATGAAAAATTATGATAATGGTGAACCAATATTTTTATTGAATCGTAGGATTTATTTTAAAGTTGTTGGAAGATGAAAAACTTGATTTAGCTAAATCTAAGTGTTTTTAGTAGATCATAAAGTATTAGTGAAATATCTTAAGTAAACCAGTCTCGTAAGGCAACCATGGTTAGCAGCCCTCTATATGGACTCTTTTTGAATGATCTTCCACTCACTTTCAACTCTTTCTTTCTCACAAAAACAAATCTTCCAACAGCCAAGGGAAACCAAAAGAGGAAGGAAGAAAAGACTAAGGAGGAAGAGGAAAATATAAGGGAAGGAAAAGCCAAAGTTGGAGATTCATCCAAGACTTGAAGCTTCATCTTTTCTGCACCAAAGGTAGGGGTTCTAACCTAGTAAATCATCTCTTTTTCCTTCATTTTCTCTATACTAGAAGTTAGGTTACATAGAAGAGAAAATAGGTTTTTAAAGAGGGAAAATTTGTCTTCTTAATTTAATTCTTGTTTTCATTGATTGGTTTTAGCTAATTCATGTTAATAAGGTCATGAGAATCAAATTGAGCCTTAGATATAGTCAATTAGTCCTTAGTATAACACCTTTCATAGGGCATCACATTTTAGACTAAAAACTTAAAACCTGAAAAAAAACATTTCATAAAAGATTTGAGTTCTAAAATATGGATTTTAAAATTTCTTTTTTTTTGCGGAAACATAAACTTACCGAAGTATAAGTAATACAGAAAATAAACTAAAAAGATTATTACACAGCTTTATTTATACCACATAATATCCAATAAAGAAATAAAACATATAACTTACAGACTTAGAGAAACAGTAGCAAAACCCAATGACGGGTACTACTAATAGCACGGTAACAACACTAACAAGAAAAACCCAACATACATGTTCCGTTTCTCCACCAAACTGCATCCTGTTGAAACTGAGAAGATCACTCCTCGACGCCGTCACCGACCACAGAACATTACCTCCAAAAGTCTAAGATACTTGCTTCGCCTACTATACGAATTTAAACAATACAAACACAACAAAATAATACAGTAAAGAGGTGAGATCCCCTTTCACCAATACCAGTACGACAGCAAAGAATGATACGAATGACAAAGTTATTCCATACACACAGATATCACAAATATAATCATGTTATCAATTTACAAATAATTCCAATAAACATATATTGTAATGAAATGAACAACAATAATATTACCATAACAGATATAACAATTGATACAATAAATCATATAGTTATATCATGCATAATAACTCACATCGACACATCATACATAGTATCTCAACTTTGAATATAAATAACCACATTAAGATGCAGACCACATATGCAAATTTGCACAGACTCATTCCTACTCTATGGAGCTAGACATAGACATCAGAGAGAATGACCCGTAAAGAACTATAAGTACCTCAGGCTGCCCAACCAAGCTATTGCACTGTCTAACGTTGTGTCTATAGCCCACAGTTCAAACATTGTATAGTAGCACACAGTCCAAACATAGTGTAATTACAGGCATTGTACTAAAATAGTTTTTACAAGATCTTGATTAAGTATAGTGCGTGTTGAGATCACTAGTGTGTTGCCAGTTACCACGGCCCAGAGGAGTGACCAACTATCCCCATGTGGAACACTCTGCACACTAATGCCTCCAAGTCTATACAAAAATGAACCACACTATGCTTATCACACCAACAACACGGTGTTATTCGCCTCGTCAATCAATTACCAATATCAACTAAATTGGCACAACTTAATGCATGAATAAAAATAATAATTACCCTTAGTCTCAAAATATTCTCATATTTATGCAAATGCCCTCAATGGCAATAATCTCAAATACAATACGTTCCCATTTGACGTACCATATTTTCACATGTCCGGGTCCACTACTTTGGCCCGATAGTAAAACTCACTATTCCATTTAATCGCGTAGAAATTTTATCGCGTTTTCACAATCTCGTCATTTTTACAAACGTTTTTAAATTGCGTAAATATTTTTCAACGTTTTTAAAATCACGAAGTGTTTTTAAATCATTTTCTCAATCGCATAAGATTTTTAAATCATTTTCTTAATTGTAAAGCTTTAAGATCATTATTTTAAAACCGCGTAAGCTATTTGTAATACTTTTAAACTACGTAGAATATTTTCCATACGTTCAAATTTTATATTGAAACTTTCTCTATTATTAGTCCATTTTTAATTAATTTTAGCGACATTTTATCTAGAAAATTCATTAAGTGATATTTTCTACGTTTCCATCAAAAATTTACTTTTCTTAATTATAACTAATAATTACATCTTGAAACTTGCTAACGCGTTTCAAAACTCAACGAGTGAACTATACGCTAGTATTTTTCAAGTATTTACACCATTGCTTAAATTCACTGATTTAACTCTAAAAATTAAATTACTTTCCATTGTTTATCAAAAATCTATTTAATTAAGTTCTCATTAAATTAATTTCATAAGTCCACACTTTTAAAATAGTTTTGGATTAAAAACATCATAAGTAGGCATGTTGGCCCAAAATCATTCTATGCATAAAAATCTTATTTAATTGTTTCTTATCATTTAATCTCTTATAAAAATTCTTAATCCAATTTATTATCATTAAAATCATTCTCTTTATATTTCTAAATTTATTAAATTCAGTTCCCCTTTATTAAATTACATAATCTACTCTTCGAAAATAATTTAGATCAAAAGTGTCTTAAATTGGCATGTTGGCTGAAATTCACTATGTTTAAATCATTTTTAAATTATCTTCTACTAACTAAGTTCTTGTAAAAATCATTACTAATTAAGTTTATTAATCCTTGCTTTAGAAAATAGTTGAGAACATTTTGGTTCTCTTTGGGATAGTAAAAATCGTGAGCTATATGTGTTCTTTGGAACACTCATGCAATTCTTCAACATATTATTCATGTCCTATAATAACTATCATGCATCTATGAACACATACCATATATTAAAGCAATCATAAAACACATACCATATATTTTAAAGCTATAGACATGCTTGCACACAAAATCAATCACAATTAGGAAAACTTTAAACAATCAAGTGAATGAATCCTTATGGATTCTTCACCACAAACACATCCATTCCTCACCACCAACACATGGCTAATGAGGGTAATCTCCCTCTTACCTCTTAATGAAACCTCCAAAGTTCCTTGTATGTCCTCTTGTTGTCTCCTTCAAGAAGAACTTCAACCACCAAGTGCTTCTTGAAAATCAAAGAAAACATGAAATATTAATGTCTAAGGCTTAAATAAGAAAAACCATGGATCAAAATATGGTTTAGATGGAAAGAATGAAATCAATAGTGAAGATTTCATAAACTTCACCTTAAAACTCCAAACCTTGAGCTTGAAGAACAAAGATGAAGATGGATGATTTAGGGAAAATCTCCAACATGAAAGTTCCTTAGAATTGCATGGAGATTCAAGATCTAAGGTTGTCTAAAATTATTGAAGCTTGGAAGGTGATTTTGTGGGGTTGACCGTGAGCTTCCATAGAGAGGAAAGGTGAGAGTTATGTGTTTGGCTTTGAAAGAACTCCTTGAAAATAGGTGATTTTGATCAAGACTCCAACTACAAAGTGTCTTGAAACAAGGTAAAGATCCAAGATATATGATTGGTGTAAATTATTGAAGAGTGATGGTAGAACCATGGCCTCTTGGCCGAATCCATGGAGGAGAGAAAATGAGAGGGTTTTGGTTGTTTGTTCTTAGTTCTTTGGAGAAAAGGATGTGCAAGAGAGCAAGTGAGATGAATGGATGAAGGTTGTCTTCCATTTGAGTGCTATAGCCGTGGAGTACAAGGAGAGGAAAAAGGGGTGAGAGCTTCTTGCCAAAATTGCAAATGAATCAAAGCCCTCCTATTTATAGACTTCATGAAAAAGATGAAGACTTAAGATATTTTTTGGTATACTATAAGCAATGAACAATAATTACTGCTTATAAAGTCAGTGTCTATTGTCCAATGAATAATAAAATATACCTAGATTTTTCTCTTGTTCTAGCTGGGTAGCAACTATTGTTGATCATTTTCTACTGATTGCCCTTGATGAGTCACAGAGCGAGTCATCAAAGAGAAGTTTCTAGAACATATGACTCACTATGATGAGTCAGCATGATGACTCAGCGTAGATATTTCTAGAACAGGTGAGTCAGCATAGCGAGTCATCAGCTGAGTCACTAGTTGAGTTAGCAATGATGAGTCATAGCATTGAGTCAGCATGGTGAGTCGTTAGGGAACCTTCTGGAATATGTGACTCACTGCGGTGAGTCACATGGTGAGTCAGCGTTTCTACAACCTTCTAGAATGTAGCGAGTCACTGCTTCTGGAACATGGCGAGTCATAGGTGCTGAGGTGTCTGCCACGTGTCAAGTTCCTATTGGTCCTTCGTGATGAGTCACAACCACCAACTTTGACCAGCTCCTTATTGGTCCACGTGTAAAGTGCTTGATGACTAGGCGCGTGATGATGCGTTTTCTAGAGTCTTCTAGAACAGTTTGGAACATATGAGTCACTAGGCTAGTCACCTAGGTGAGTCACCAAACGATGAGTCATCGTCTAGAACATTCTAGAGTGGGTGACTAGGCTTACGTTTAGAATCATCCACTAGATATTTTTCAAGAAAGATATTATCCAATGAATAATAAAACATACCCCGATTTTATTTGTCAGATAAAATCGTAGGGAAACAAAATGTCAAAAGCTGTTTCCAGTTTTAGGTTTAGTAAGATCCCCCAGCTCTGAATCAACAGTACAAAGCTTTCTGGCTAATAAAAATTTTTATTTTTCTGGGCCTGCCTCGAACCGCATACAAATTCAAAATATAATAAATATATTAAACATTCAAAATATACTAAAATATCAAAAATATAATATAATATTCAAAATATCTCTAAATATCTCAAAATATCTTAAAATATCTAAAATATATTAAAATATTCAAAATATCCGAAATATCACAAAAATTCACAAAAATCATAATAATTGTAAAACTCATGAAAATCAAATCAGATTAATAAAAATAATTAAGGATTGAGAGAAAAAAATAAAATACGAAGGCTTATATGCACAGCCCAAAAATAATATTAAAATAATCAAAAATGTAAAAACTCCCAAAAATTCCTAAAAATCACAAAAATTATAAAATTCATAGAAGTCGAGTTGGATTACTCAACAATTTTGAATCGACCAAAACAAATAAATTACGAATTCTTGGGGTGTTACACTTAGGGTAGGAATTTGAGCAATAAACAAGTGAATGTGTGATTTTGGCTTTTGATCCAAGTTTAAGTGAATTATTAAGTTATATAAGTGTTATACCATGTTTAGAAGTTGTTGATGATTCTAGAATTCACTTAGAATCAAGTTTTAGTGGCTTAGAAGCTATATTGTTCCAATGGAATAGTAGCCACAATTCTGCAGAATTGCTGGTATACAATCAGCGGTTCCAAGCGCCCAGGTGAGCACAACCCATAGGATTAGTGCGCCTAGCAAGGCATGAGGGCCCAGGCATTGTATTAAGAGCGCTCAAGCGCCTAGTGCTAAAACAGAATAGAGCATTGCTCTGCCAAGCTAGTGCTTAGGCACTGGGGAATAAGCACTTAGGCGCTGGTTCCAAAGTTAGCAAAGGCCATTTTACGAACAAGTTGAGCTTCTCAATCAATTGGGATCCTTAGTATATGCTTTCTAAAATATGCCAAGCCACTTTTAGGGATATTTCACAAAGGAAATAACCATCTAGTATATAAGAACTAAGTGTGAGTTTTAATCTTTTCTAGAGTTAAGAATTGTTTGAAATGGAATGCTAATTAAAAGTTGGATTCTATACCGAATTTTTTGTGAAGCCATAGTACAATTATATGCATTAAAGAAATGAGTTAAACTCTTTAATTAGAAGGTGATTGTGAAAGAAAAGTGTCAGTACACCACTTTACCTAAGACAAAACAGTGAGCTAAACTATTTGTCAAATAACATGAGGAATATGATCAACCTTATGTAAGTGTAGTAAAGTGAGTCAAACTTACTAACACGAGCCTTGGGATGAGTTAAGTCCTAAGTTAGGTATTAAAGCGAGTTAAGCAATTTGCCAAGTTTAGTTGATGTTATACAGTTGTATGGGCAATTATGTAATATCGAGATACATTAGATTTCCATACATTATACAGTTGTATGGGCGACGGTATAATGTGGTTATCATTTATATTTATAAGCATTTAAAGTAATGAATGACATGAAATATATGTACATTACTAAGAATTTTATATTCTCACCCTCTTTTCGTGTTTCCATGGTAAAAGCAGGTCAAGACCCCTTATCGAGGGTTAAGGAAATGGAAGAAAAAGCAACAAGAAATCGATAGTTTTACTTTTGCTACTTTGATAACTCTTGTATATTTTACTTTGAGTTGTAGTTACATTGTATATATAACACTTTGCCCTTAGAGGTTTGTGATATATATATATATATATATATATATATATATATATATATATATATATATATATATATGATCTATTATTTATCGTGGCTCTCCATATTTACTTGTTGAGTTATATGGAACTAAAATTTATAGTAAGAATAGAGTAACATGTTTAATGTTTTATATCTTTATATAATTAAGGTATATTGAGGTAGTTGTATTAGGATGTTACACCTACAAAAACAGAGTGAGAGAGTGACATGTTTCTTTTCTCTTCGCAACTAGCACTGTGTTAGAGACGTGAGACTCCAAGATAGTGGACGTTGGACATTCATGAGTCTATTTGTGTAGATACCGCAGAGATATCTTCGCTATTACGGTGTTGGTGATTCACTTTGATCATATAGACATATATCATGGTCTCTTTTTCACATGGATCCTTAGTGGGAATCTTTTTTTCGCTGCATTTTTTTTCTGCAATTCCCAACATATTCTGCATCATTCCTCTCCAGAATTCGAGATTCGACAGCAAGGCGAAAGGTGTAAGTTTGAAATAACGATAGGATCTCCGTCGTGCTACATTAAGAAACATAATTTATGACTTGGTCATCCTGAAGGTTGAAGTCGATGAAACCCCTGAGGTCTTATTCCTCACGATACAAGCTAATCGGTTCGGTGACCTCTTTAACTACTACCCTCTTTCCCTGATCATCCACCCTATTGTCTTCAACGACTCTCCTTTTCCGCCTCTGGAGTGGTGACATCGGAGCATCCTTTAGTTAGACCGGTCTCCCTCGACCACTAGATCCTCAACTGGCGGGGGCGGAGGGGTTGGAGCAAGAACCATAGGAGCGTTGGAGGTTCCAGTCGTATTCTTGGCCCTCAGGGCCTCGAATGTTGTAAAGGTGTTTCCTCCTGACGCCATCGTGGCCAAACTTTCTGCAAAATACGACAAGAGTCAGATAATAGGAGAAATATGTAAATACCATAAACAAAAATTGCCTAACATGGAGTACGACCTATACTACCTAGAATAGCCCAAAGAGTTGTATCATTAGGGGCATCTAACACGTCCTTAGAAGAAATAAGACCCACTTGCTGAACCCACATAGTGAAGTAGTCAACACACTCAATGCCACTCTAGTCAAGGTGGTGCCTCTCCCGTTCAATCAACTAAAGAGGGGTATTCCATGCCTTCTCGGTCCAGTACAAGCAAAACATTAGTTCCCCATCTCTGTTTAGCCAGAAAGGGTGAGTCCTTGATAACTCCACAATTTGTAATTATTGGTGCCCCATATCTGTGCTATATTGATTGCTTAGTCCTTGATTTGATGCATGAATAGAAGACTTTAGCTTCATATTCATATAATTCAATCTCGATTGTCTTCCATCATGATTCTAAGAAAATGTTTTCGATTCTTTGATAGATTGAGTACATTTGCACTTATTATTGAATTAGTAATTTCTCTATGGCAGGAAGGGCTCCAATCAAGTGAAACTTAGAAGATTTGGACCAACATTGCAAGAGAAATCCAAGTGCAAGGATCAGTTTATCACGTCGCGACGTAGGCATATCAAATGTTGTGGCGTGGTGCATCCCTGGCTTCAGATAGAGAGCTCCATATTTTGCATGCTGTGGCGCAATGGATTGAATGCCACAGCATGGTGACCTAAAATGTACATGCGTCGTGATGTAGGCAGTTGAATGCCGCGACGTGACTCTGCTTTCTAAGCCCTACAAATACTGTTGCATTAATTTTCATAAGGGAGTTAGGTTATTTTCAGAATGTAACTACTAAGGTTTTGTATTTTAGACAAAAAGGAAGCAGAAGAAGCCAAGGTTAGAGGACAACTTCAGCTTGGAGGAAGATTAAAGCCCAAGGATCATCACTATCGAGCTTTCTTTTCCATTTCTTTTACTTTCTCATCTCTTTTCCCATGAACATGATATATTTTGTTGTATTTTCATGCCTCATGGCTAACTAAGCTGTGTTTAGGAATTTCTTTGGATCCTCCATGGATATTGAGTGATTATGTAATCCTTGAGTTTATATACATGATTTGGTTTGGTTCAATCATATACTTCTCAATGCTCTTGAATGTTTAATCAACTTTTAAGTGATTTGATAAAATCTAATGAACCTAGACATAGGAATTTGGATTGGAGATCATATGTATGGTTGATGCATGTTTGATTTCATTCAATTGATTTGAATAAGTTAATTCACTAATGGAATAGACATATAGCTCTTAGCCATCCATAGTAATTGATTGAGAATAAATCTTAATGAGTGGATTTTACTCTAGTTCTCATGGAAACATAGTGAATTAGGTAATTGAAACAAGGTCGATTGACCTAAACATAGGCTGTTAACTAAATTAGATTCTCAAGCAAACCTAATCATTTCGTTTATATTGCTTATAAAGATTACTTGTTACCAATTGAAGTAGGAGCTGAAGAAGAATTCCCTATTCTCTAATCATCAACTTTATTTCTAATTAGATAGCTTTTAAGTTTTTGAATTAGTTTAAACACAACTCTTTTAATTTGAATGTTCTTAGATAGAAATTATTAAACTATTGGTTAATAGTTAGCTCTGAATTAGCAATTATCCTCGTGGGAACGATATCTGACTCTTAACTATTTTATAAGTGCGACCCGTGCACTTGCGGTAAGCAAAAGAGCAAACAAGTTTTTGGCACCGTTGTCGGGGATAGCAACTTAATTTTAGTAGAGCTAATATTAACAACGAGTTTAATTAGTTTTAGTCTAAGTTTCTTTTTGTGCATATTAATCTAAGTTTCAATTCTTTTATTATTTCAGGAATTTGCAAGATGGCATATGAGCATAATCAAATGCGGCCCTTGAGGGAATTTGCAACCTCTCAAATGGACAACTTGCAATCGTGCATTAGGAGGCCAGCCATCAGAGCTAATAACTTTGAGCTAAAGCTTGCCAAAATCCAAATGATCCAGACTTCTGTTCAGTTTAGCGGCTTATCCAACGAAGATCCCAACGCACATTATAACACCCCGAAAATTGCTAATTTCATAATAAATAGTCATTTTATAATATTTGTGATTTTTGTGAATTTTTGTGGATTTTTCTAGAAATGTTGAATATTTTAATACATTTTTCATTTTATGTGCACACTGAGCGGAGGCAGGAAAATAAAATATTTTCCCCGAGGCTGGTAAACCTTAAACTGTGGAAACGTCGACGGAGGATCTTACTAAACCTGAGGTCAGCATAGTTTACGAGGTTTGTGTTTTCAAGTTTTTTATCTGTTAAATAAAAATCATTATATAATTTATTCTCTGTTGGACAATAAATACTGATTTCTGTTAATTGTAATATTTATCCATTGGATAATAGCTTGTATTAAAATATTTGTCATATTTTCTAAAGTGTCAACTTTATGTCATATCATGTTGACTTTTTCAAAAATTTAACAAAGCTTCTCAAAGAAGCTTTGTACAAAGTTTCTCAAGGAAGCTTTCCTTAAGCCTCTAGAATAATTTTTCCTCTCTCTCTCTCTCCCTTGGATCCACGACAATGAGGCCATTTTGGGAGCCAAAAATTAACTTGGCTGCTCCGATGAGGATTTCCTCTGACGAGGAAGACCCTGAGGAGGATCCAGCCACAGTTCCTTCTTGTTAGATTTAGGGGCTAGTACTGTTGATAGCCGCTAATGGCTATCTCATGTTAATTTTGTTGTGATTATGTTTTATCATTTTCTTACAAAAAAAAAAAGAATTTGCCTAATTATTATACATTTACAAATGAACAGGCTATTATCTATATTATAATGAACCAGGTCTTAGTTTATGTTTCGTTTTCCGATTTCATGGTTTGGTGTGACGTTCCCTACCCAAAAAGGGGTGTTACACTAGTTTGGTATCAGAGCCCCAGATTAAGTTTTCTTTTGGGTCTTTGTGGTTAGGTTTGTCTTGTTTGTGTTGTGTGACTCTTTGTGTTATTCTAAAAAGATACATCTAATTCTTCCTTGTGTTTTTATTTAGTTTAGCTCTAAAAAAGTGTAATGGCACGTGGTGGAGGTATTGTCGTTGCTGTTGAAGCCATGCAACGAATGGAGGACATTATTGCACAACAAACTGAGAGAGTTGCTCAACAACAGGAAAGGGTTGCACAATAGGTAGATGTAACGGCTGATGCTCAAAATTTGTCGAAGTTCCGTCGTAACAACCCTCCTCAGTTTAAGGGGAAATTTGATCCAGAGAAGGCTAGTCTTTGGATCAAGGAGCTAGAGAAAATTTTCAAAGGCATGAACTGCGTGGATGACAAGAAGGCAACTTATGTTGCTTTCATGTTGATCGGAGACGCGAAAGATTGGTGGAACGGAGCGCAGAAACTACTAGAAGCTGAACGCTGAGTAATCACCTGGGAGGTATTCAAGGATAAATCCTTGGAGAAGTATTTCCCAGAAGTGCAAGACATACCAAAGACATAGAGTTCCTCAGTTTGAGACAAGGGAACACAACTGTCAGCAAGTATGTCACGAGGTTCGAGAGCTTGTCCAAATTTTCAGCATATTTCCAACACCAGCCAGACAAGGTGTGGAAGTGTTAGAAATTTGAGGAAAGATTGAGGCATGACATGAAAAGGGCGATCATAACCTTGAGCATCAACCAGTTTTCAAAGCTGTTGGACACGTGTCGCCGAGTGGAAGATCTGGATCAGGCGCGGGACACGACGAATTGTAACTTTGGACCTACTAAGTTCTAAAGAAGAGGTGGCAACAATGCAAATCGCTATCAGAGGAAACCTTATTCTAGGCCACCTTGAAATCAGCAACTGCAACCACAAGGTGGAAGTCCTAGTGGAAGTCTTGGTAGGACTGGTCAGATGGAGTCTTCGCCGAAGTGTATGAAGTGCGAGAAGGATCACCTAACGAGGGATTGCACTATCAAAGGAATCATTTGCTTTAGATGCGGGAAACTTGGGCATGGTTCCTAAGACTGCAACTAAGCCAAGGCAGAGCCTTCGGTCAACACTGCACGAGCTGCAAAATCACAGGCAGGAGGTCGAGTCTATACCATGAGTAGAGCTGAAGCCTCCAAATCTGACGATCCGATACAAGGAGAGGGTACCATAGGAGGTAATCTTTTGACTATATTGTATGACTCTGGGGCAACCAACTTTTTCATTTCTTATGACTGTGTGCGACGACTTAGTTTACCTGTGTTTTCCTTACCTTTTGACTTGACTGTTTCTACCCCTACTAGGCACAGTTTACGAGATTTATATTTTTCAAGATTTTTATTTGTTAAATAAAAATCGCTAAAAAATTTATTATCCGTTGGATAATAAATACTGATTTCTATTAACTGTAACATTTGTCCATTAGATAATAGCTTATATTAAAATGTTTGTCATATTTTTAAAAGTGTCAACTTTATGTCACATCAAGTTGACTTTTTCAAAAATTTAACAAAGCTTCTCAAAGAAGCTTTCTTTAAGCCTCTAGAATAATTTTTTCTCTCTCTCTATCTCTCCCTTGGATCCACGACAATGAGGCCATTTTGGGAGCCAAAAATTAACTTTTCATTTGATCACCTTTTCATTTCTAATTTTAAAAAGATATCACTTTCTCTTTCTACTTTCTTTCCTCTTATTTTTCCTTCAAGCTTTTCTCTTCCTCTTCTCTTCTCCTCTCCATGGCACCAACTGTAACACCCCTAGATCTAATAACTATGGCACAATCATCATTATATCACAGTCACTAAATCCAGGTGTGTCACATTCTCAAAATAGTATTTACAAAAATATTTATTTCATTTATACATGGATAGAAAATATAAGCCCCGAATGAATGCATATTTAGTCCCCAACCATTTAATACACAACCACGGAAGGAAAACATATTCCATATATAGTATTTTCGTCCTTAACACAAAGCACTAATAACACGAAATATATATTACTTACATATTCAAATAAAATACAGCAGGTACAAAAGCACAAAAGGGGAAAATAGTAACCCTGGGATAGGTACTACTAGCAGACAAAGTCGCGACCCCATACATAGGTGATGCTCGGAGTCCCAATCGACATGTTAGGCATCAATGCCTTCACGAAATTGCACCTGTGCGTAATCGAAGAAATCTCATCCAGATCGAAAATAATGAATCAGCTCAATCCAATCAGTAAGGGTGTGGTTCTTCATCTCCTTCCTCACGATCTTTTAACAAATATATATATATATATATATATATATATATATATATATATAAAATACAAGAATACAAGAAAGATGTGACATATCCTACTTACATTACCAATTATGGCAGTAAAGAAACAGAATGGCGCAGAGCGCCCACATAGCAGAGCAACAACATTTAAGCAACAGTAATCACATACGGTAAAAGAAAACAGCATCAAAATCTCAGAGAATGAACAATTAAAAACATTTCAGATAATCATGACATCAATAACACAATAGTATAATCATCATATAAATGAGTGTCAAATGATATGCCGACTCACAATACATGTGCACTTGGTACTAAGATTTTCTATTCCATTTTCAAAGATGAACGTTCCGGTAGTCTTTGCCCCCTTAATTATAGTCTATGCCGGACCACGAAGAGAATAGTGCTTGTTGGTTCCTCGTCAGTGCGTAGCAATTGGCTTTCCGTCCAGGGGTATTATACAATGTGATAACATCATCACTAGAGGGATCACCGCGCCCTGACGCACCCAGAGATCCATCATAGACCATACTATCCAATTCTCATTCATAGGCTCATACAACTTTTTAATAGTCAACGACAGAGCAAATTGTTCAATGCAAATGTGCATAACTCAGGCTATCATTGTACTGTCCCCAATGATATTAAACAATCACCCATACAATTGTCTAATACCATTAGTATCAATGATATTACATAACTGCCCATACAATTACATAATAACACTGATCCACCCAGCTTCAGCACATCAACATAATAACTAACAATGTATGATGCTCAATGCATGTTGACTCCATGCACAATCACGTATATCCAACAATAATGATGTATTCTTCATACATGCCACAATTTGGCTAATTTAAGCATCAACAGAGTTTTGGTCCCAAACATGGACCCACACTAGCAAAGTATTAAATTCCCAAGGGTAACAACATTCTTTTAGAGGTTTACTTTGGGTTCTACTTTAATTAACATCTCTTATGAATTTATTTTCTAGAGGGATTCCCTTGAAGTCCTTATTAAATTTTCATTCCTTTAGGTTAATTAAGTTCCTTAATCTAATCAATTATGCTCATTTAAAATTACTTGAAGGTTTTATATGTCTCACAACTCTCTTGTTCTTCCCTTATATTCAAAATCACTCTAATCCATAGGATAAAGTCTTTTCCTTTATTCTTTCCATTTTATGAATTCCTAAGGAATCTAAAATCTCCCAATCCTCTAAGTATCCATTTTAGCACTACATTTTGTGGTATTTTGCCTTAAAATCTGTGAGCCTTATTGCAACATAAGTCTACCCTTTTTCTTTCACCACAATGTTGATCACTTATCATTTAATCTCTTAACTCTCACTTCACACAAAATCACTCCAACCCCACTAGAATCCATGATCAAAACCGTGACCTGCAAAGTCCATTACTATCATCAATTTCTTCCATTACAAACATCAATCCTTAGGTGTTCAATTACATAGGTTTTATTACAAACAAGTTCAATTCAAACCCTTAATAACTAGGGCCAAAACCATAGCCTCACTTTAGGTAGGAAACCCTTGAAATTTTCCATCCATTAATTTCAACATTATCGTTCAACCTCTAATTACACAAGCTTCATTTTACTTGTATACAAAGACTAATTTACACCCCAAAACCCTAGTCAAAACCATAACCTCATATTAGGGTAGGAAACTCCAAATTTTCCATTTAACAACCCTAACATGATCAAGCATTTTTAACACATCCAATACATTTAAGATCACCATTCAAGCATTAATTCAATTCAAGAGTACTTAAACATGCAAAATCACCAAACAAAGTGAGCATACTAACATGGATTTCTCCATCAACAATCACACAAACGTTTCCTCACTACTAAGATAGGTTGAAAAGGATTATCTCCCTCTTACCTCTTGAAGACAACACAAGGAAGCAAGCCTCTTGGTCCCTTATGGGGGATTTTCGTACTACACCTTCAAGGAAACCCTAAGGACATCAAACCTCATCAAAATCATCATCAAAGCTTAGAAAAGGGACCCTTGATCACCCAAGAGATCAAGGATCATGAAAATGAGGAGAAAAGGTGGAAAAGTCATGAACTTTACCTTAAAGTTTTTAACTTTGAAGCTTGTTAGATCCAAAACGAAAATAGATGATTTTGGTGATGGTCACAACATAAAAGTTGCTTAGAATGATGTCTAGATTCAAGATCAAGGGTTGGTTTAATGAAAAAGCTTGGATGGCCAAAAATGGTGGTTTTAGCCGTGGAAGAGAGGAGAAAATAGAGAGGAAAGGTTGAGTTTTTGAAGATGACTCCAACAAGAAAAGTGTTTAGAATGTAATGGAGATCAAGGAAATGTGGTTGTTTGAAAGAAAAGCTTGAAGACTCCAAAAATGGTGTCTTGACTGAAAAAGGAGAGGAGGAGGAGAGAAAGGTGATGACTTTCTTTTGTGAAAGAAAAAGATCCAACAAGAAGGATCATCTTCCAAGTGATGAGTAATTTCAAGAATTAAAAGTGATTGGAAGAAACAACAATGGGTGTGCATGGAGAGGGGGATTTCGGTTGGCCATGAAGAGGAAGAGAGGAAGAGCAAGTTGAGAGAAAAAGATGAAGAGAGAAATATTAGAGAGAGAAAGTGATAGTGAAGTGAAATAAAGTGAGATGTGTAATTAGGTGTATTTTGTGTAAGTATGTGAATTAAAATGTATGGCCACAAAGAGCCCTCAAAATGTGTGCTGGTGAGGAGGAAAGAAGAAAGGGTGAAGCTTCTCCAACAAGCCAAAAAGGAAGGTGCAATGAAGCTTCCTCCAAGCTTCTTCAAGAAGCCAAGGCTCACCTTTTGATAAAAATAAAGGTGATGTGACATAAAGTAGATTCTCTTTGGATAAAGTGATAGGATTTCTACTACAAACTATTACTCAATGAACAATTGTTTAGATAGCCAAACCAGTATTAATTGTCCAACGGAAAAAAATGTACAACGATTTTTATTTTTATCTGATAAAAATCTCAAAAAATATGAAACCTCGTAAACCGTGTCTAGCCTCGGGTTTAGTAAGATCCCCTATCGACGTTTTCACAGTTCAAGGTTCTCGAGAAAAATATCTCATTTTCTCGGCTCCACTCAGTGCGCACGCAAAATGAGAAATAATATTAAAATATTCCACGTTCACAGAAAAATACAAAAAAATTCTCAAAAATCACAAATATTATAAAACGACTATTTATCCTAAAATTATTAATTTTTGGGATGTTACACCAACACCATTGGAAACCATCTCCACTAGTTTGCTAAACTACTTCCATTTCTTGCTTCCCTCTCATCATCATATGACTTTTCTCCTTGGTGATCATCCTCTAGTTTTTCTTTTTTCACCTTCCACTATTGAAGCCCAAACTTGAAGCTCCAAGGTAAAGTTCTTGACTTTCCTCTCTTTTCTTCTCTTTTTCATTTTTCTTGGTCACCTATGTGACCAGGGACTCCTCTTTTCATGGTTTAAGTGATGATTGAAAAAGTTTGCTCACCTTAGGGTTTTCTTGAAGGTGTAGGATGAAAATTTCAACAAGGGATCAAGAAGCTTGCTTTCTTGTGTTGTCTTCTGTAGGTAAGAGGGAGATAATCCTCTTCAACCTATCTTGGTGGTGAGGAAATGTTTTTGGTGTTGTTGATGAGGAATCCATGTGGGATTGCTCTCTTTGTTATGTTATTTTTCATGATTTGGTGTTTATTTTGACTTGTATGAGTTATTGGTTGTCATTGTATGTCTTGATGGCTATGGATTGTATATTGGATTGATCTTGAGGGATTCTAAAAAAAAAAAATTAGAAGCAAGAGTTCCTTGCCTTCCCTATGGAGGCTCACGGCCATACACCCTTCAACAGGGTGTTCATGGTTAAAAGTTTGTAACAAGTTGGAAAGATGACTAATCAAGTAAATAATAATCAGTGGAGGAATAAAAATCTAGAATCCTTATTTCCCTTAGGGTTCACGGCCTCTTAAGGTGAAAAATGGCAAAAATGTAGTGTTAAGGTGGAGACTTAGTTAATTAGAAGATTAGAGATTTATTAGAAGTTCATAAAATGGGAAGAATAAAGAATAAGACTTTATCCTATATCTTAGAACAATTTTGGACTTAAGAAAAGAACAAGAGAGTGTGTGAGACTTGGAGAACCTTAGAATAATTTTCTAAGTGAGTATGAATAAACTTAAAGTAAAGAATTTAATTACTCAAGAGAATTCCTCTAGAGAAAGATTCCATAAGAAACGTTAATTAAAGTGAAACTTCATAATAAACCTTAAAAAGTGTATTATCACATTTGAGAATTTGATGATATGTTATTATGGGTCCATGATTAGGACCAAGAATTTGTTGATGTTTATCTTGGCCAAATTGTGGTATGTTATGGAAAAGTATATTATTGTGAAATATACATGTGTATGCATTGAGTCATCATGCATTGTGAAAGTCCGATGGACTCTGTTGTAAGGCTATATGCCTAGGAGATTGAATCGCACCTTAGTGCGGGTGTGAATAGACTAGTGTAGGCTATATTGTTGACCTTGAGGGCATCAGGGTACGGGTGTCTCACAATGGACAGCTGGTAGCTCCACTGGGGTCGTGCGATAGACCAATGCAAATGCACCGACAATCTGGATTAAGACACTAACCTATATCACGATCTTGTGAGAATGCCATGTATAAAGCCTTGTTGCACAAATTATTGATTTTTCTGGAAAGCACTTGATTTTAGGCTGACGAGATACTAGCATATCTCCCTGATCATTTTCTCCGATATTTGTATCTAGCTCTATAGAGTAGGATTTTGATACCATGTGCAAATGCATAGCAAGTTAACATATTATTTGGAATTTATTTATATGATGATTAGAACTGTTGTTTTATTGATGTTATAACTGCCTGAATTTGTTAAGTTGTTTACTATATGAATCTTGATGCTAATTATTATTCCTACTATGCTATGTGGGCGTCTTGCGCCATTCTATTTCTTTACTGCCATAATTGATACTGAATGTAGGATGTCTTATCTCTTTTTTGTATTTTTGCTATTCTATTTATTTATGTGTTTCTCTGAAGACGTCGGTGAAAAAGGGGAAGTGTACGAATTCCCCGACTTTTGGCCTAATTTTGATTAGTTTCTGTTTAGATATGACGTCCCATCCGAGAAGCTTTTTGGGTTATGTGAGATTGACTTTTTACGAAGGTTCGGACTGCTGGCACATCAACGTGAGCACGGATCACTGCATCTACCATGGAGACGTGATTGTATCCCTGACATGGGGTCATCATGATCCACTTGTCTTTACTTTTAATGCACATTTGTATTTAGAGTTTTACTTGCCCATTCGTGATATGTGGGGTGATCGTTACTACACTCCATGAGAGGATTCGTTTTTATCCTCTGCACGAGCCCCTGCTCGTAACTCAGTTGCTCCGATAAGGATTTCCTCTGATAAGGAAGACCCTGAAGAGGATCCAGCCACGGTTCCTTCTCGTTAGATTTAGGGCCTGGTACTATTGATAGTTGTTGATGGCTATCTATAAATCTTTTTGGGGGCCTGATGTTTTGTCCTTTTGGTGGGCTGTATATGTGTAATCATTTTGGGGCATGTAAAGCTTCTGCTTATTTTGTATATCTGATTATGTATCTAAACAAGTATGATATAAGTATATGTACATATGATATATGAATGTATGGTTTACTTCTCTTGTTAATTTTGCTATGATTACGTTTTATCATTTCTTACAAAAAAAAAAATAGGAATTTGCCTAATTATTATATGTTTACAAATGAACAGGCTATTATCTATATTATAATGAATCGGATCTTAGTTTATGTTTCGTTTTCCGATTTTGTGGTTTGGTGTGACGTTCCCTCTCCAAAAAGGGGCATTACACACATCTTTCAAACTTCTTGGAGATGTGCAACACATTTAGGCACAATGGTGTTTCTAAAGATGTCATTCGCCTGAGGCTCTTTCCTTTCTCTCTATGAGACTGAGCCAAGAGCTAGTTGCAGTCTCTGCCAGCGGGATCTATAATGACTTGGTCAGAGGTATGTACTAAATTTTTAAACAAATATTTCTCCCCTGCCAAGACTACAGAGATAGTGAATGATATCACATCATTCACCCAAATCGAATCAGAATCCTTGCTCGAAGTTTGGGAAAGGTATAAGGATCTAATAAGGAGGTGCTCACACCATGCAATTCCACCATGGCATCAAGTGTATTAATTTCACAAGGGCTTGTTACCGCAACATCATCCAATTGCAGATGTGGCCACTGGAGGCTCTTTGTTAAGTAAAACTTTTGATGAAACTTTGCAACTATTAGAGGAATTGGCTGCTAATAGCTACCAATGGCCTTCGGTAAGAAACATTCCATGGAGGGTAGCTGGAGTGCATGATGTGGATGCATTAACCTTGCTATCAGCTCAGGTTACAACATTAGCAAGTAAGATGGATAGTATGGGTCAGAATTCTCACCAGAGCCCATTTGTGTTGTGTGCAAATGCAGTGACAATCATTCAAGTGATAGGTGTTCTACCACCTTTGAAAGTGTACAATATGTGGGGAACTACCGATCACAATAGAATAACTCATACACGAATCAATATAATCCTGGGTGGAGGAACCATCCAAACTTCTCCTGAAGGGATAATCAAGGAGCCTCCTCTTCAGCACCTGGAGCTAAGTGATCGTACAATCCTCCTGGATTTCCCTCACAATCAAGACAACCAATGCAGGATAAGAAGTCTTCTTTGGAAGATATGTTCATGCAGTTAATGGTAAAAATAGATTCTTTCATGACAAAGATGGATGCTCATTTAGCAAAGAACGACTCTATGATACGAAGCCAAATGACTTCAATGAGAATGTTGGAAACTCAAGTAGGGCAGTTGGCTAACGCCATTAATAATAGGCCTCTAGGCACCTTCCCAAGTGATACAGTCAACAATCCAAAGGGTGCCTCAAATGAGCATTGTAATGTCATCTCATTGAGGAGTGGGAAGGACATAGAGGGAAATCTAAAGACAAAATTATTAGAGGATGAGGTAGGCAAGAGCCAAGGCCAGGAAGAAATTGTCCACAAGAAGGTGAGAGACAAGAAAGGTAAGGAAAGTGAAAAGAATGAGGAAATTGTCCACAAGAAGGTGAAAGACAAGAAAGGTAAGGAACGTGAAAAGAATGAGGAAATTGTCCACAAGAAGGTTGAAGACAAGAAGGCCGAAGACAAAAAGGTGGAGAATAGGCCATATATACATCCTTTACCATTTCCAAGTAGGAAAATCAATCACAAGATGGATGTTCAGTTTAAGAAGTTTTTGGAAGTTTTCAAGAAACTTCATATAAACATCCATTTTGCTGAAGCATTAGAACAGATGCCCAATTACGTAAAGTTTATGAAGGATATATTATCTAAGAAACGTAAGCTAGGTGAGTTTGAAACAGTAGCATTGTCTGAAGAATGCAATGTTGTCTTGCAACAAAAGCCTCCCCCGAAGTTGAAGGATCCAGGGAGCTTTACAATTCATTGTGCTTTAGGAGAGAAATTCTTGGGCCAAGCGTTGTGTGATATGGGGGCAAGCATTAATCTCATGCCCCTATCTATATTCTAGATGTTAGGTTTGAGGGAATGCAAGCCTACATCAGTAACTGTCCAACTAGCAGATCGTTCATATACATATCCGAAGGGAATTATGGAGGATGTCCTGGTGAAAGTGGACAAGTTCATATTCCCTGCAGACTTTGTTATTCTAGATAAGGAAGAGGATCAAAAGGTGCTATTAATCTTAGGTAAATCGTTCCTAGCCATGGGAAGAACACTCATAGATGTCAGAAAAGGTGAATTGACTATGAGAGTTCAAGATCAAGAGGTAACTTTTAACATTTTCAAAACAATTAAGTTTCCTCAAGATCATGAAGAGTGTTCTTATATAGGTTTATTGGATAATATTATTATCGATGTATTTCAAGCCAATAATTCTGAAGATTCCCTTGCTTTGGCATTGACTTCATCAACTGAGGATGATGAAGATTCTAGGGACAATGTATCTGATTTCATCAAGCGCCTTGATGCAGTTCCTAGGCAATATCGATCACCCAAGTTTGAAACTTTGGAGTCCAATGCAACTAAAAAGACAGTTAAGCCTTCCATTGAGGAACCTCCAAGGCTTAAGTTAAAGCCTATGCCTAACCATTTGTAGTATGCTTATTTAGGAGCAACATCCACCCTGCTGGTAATCATATCATCATCCCTATCTGATGATCAAGAGGAAAAACTTCTCTATGTGCTCAGGAAATACAAGCATGTTATCGGATGGACTATTGCTGATATTCAAGGCATTAGCCCCTCCAATGCTTATTTGGGAGCAACATCCACCCTGCTGGTAATCATATCATCATCCCTATCTGATGATCAAGAGAAGAAACTTCTCTGTATGCTCAGGAAATACAAGCATGTTATCGGATGGACTATTACTGATATTCAAGGCATTAGCCCCTCCATCTGTATGCACAAGATCTTGTTATAGGACAATCAGAGTAGAGTTGTGGAACACCAAAGGAGGCTGAATTCAATTATGAAAGAAGTGGTGAGGAAAGAGATAATCAAGTGGCTGGATGCATGTATTATTTATCATATTTCTAACAGCCCCTAGGTATCCCCAATTCAATGTGTTCCTAAGAAGGGTGGCATGACAGTAGTCACCAATGAAAACAATGAGCTCATCTCTTCGCGTAAGGTAACTGGTTGGAGGGTGTGCATGAACTACCACAAGTTGGATAAGGCCACGCGAAAAAACCATTTCCCACTCCCTTTCAAAGACCAGATGTTAGATAGACTGACAAGAAAGGCCTATTACTGCTTCTTAGATGATTATTCTGAATATAACCAAATTGCCATAGCGCCTGAAGATTAAGAGAAGACAACATTTACTTGTCCCTATAGTATATTTGCTTTTCAGATAATGCCCTTTGGGCTATGCAATGCTCCTGCAACCTTTCAACGTTGCATGATGGTCATATTTGCTGATATGATTGAGCAGGGCCTTAAGGTGTTTATGGATGACTTTTTGGTATTTGAGGATGATTACAATAGCTGTTTGCAGACCTTATCATCCGTGCTGAAAAGGTGTGAAGAGATCAATCTCATCCTGAATTGGGAAAAATGTCATTTTATGGTCCAAGAAGGCATAGTTCTTGGTGATAAGGTTTCTATAAAAGGGATGGAGGTGGATACGGCAAAGATAGAGGTGATTGAAAAGCTTCCTCCACCTAACTCAGTAAAAAGAATCCGCAATTTTCTTAGCCATGCGAGTTTCTATAAGAGGTTTATTAAAGACTTTTCCAAGTTAGCCAAGCCTCTTTGCAACCTTCTAGAGAAAGACATCTAGTTGACCTTTGATAATCCATGTCAGGTTGCATTTGAGGAACTGAAGAAGAAACTGGTTTCAGCTCTAGTTATAATCACTCCAAATTAGGATTTACCGTTGAGCTCATGTACAATGCCAGCAACTATGTTGTGGGTGCAGTGTTGGCATAAAGAAAAGACAAAGTGTTTCACTCCATTTATTATGCAAGCAAAACACTTAACGATGTCTAGCTGAACTACACAACAATGGAGAAAGAGCTGCTAGTAGTTGTATTTGCATTCAATAAGTTTAGAGCCTACCTGGTGGGCACTAAGGTGATAATGTACACAGATCACTCTGCAATAAAGTACTTAGTGAGCAAGAAAGACAAGAAGCCATAGTTAATTAGGTGGGTTTTGCTTTTACAAGAGTTTGATCGGGAGATCAAAGATAAGAAAGGTGTAGAAAATCAAGTAGCAGACCACCTTTCAAGACTTGAAAATGAAGAATGCCAAGCTGAATTAATCACAATTATGGACATTTCCTGATGAGCAGTTTTTTGCAACCACAACTCAATCATGTCCATAGTATGCTGACATGGTGAATTACATTGTGGGTGGTGTCCTACCACCTAATCTAACTTCTCACCAAAAGAAGAAATTCGTGTATGATGTCAAGCACTATATCTGGGATGAGCCATATTTGTTTAAATAGTGTTCTTACCATATTCTAAGGAGATGTATACTTATGGAGGAAGTGGAGTAGATTCTACACTAATGTCATGCTTCTCCATATAGTGGGGATTACAGTGGTGAGAGGACGACTGTAAAGGTGCTCCAGTCTGGTTTTTACTGGCCATCTTTATTTAAGGATGCACATTTTCATGTGCAAAGATATGATTGGTGTCAGAAATTTGGAACATATCAAGGAGGAATGAGATGCCCCTTAACTCCATTCTTGAAGTTGAGATTTTTCATGTTCGGGGCATTGATTTTATGGGGCCCTTTATTCCCTCATTTGGGAATCAGTTCATATTAGTGGCAGAGGACTACGTGTCCAAGTGGGTGGAGGCTTGTGCATTTCCTACCAATGATTCCAAAGTAGTGATTAACTTAATAAGAAAACATAGCTTCACTAGATTTGGAACACCTAGGGCCATAATCAGTGACAGGGGGTCACGTTTCTACAGTAAGTATTTTGAAGCCCTCCTAGCCAAGTATGGAGTAAAGCACCGTATAGCCACTACTTATCACCTACAAATAAGTGGGTAAGCAGAAGTATCCAATCACAAAATAAAGAGAATCTTGGAAAAGACAGTGTGTCCAACCAGAAAGGATTGGTCAAAAAGACTAGATGACGCACTGTGAGCTTATAAGACCACTTACAAGGGCCCAATTGGTATGTCTCCATACAAGTTGGTATTCGGTAAGGCATGCCATTGTTGGTTGAGCTTGAACATAATGCTTATTGGGCAATAAAGCAGCTCAACTTCAATTTGTAAGTTGTTGGGGAGAAAAGGCTTTTACAGCTTAATAAGCTAGAAGAATTTAGGCTGCAAGCCTATGACAATGCAAAATTGTACAAGGAGAAGGTTAAATACTGGCATGACAAGAAGATAGTTTAGAAAAGATTTGAAGAAGACCAGCAAGTTCTCCTTTACAATTCCAAGCTCAAACTCTTCCCTGGAAAGCTTACATCGAGGTGGTCGGGACCCTTTGTGGTGATAAGGTGTTTCCCTATGGAGCAGTGGAGATAGCTCCACTTGATGGATCATCAAGTTTTAAGGTTAATGGCCAGCTCCTAAAACCTCACTTAGGAGGAGAAATTTATAGGGGGAAGACCTTCCTCATTTTAACAGCTCCAACTTGATGTCTACAAAGTCCTGTCAGGACTATAAATAAGACCCTTTTTGGGAGGGAACCCAAATGTTTCATATTTTGAATTTTAAGTCATTAATATGTTGATTATGTAGTTTGACTAAGTTTTTGTTATACAAACTGTTATTTGATTGTTTGGACTTGTTTTATAGGTGTTGGAGACCTATTTTGGCCATAAGTCCCGGCAAAACTCAAGTTGCTATAGAATTCTGCAGCTTGACTTCTCACGTTGTGGCGTGAAACTTGTCTATGCCGCGGCATCAGTCCTTATTTGGCCAAATATCAGTGAATATAACATCGCGATGTGTCAAAAAAATTAATAAATAGTATTTATTTAAATAATTAAATTTAGGAGGGAGTTAATGGGCACCGTGGCGCTGTAAGCTTAATGTCGCAGCACTAGGTGTCTTTTGGTGTCAAACGCCACAACAGTTCATACATCCCCCATTTCCCCCTATTTACTATACCCTTTTACTATTTTCTCTCAACTTTTACCTCTCGTTTTTGTTTTCTCTACCTTTTTAGCTTCATTTTTCTGCTTCAATACAAGGTATGATGCTCTATCTTTTTAATTTATTTTTATTTTATGTTTATTTTTTTTAGTTTGTTTTTAGTTTAATTTCATTAAATGTGTATTTTCTTGTTTTTATTATGAATATGTTTTATAGGATAGGTATTTTTATGTTTTTATTTAGTTTAGGTTTAGTTATTATGCCTGGGGTGCATGATTTGTCCTGTTTTGGATAAATTCTGGGTTCAGGTTGAATATATGTCGAGGCGTAAATGTTGAATGCCGCGATGCTAACTTGAATTTGTATCAATGTCGTGGCTTATCTGTTGAATGTCGCGATGTCATGTTGAATATGCTTGCATGTCACGACGTTGACATGAACATTTTGAATGTCATGGCGCAAGTATAAATGTCATGGCGTGTGGCCCTGAATTTTCCAGAATTCTAAGTTTTATTATGCTTAATACTGCCAATTACTTGATTTTGACTGTTTACAATTCTTTTTCAGGTAAAATAGGCCCTAAAAGACAACGTGGTTCCTCCAGCCAATGAAATAGGAAGCCCTCTCCTCCTCCTCCATTTAACGAGGGGAGATTCATTTCCGCAGAGGCTGTTAAGCGGTATACCACACTGGTTTCCAAACTAGTGACGACTGAGTAAGGATTCTCCTTCAAGGAGGTCATCCCTGAGGATATTGATTGGACCGTCTGCCACCATCACTGGGGTCAATTTGCACAACATCCAGAGGTTGTGTTGCTTCCATTGGTTCTCGAATTCTATGCAAACATCAAGATCAATGCCCCAAACACCACTACTGTTGTTGTACAAGGACGCCAGGTCTCCTACTCTGCTGTAATCATTATGGCAGCACTGAACTTGCCAGCTTCACTCCTTGTCTGCAAGTACACACTACATTAACCTGCGAGTACACACATGCCTTGAGCCCGAGGGCATTGACCTCGCTATTGTTACCACCATGATTTGCACACTTGCATCGCTACCTATGCATTAGACACTGAATGTCCAGACTGCCAGAGCTAGATTCTTCCCACGAGCCTGTTTGACACCAGAGGCTCAAGTTTGGTATCATTTCATATGCACGTGGATTCTGCCTACAGCCAATTTGTCAGAGGTGACTCGAGACCGAGCGATTTTGATTTATGCTATTCTCGAGCACAGAGCCATAGATGTCGCCCATATTATTCACCAGTAAATCAGGAGAGCTGCTAAGGAGTGCAAGAGTCTGTTCTTTCCCTCACTCTTTCATTAGCTGTGCCGGCGATAGATGGTCCAGTCGCAGGACTATGAGGAGTAATCAAAGGTTAAACAACCTCTCAATGATTATTTCATTGAGAGGGTGAGAGTAGCTCCAGCCCCTCCACCAGCTAGGAGGGCACCGAGGCAAGCACCAGCAAAGCCTAGGGCAGTGCCATCTGATGAGGCAGCATAGCGAACACATATGGAGGCCCAAGTGGCACAAATGATAGCCATGTTGTCATGTATTATTCAGACTCAACGGTGGATGGCAGAGCGCTTACATCTTCCAATGGAGGACTACCCAATCCCTGATTTCCCACCTGTTGCTGTAGCAGGCCCACCACCGGATCAGGGAGTTGCACACCAGCCTGATCATGGAGATGATGATGCCGAGGCCAGTGCAGAGGATGAGGATGTTGATGATGAGGCCACCGACACTGAGGAAGCATCCATTTAGCCCCCATGGCATTCATGGCATATTCCTTTCATTGTATTTCATTTTTTAGTCTCTTGTATGTTTTTGTTGTACAGTGAGAACATTGTTTCCCTCAGGTTTGGGGGGTGTCTTAAACATGTTATTTTGATATATATATATATATATATATATATATGTGTGTGTGTGTGTGTGTGTGTGTGTGTGTGTGTGTGTGTGTGTGTGTGTGTGTGTGTTACTTATTATGGTAATTATTAGGGTAATATTACCTATCTTTGATATGATATTTTGGTGTTTTAGTACAGTTATTTATATTTGTAATTATGTATGTTTTGATAGCATCCATAGAAACTTCCATCTTGACAAATTTTTCATGAAAATCTTATTCAAGATACAATTGTCGTTCCCTTTCACAAAAGGTGTTGGTGTATACCCTAGAGGCCAATACATTTTGTCTGTATTTACATACATTATATTATGCTATTTTTTAATATATAAGGCATTTCATTTATTGTATTCTTTTTTTGATAAACATAATAAAGTCTTTAGAATAGTAAGTTTGATACCATAAGACATCAAGTGGATGACTTGATCGTGAGATCCTATTGGATAAAATACTATTCTTAAATGTCCCTAGTCAAGTATTATTGTTAATTTGGACAACAATAATGCATTGAGACTAGTATGTGCATAGACTGTGTAATTGGCATTGGCTAAAGCAATGGTTTTGATGATAACAAACAAGAACAAAAAATATAAGTGCAATGATCAAGTCCCAAGAATCTTCAAGAATATCTTATAGGACTTAGATCTTATGTAAAGGTATTTGGGAATCACACTAAGCTCAAATATGTTTTCAAATCTTTACAAATGATTTTCACATGCTGAAATGCTCAACAAACAAGTTTTGAAAAGCTAGTCTTGGTGGTAGTTCAAATCCATGAAAAATAGTCAAGTTTGTGTTTTGCAAAGCTGACCTTTAGTCACTCTTTTAATCATAACTTCCAAACTATTTTGATTTTTGTTTTGAAACTTATTTCATATGAAAATGGACTCAAATACCTTTCTAATGACTAGTCATTCGTTTAAAACGGATGAGAAATGAAGAAGTTATGACTATTTAAAGTTAGCTTTTAAAACCAGAATGCTATAACCGAATATGGAATATCCATAACCGATTATTGCACAAGTCAGGAGCATTTTTCATGTTTTAAAAGCTCATACCCAAATATGGCTTCTTTATATTTGATTATTTGGAATCTCCCAACGTAACCACCTGCTTTTAAATGGCCATATTCGAATATGGCATAATTCATAACTGATTATGAATGTCTCATAACAGATTATGAATTCCTTCATAATTGATTATGAAACATTTCATAACAGATTATGAAATCTTATAACAGGTGATTTTGTTAGTCAGAAACATTGGAAGCCTTTCACAAAAGCCATAACTGATTATGGCTTTGCCATAACAGGTTATGGTCTGTCATAGAACTCGTTCTCAACGGCTCTTGTAATGGCATTTAATGCCCCCAACCACTTCTAACATCTCAAAATCTCTTGGGCTATAAATGAATGCTATTGGGCATTGATTAAGGGCTGGAAAACATTCTGAAAATCATCATTGATCATTAATTACGAGTTTTCTCATCATTTCTTTCCAAACCTTGTATTGAGCTTCAAGTTGTGTGAATCCTTAATACCATAGAGCTTCAATTTGTATTATCTACTCTTTGAGAGAGTTTATATCATTTAAACACTTTGTTTATCTTGTAAAGAGGGTGAAGTATCCCTCTATTGACTTAGATGTGTGGGATGCTATTGAAATGGTCCTTTTGTCCCCACACAAGTTGTAAATGGTGTAAGAGTTAATACACCAAGAAGTGAATGGATGGAAGAAGATAAAAAGAAAGTTCAATATAATTTGAGAGCTAAGAACATCATTACCACATCTTTGGGGTATGATGAATTCTTTAGGCTATCAAATTGTAAAACAGCCTAAGAAATGTGGGATACTTTGCAAGTTACTCATGAGGGTACTAGTGAAGTCAAAACATCAAGGAGAAATACTCTTGCTCATGAGTATGAGCTCTTTAGGATGAACCAAGTTAAAAACATTCAAGATATGCAAAAACGCTTTACACATATTGTTAATCATTTAGCTTCATTAGGAAAGACATTTTCTAATGAAGATCTTATTAACAAGGTTTTAAGATGCTTAAGCAGGGATTGGCAACCTAAAGTAACGGTTATCTCGGAATCAAGAAATCTAGCAACAATGACCTTAGCCACACTTTTTGGCAAGCTCCAAGAACACGAGTTGGAGTTGAATAGACTAAAACAAAATGAAGAGCTTGACAACAAAAAGAAGGGGATTGCTCTCAAAACCACCTCCTCCATGATTAATGATGATGATGAAGATGATGGAGATGACTTGGACATAAATGAGGAGAGTCTCAATCTTCTAGTAAAGAAATTTGGAAGATTCTTCAAGAATAATGAAGCTCAAAGAAGACCTCCATTTCCCCAAAGGAATGTCTATCACAAAGCGGAAGGAACCTCATTCACTCCTATATTATAGTTTTACAATATGATCTAAGGGCTACGATTGTCATTTTCACAATCGCGTAAAAATATTCTATGGCTGTTAAATCACGTAGTGATTTTTCAATAGTAGTTTAAATTACATAAAATATTTAAAACTTTTTCATCGTTCTCAAAATATTTAAACATAATTCAAATCGCTTAAAAATATTTCAACGCATCTCTAATCGCGTAGAAATATTTTACCATATTTCAAATCGCGTATAAATATTTTACTGTATTTCCAAACACTTAGAAATATTTTACTGTATTTCAAACCACGTACTTTAAAAATTACATTTTTAAGATACGTAAATAATTTTTCACCACAATTCCATTACATAAAATATTTCTCACTCTTCAAAAATTCCATTTCTACTTTTCTCAAAATAATATGACTTTATACTTTATTTAACACATTTTCTTACTTAAGAAAATCTTTTTCCACATTTTTTTACTCAAGAAATCCTTTTCTAAAATATAATCCACAAAAATCACTTTTCCATTGATATAAATCAACGTTTCAAAACTTTAACATTTTCTAACATATTTCAAAACTCGAAAATAAGTTATACGTTAGTAAATTTTCAAAAGACCATTATATTCCCCATTTTTCCCAAATCATTTCCAAAATCAGTCTTTTTGAAAATAAATTGAAATTCAAACGTTTTCAACCTCTCTTTGTTTTCCGTTACGAAAATTTATATTCTCTCAAGTGATAAAACACTCTGATGCCCTTTTCAAATTCCTTGTATTAAATCAAGTTGCGTTTCCACTTTGAAAATCACTTTGTTCATAAAAATGAAGGCATTACAAGCCTTCAAAAACGTGGACATGACTATTGAAACCATCAAATATTTTTCCTTCTAAATTGATATGGTTTTACACAAATAAAATCATTAAAAATCCTTTACAACAACCGTGAACACTTGGTCTTTGAAATCAAGTCATTTGTTTATTTTCATTTTTCACTTTCTTTGCAAATCCATTTTCACATTCTTTACAAATCCTTTTTCACTTTCTTTGCAAATCCTTAAAATCAACATTGCCCGTTTCATTTAAAACTCATGTTTAGAAAAATACTTAGGATCTTTGTACACAAAATAAATTAATAAAAATTCCTCAAAAATCGTGTTCTTGCTCTCTTGAAAAACAAACTCTTTGTTTATTTTCCATACTCTTCAAATCATCCATTTTCATCTATCATGAAAATATTAATTTGTGAACACCTATTTTGAGGTGTCTTGGCCGAAATTCACTAAGTTCTAGGGACCCAAAAATTAATTTCCCTTGTTCTTGAAAATTTTCAACATAAACCCAAATCATGAGTGTCAAAACTGTGACCACTCTCCCTTGGCCATTAGAGCCAAAAATTGTTTTTCTTTCCATATTCACATCATGGCATACACATATATATTTCATCATAAATACTACAAGCATGCCATATACTCATCATACATATTTTAAGCATACTATCAAGGCCATAAAATCATGCAAAGCATATCAAGCATAAGCAAATAATCAAAGCACATAAACACCCACAAATAAATTACATGACCATCGATATGAACCCTCACATGGATTCACCATCCACCAAATATAATACCATCTCTCACCACCATACTTGGTTGGTGAGATGGATCTCCCTCTTACCTCTTGAAGATCCTCAAAAGCTCCTTGTTTGCTTCTCTTTCCAAGTCCTTCACCACCAAGGGCTTCTCAAATACAAAACAAAATACATAGAAATTAGTATACTAAGCTTGATTAAGAGGAACCATGGATCAAACATGGTTTAGATCATGAAAAAGAGAGAAGAAATGAAGTTTCCTTACACTTTACCATAAATACCCCATAACTTTGATCTTTAAGAAAGTCCATGAAGATGAATGATTTAGAGAAAGTCTCCAACATGAAAGTTGCTTAGAATAAGGTAAGGATTGAAGAAATAAACTTGGTTAAAATTATTGAGTGATGGAAGGCATTTTTAGGGGTCTTGGCTGAAACCTCCATGATGAAGAGATGGAGAGAAAGTGGAGAGAAATTTGATATGGTTCTTGAAATAGAAAAGATGTTCAAGTAAACTAAAGTCACAATTTTGGCTTCCTAAGGCCTTCTTGGCCATGCACTTGTTTTGAGAAAAAGGTGAGAGAGACTTTGTTTGATTAATTGATAGAAAGGTGATAGGAATTATCAATGAGAAGTTAATATTTAGGCCCCCCCCAAGACTGCTTGACCGTGAGCCACTTTGATACGTTAACACGGATACAAATATAGAAATATCCTTTCTTGCAAGATATTCCTTCAATTGCAGGAGATGAAAGAAAACATCATGGAAGATAACAAAACGAATCGAACCTGTTATCGAACATATTCAGCAAAGAATTGGATGTAACCCAATTTTCAAAAATGAATTTTCTCTGGATTACTCACACTCTGTTGAAATAATCTCATAGGATATGGTTGGAAAATAGCCAATCCGTTTTCAAAGATCACATCTGTTTATGAAATAGATCAAACTAACACAAAGTTTTGAACGACAGATCAAACTAACACAAAGATTTGATCTATAACAATAATTTGAATAGCACCCGTAGCTCGATCGGCTAATAAAAACATTTATATATAATAAAAACATTTATGAATGATCTCGAGGTTCGCCTTCCTCGAACTGGTCACTCGGTTACTGCTCCTCGTTGTATTGACAATCCAACAGTTGCTCCTCTTCTACTTCCTTAACGACTTTATGGAACATAAATAATAATACAGAAAATATATACAAAGAGGTGAGACAATCTACATCATTACCAGTATAGCAGTAAGAAAATGACAAAACATACAGATATAGCAGTTAAAACAACAAAATCATATTAGCACAACATATATCATATCTCAACCAAGTATAAATGTCACAGATGCAAAATATCATAAATCAAATTATAACTATTCACATAGTGATGTAGATTAAATATGCCATGTACTCAGACTCGTTCCTACTCCATGGAGCTAAACACAAACATCAGAGAGAATGATCTGGTAGACATGTTTGCACATCAGGTTGCCTCAACCAACATTTACACAGTCAAATACGTTGTGTAAATAGCACACAGTCAAATACATCATGTGAATAGTATACAGTCAAATACGTCGTGTACGTCCAGGCATAGTACCAGACAGTTCCCAATAGATCCTGATTAAGAATAGTATTTGTCGAGATCGCTAGTGTGTGTTTTCAGTTACCACGGCCTAGAGGAGCTACCAACTATACACATGTGGAATCTACTACACACTAATGCCTCCAAGTTCTCCACATGAACACACTGCGCCTATCACACCCGCAACACGGTGTAATTTATCTCGTCAGTCAATTGTCAATTTCAACCAAATTGACATACCACTCTATGTATGTAATGATCCATAATTATAAAAATACCCTCAGTATTAATATTTCCAAAAATAGTATGTCTCCACTTGACAGTACTATTTCTCAACATGTCCAGGTCCACCACTTTGGCCTGACAGTAAAAACTTACTATTTCCATAAGTCGCGTAAATATTTTATCGCATTTTCACAATTACGTCACATTTTACAAACGTTTTTCAATCGCGTCAATATTTTTAAATCATTTTCTCAATCGTGTAGTTTAAAAATCATCATTTTAAATACGCGTAAACTATTTCTACTGTTTTTCACTGTATAAAATATTTCTTGACGCTCCAAATTAAATTTTTAAACTTTCCAAAACTAAAAATATTATTTAGACATTATTTTCCATTTTTCTTTACAAAAATTACTCTAAGTAATAATTTCTGATGTTTTTCTCAAAAATTCGATTTTAATAAATTCTTCTACAGTTAATTTTATTCTTTAAATACGTAAAATATTTCTTTGCTTTCTAAATGCCATTTTGAAACGTTCTTCATTACTTACTCATTTTTAGTTAATTTTGACAACATTTAGTTTAGAAAATCCACTAAATGATATTTTCTACGTTTTCTTTTTAAAAAAAATCCTTTATTTAATTATAACCATCAAATACACTTTGAAAATTGCTAACATACTTTAAAAACTCAAAGATAAGTATTTTTCAAGTGTTAAAATTTATTTCTTTACCATACTAGACTTCTAGTAAAAATTCATTTACTTATTTGACTCTTGAAAATCCATCGTAATTGAATTCGCTTTTAGGTTAATAAACTAGTTTACACTTAGAAAATAAATTTTGGATCAATTAAACATTAAAAATATATTTTGGCTGAAAATCACCTTTTTTATACAAAACCATGTTTAAAATTATTTTTCATCCATTAAATCATTGAAAAATCCTTTAACTTAATTAGATCAATTAGGTTATCCTTTTAGAAAATGGTTGAGAACATATTGGTTCTCTTTTCATAGTAAAAATCATAAGCTCTTCATCTTGTGTTCTTTGGAACACTTTTGCAAATCTCAACTTATTTGCACATCCAACAATAATTATCATAGATCCATGAACATATACATATATTTATGAACGCATACCATATATTAAAGCAATAATAAAACACATACCAAATATCAAAGCTATAAACATGCTTGTATGCATAATAAACCACAAATAGAAAAGAAAATAACATGCACACATATAGAATCACAAATAGAGAAGACAATAAACAACCAAGTGAATGAATCCTTATAGATTCTTCACCACAAATACATCCATTTTCTCACCACCATACATGATTGATGAGATTAAATCTCCCTCTTACCTATAAGGAAGACAAGATCTCCTTGGACTCCTCCTTAGAAATTTTGTGTAGCTTCAATAAAAAACCTAACAAGCTTAAACAAATTATAAAGTCATAAACTATGGATGAAAAAGATAAACCATGGATCAATCATGGCTTAGAACATCAAAAATCAAATTAGAAACAAGAAAGAAGAATTTTCACCTTATAGGAAAGAAACTTCAAAGTGATTTTCCAAGCTCCAAATGGATGATTTAGCAAAAACTCACAACTGGAGATGTTCTTAGAATATGGTTTAGATTTAGGAAATGAAGTTGGATGAAATTTTTGATGGATGGAAGTAGATGAAGTGGTGTTGGCCGAATAGTGCTAATAGGAAAGCTTTGGAGTTCTTTTGGTGTTCTAGGTAGGAAGAGAGATGAGAGAATGATGTAGAATGATTGAAATGAAAATAATGAAGTGAATATTAGCCCCCCCCCCAATGCATGGCCGTAGAGCTCAAGCAAAAAGCTAGCCACCTTTTTTGACAATTCTTACTTCATAATGGCCTTTGATTATTTGGATGGTGGATGGCTTGCATCTAGATCTCCATGATTGCATTTGAGTGCATAATTGAATGCATAATGCATGCATAAATCCGAAAATAGCTATAGGAAACTCAATCAAATTTTGATTAATTTTAATAGCTTATTTATGTTTAAGTCCTCCTAGTTAGGTTTAATTAAAAGTTAGTTAGATTCCTTTGTATTTTAGTTAATCATTAGTTTACTTAGAATCCTTAATCTTCTACTTAATTATACTAATACATTTGTCTAACTAAAATTTGATAAAAACTAATTAGGTTTTATTCCATTTAATTACCACTCAAACCCTTTAGATTAACTTAATTAAGTTTTTGACTAATTATTCCATTAAGTTAGGTTTTAAACTAACTAAGCCACTAAGTCTAACCATTTTTATGGATTTTCAACCTTTTGGTTTAGAATTTTACAAGCCTTTTACGTTGGTAAACTTTTCCTAAAAGTGGGTCCCACAAACCCAAACGTGGGTCCCACAAGCCAAACGTGGGTCCCACAGACTTTTCTGCATGATAAATATTTTTATTATACAGAAAAATCCTAAAAATTAAAAGATTGATATATGTATTATTTGGATTGGGTTGAGTAAGATCGCCTAGCTCCAAATAATCAAACAAGATTTTTCCCAGCCCGAAAATTATTATTTTCTTGACTCGGAGCAAATCACACGAAGCAATCAAATACAGTTACAAAATAGTCAAATTAATTGTATAACACACAGAAATCATAAAATAGTACAATAAGGGCAAAATTATAATTAACCAAAAATTGGGGTTTTACAACTCTCCCCCACTAACAGAAATTTCATCCTCAAAATTTATCGTACCTTAGAAAAGATGTGGGTACTGCTCCCTCATTTTGTCTTCTAACTCCCAAGTAGCATCTCCCGTTACCTCATTCCATATTACCTGTACCAATATAATCATCTTCCCTCGAAGCTGTTTCACTCTCCTGTCCTCAATCTTAACAGAAAGTGTCTCATACGTCAAATTATCTTTTGGTTGTACTTCATCAGGTTGAATGACATGTGTTTGATCAGGAATATATTTTCTCAATTGAGACACATGGAATACATTATGGAGATTGGATAAAAAAGGTGGTAAGGCTATTTGGTAGGCTACAGGACCTATCCGACGAATGATTTGATAAGGTCCAATAAATTTAGGAGTGAGTTTTCTGAATTTGATAACCCTTCCGACACCAGTCGTAGGTGTTACATGCAAAAACACATGCTCACCTTCTTCAAATTCAAGAGGTCTCCTGCGCTTGTCAGCATAACTTTTCTGTCAGCTCTGAGTCGTCCTCGTTTTCTCTTTAATCTTTTTCACCTTCTTCGTAGTTTGTTGCACAAGATCAGGTCCAATGGTCATACTTTCCCCATCTTGATACCAACACAAAGGTGTTTGGCATCGTCACCCATAAAGTGCTTCATAGGGTGTCATCGCTATACTTGAGTGAAAACTATTGTTGTAGGTGAATTCTATCAAAGACAGAAATTCATCCCAACTCCTTTGTTGTTCCAACACACAAGCACGCAAATGATCTTCCAAATTGAATAGTCCTCTCCGTTTGACCATCAGTCTGCGAATGATAAGCAGAACTCAGACGTAGCTTAGTCCCCATGGCTTCTTGTAAGCTTCGCCAAAACCTTGACGTAAACCTCGGGTCTCTATCAGAAACTATACTTGAGGGTACACCGTGAAGTCTAACAATTTCACTAATATACACCTGGGTTAATCGTTCCAACGAATACTTGATATTGATCGGCAAGAAGTGTGCTGACTTCGTAAGCCTATCAACTATAACCCATATAGAATCATGACCCTTCTTCGTTCTTGGCAATCCGGTAACAAAATCCATCAAGATACTATCCTATTTCCACTCGGGAATAGTTAAAGGTTGTAACATACCAGTTGGTCTTTTGATGTTCCATTTTTGCTTTTTGACAAACCAGACAAGATGCCACACGTTCCGCAACATCTCTATTCATCCTTGGCCCCAAAACACCCGCTTTAAATCTTGATACATCTTTGTCATCCCCAGATGCATACTCAAACTACTAGTATGAGCTTCGTCCAGAATTGCTTGTTTAAGATCAGGATCATCAGGTATACAAATCCTTCCTTTAAACCTTAAGACTCCATCAGATCCTTCCTCAACTGTTGCCTTATGACCTTGCTTTAAAAATTCTTTCTCATTTAACAAATATGGATCCTTATCCTGTTTTTCCTTGATTTCTTCCAGCAAGTCATTCGAAACAGTAACTCTACTTAGATGAATTCTTCCTGGTGCCAATTCCACTGACAATCATAAATCTCTAAGCTGATTGATCAATTCTTCCTCCTTTATCATCATGGTAGAAACACTGATCACCTTTCTACTTAAGGCATCCACTACCACATTCGCTTTTCCCGGATGGTATTGGAGTTAGAAATCATAGTCCTTCAAGAACTCTAACCATCGCCTCTGCCTCATGTTCAATTCCTTTTTATTGAATAGGTATTTTAAACTTTTGTGATCACTGAATGTAACGCCCCTTTTTGGGAGGGAACGTCACATTGTCAAATAAATAAAATGCGGAAATTAAATAAACAAACGATTAAGACCTGGTTCATTTTAATTAATTAATGCTTAACCATGTGAGCAAACTTGGCAATATTTTTCTTTTTATACGATAATGCGGAATGTGAATAAAAGGAACGAATAAAACAATACACAGAAATTTACACCTGAATAGCGTGCATATATATATATAGAATTTAATACAACTGTTTTATAAATACAAGCCTGGCCATCATCAAAAAGCAAAACTATACCCACCCCAAGGGAACATGCATATATGCCCTCATGCATATACAAAATATACAGCCCAACCAAAGAGAAAAATACATCAGGCCCCCAAAACAAAAACACTGGCAGCCATCAGTAGCCACCAATGATCATCGACCCCTCAGGTAAAAAGGGACTGATTCAGGATCCTCAGGAGGACCCTCATCAGGATATTCCTCATCCGAGGACTCATCCATAGGAACCACAGAGGCGCGGAACGGAGCCCGAGTGGTGGAATCAAACGAATCCTCCTGCGGAGTGTAATAACGGGAACCCCACATCTCCCTGATAGGCAGGTAAAACTCCAGGCGTAAGCTGAGGTAGCAAGTGAGGACAGGAGCCTCATGACGTCTCCACGCAAGTGCTATCGACACGTCTCCCACATACACGCAGCGGTCGGAGTTCAGGTTGATGTGCCAAACTCCGGCCCTCCAAGGAAGGTCGACGCACATCTCCCAAGAATCCGCGCATACGTGCGGACATCGTCGCGGTAGAAGTCAATCTTGTGCGGGCCGAAGCCGGGAAGGCGGGGATCTTCTCTCTTTCACCGTCGTCTTCGATCGGTACACAGGGTACACATAAACAAATAATAGAAGCACAGGGGAAAGAGGTAAGACATCCTACCATCAATACCAATACAAGAACCAAGAACCGAATGGCGCATAACGCCCACGTAGCATGTAAAGGCAATAAATAATCTTTTAACGTATAACCGGTCGAGCAATCATTAATAAAGGTAATGAATAATTCATAACATCCAGGCAGTTAAATTCAGACAGTCAAATATTGTGTAAACAATAATTTTCAGATGACAGAATATTCCACGATGCATGGACACAATGTTCAATTTCCTACTCCATGGAGCTAGACTCAAACAGTCGGAGAGAAAGATCAGGAGACATGTCTGTGACTCGGCTGCCGAGGCCAGTGCTATCAATAAATTTTCTCGTGCACAATCATGGCATTGCACAGACATTCTACACTAGATCACGATATAGGACAGTGTCAAGTCCGGATCGTCGGTGCGTTGTTTGCCCCACGGGCAAAGGAGCTACCAACTACCCATTGTGGAGGACCCGCACCCCGACGCCCCCCAAGGTCATAACAAGACCCACACTTGTCTACTCGCACCCGCACTAAGGTGTGTTCAATCTCCTAGGCAACTTGGCCTTACAACAGTCCACAAGGACATTCACAATGCATAGGACTCTATGCATGAACATGTATGATCCACAATTTCATACAATAGCATAATATACCACATTTGATCAAGAGAGTGCAATAAGCAAATTTGCATCCAAAAAGAACCCAATATCAACATAATATCAATTTATAATTCAAGGAACATATTTTAGGTTCATTATGGATTTCTAAAATCTCCAAGTCTTATGAAAATTATCTCATTGGTTCATTAAGGTTTATGAAATCCTTAATCTCTTGTATTCTTTGATTACTTGTAATCCGAGTAATGGGTTATGGAATCTTAACCCAAATTTTCACCTAGAGGCCGTGGCCTTCCCAAGATTTCAAATAAATCATGTTCATATCAGTAGGTCCATTTACTTGTTATTTTGATCCAAGTTATTTGATTCTTATAGTTACCTTCCAAATTTAGCTTATCTCCTAAATCTTAACCACAATCCATCCTAAAGATTATTGTTGCAAGTTTCCTACTATTTAATCTATGTTTGGTTACTTGATTAATTCAAGTCTTGACATCTCAAATTTGTTATCTTTCCCCTCATTCAAGCCCTCAAAACCGTGGCACTCCATAGGGTCCTAGGTTACAAATTTTCTGCTCACTAGTTTAGTCTTCCTTTACTTAATTTGCCTAGCATTATTCTTGACACAATGTCAACCAAAATTATGCTCTTAAAAACAGCCCAAAACCGTGGCACTCACCAAGGTCCAACAACCAGAATTTTGTCCACTTGAATCAACCTTAACTACTTGATTTAATTAGCCTTGCATTGGTCAAAATTTAAGCATCATTTGCCCTTCATTTTCCAGCCCAAAACAGCCCCAAAGCCGTGACACATTCAGGGGTCCAGCAACCAGAATTTTCCAGCAAGCATTCATAGATTTCAATCACAAAATTACATGAATAATTAACCACTCAATCAACTACTCAAAGCTAAATTAAGATAACATTCAAGAAATCAATTTCAAGCAATTTCAAGAACAACCACCATGTGGTTTTTCTTCCCAAAATCAAACACAAGATTCCTAGTTGCTAAAGAGGTTGAGGAGGATTAATCTTCCTCTTACCAAGATGAAGAACCAAGAAAATTCCAAGAAGCACTTGATTTTCGGATTTGAAGCTCAAAAACCCTAGAAAATATGGTCCAAGTTAGAACAATGTAATGATGTGAAAAAGAAGAAGAAAATGACCATTAAATCAAGAGGAAACCAGAAACGAAAATGGGAGGAAGGTCTGAAATTTTTCAGTCATGGAAGCTCACCTTCAAAGCTTGAAAAATGGTTGAAGATGGAAGCTTTCTTGAAAACTCCAAGCACAAAAGATGATGAGAAGGAGTAGGAGATTAAGAAAACATGGTTGATGTGAATTTTTATGAATGTTGGGGTTTCTTGAGGGTGGCTGGACGTATGGTGCTGGAAGAGGAAGAAGGAAATGTTTGAAGAGAGAAATAAGAAGAAGAAACGTAAAAGAAGAAAGAAAGGGTGCTTTTGGGAGTTAATGAGTTAAATGAATTATTTGGATAATTCAAATCAATTCATTCTCCTTTTTGGGCTGCAGATTACGTAAATGAGAGAGAGAAGTGGGTGACAAAAATTGGCTTCCTTGGAAGCTAATTCATGTGGTCAAAGCTTGGGGTCAAAGCTTCTTAAGGAAGCTTGAATATTTAACTATTAAATTTGAATTAAAGTAGATAGATTTGATATAAAGTGGATTACATTAGGATAATGTGATAGTATTTTTATTACACACTATTATCCAATAGATAATAGTTACAGTTGACAGAAGTCAGTATTTAATTAATCTGACAGATGAATTTTTCGTTGTATTGATTTAAATGTCTCGAAAATTGTGAAACCTCGTAAACTGTGTCAAGTCTCGGGTTTAGTAAGATCCCCCGTCGACATGTCCATAGTTCCAGGGTTCTCAGAGAAAACATCGCGTTTCTCTGATTCTGCTCAGCGCGCACGCAAAATGAGGAATATATTAAAATATTCGATGGTTCCGAAAAATTCCCAGAAAATTCCCAAAAATTGCAAATATTATAAAACGACCATTCGTCATATAATTTTCCAATTTTTGAAGCACTACAGTCGTTTTCACGACTCTGCTCGAGTTTCACGCAAAACGAAGAATATATTAAAATATTCGTAGTTTCCGAAAAATTCTAGAAAAATTCTCATAAATCACAAATATTAGAAAATGACTATTCATGGTGAAATAATCAATTTCCAGAGTGTTACACTGGTCTCAGCAATTCTCAGCCCAGTGTGCACGTAAAACGAGGAATATATTAAAATATTCGTCGTTTCCGAAAAATTCCAAAAAAATTCCTAAAAATCAAGAATATTGTAAAATGATGATTTATGACCAAATATGTATTTTTCGGGATGTTACAACACTCCCCTACTAAAAGGAATTTCGTCCTCGAAATTTACATACCTTAAAACAATTCTGGATGTTGCTCCTTCATCTTATCTTCCAATTCCCAAGTCGCATCACCAGTTGCTTCATTCCAAATCACCTTTACCAATGGAATCTCCTTGCCTCGTAGTTGCTTTATCCGGCGATCCTCGATTCTCGCAAGAGACGTTTCATAGGTCAGGTTCACTTTTAACTGTACTGTGTCCGGTGCTATGACATGACTTGGATCAGGTAAATATTTACGAAGTTGTGACACATGGAATACATTATGTATGTTTGAAAGGATAGGGGGTAGGGCTATCTGGTAAGCTACTGGACCTATCCGGCGAAGAATTTGGTAAGGTCCAAGAAATTTCGGAGTGAGTTTTCTATATTTCAAGGCCCGGCCGACCCTAGTCGTGGGTGTGACTTTCAGGAACACATGCTCACCTTCTTCAAACTCAAGAGGCTTTCTTCTCTTATCCGCATAGCTCTTCTGTCGGCTCTGAGCAGTTCTCATCTTCTCTTGAATCATTTTAACCTTCTCTTCTCGGTCGTCTGTGGATAATGTCTCGGTCCAATCGTAAGACGCTCGCCGTCTTGGTACCAACATAATGGTGTTCGACACCGTCTTCCATACAGAGCTTCATAGGGTGCCATCCCTATACTCGAATGATAACTGTTATTGTAGGTGAACTCCACCAGTGGTAGAACTTCATCCCAACTTCCAGTCTGTTCCATAGAACAAGCTCTAAGTAGGTCCTCTAAAGATTGGATCGTCCTTTCCGATTGACCATCGGTTTGCGGATGATACGCCGAACTCAGGCGCAATCTCGTCCCCAACGAAGCTTGTAAACTTTGCCAAAACTTTGAGGTAAACCTCGGGTCCCTATCCGAGACTATACTCGTAGGCACACCATGTAATCTGACAATTTCCCTAATATACAGGCGGGTCAGCCTTTCCAAACTGTACCTTATGCTAATCGGGAGGAAATGAGCCGATTTTGTAAGTCGGTCAACTATTACCCAAATCGAGTCATGTCCCATCCTTGTCCTTGGCAATCCCACAACAAAGTCCATTGCGATGTTGTCCCACTTCCATTCAGGAATAGACAATGGTTGCAGCAACCCTACAGGTCGCTGATGTTCCACTTTGGCTTTTTGACAGACTAGACAAGTCGATACACACCTAGTGACATCACTTTTTAGTCCATGCCACCAGAACAACTTCTTCAAGTCTTGGTACATCTTGGTTATACCAGGGTGCATACTTAGCTTGCTAGTGTGGGCATGATCCACAATATATCGTCTAAGCTCTTGGTCACGAGGAATACAAACCCTACCTCGGAATCTCAGAATTCCATCTGTTCCTTCTTCGAACTCTGTTTTCTCGCCTTGTTTCATTTGTTCTCTTATTCCTTGCAAGAATTCATCGGTCTTCTGTTTTTCCCGTATGTCTTCCATCAACTCGCTTGAGATGGTAACCATACTCATGCAAATTCTTCCGGGTTCCAACTTAACAAATGACCATACATCTCTAAATTGTTCGATGAGATCTCTTTCCTTAATCATCAAGGCAGAAACACTGATAGTCTTTCTACTTAAGGCGTCAGCCACGACGTTCGCCTTGCCAGGGTGGTACAACAACTGGAAATCATAATCCTTTAAAAACTCCAGCCATCTCCGCTGCCTCATATTCACTCTTTTTGATCGTACAAGTACTTCAAGCTCTTGTGGTCACTGAAGATGTTGAATGTCGCTCCATAAAGGAAATGTCTCCATATCTTCGAGCAAAAACCACACCCAACTCCAAATCATGAGTTGGGTAATTCTTTTCATGCACTCGCAACTGTTGCGAAGCGTAGGCTACCACCTTTCGGTGTTGCATAAGAACAGATCCCAATCCTTGGTACGAAGCGTCACAATACACCTCGAACGGTTCATTCGGATCAGGTAACACTAATACAGGTGAGGTAGTCAGTCGTTTCTTCAACTCTTGAAAACTCTGCTCACATTTATCAGTCCATTCGAAGGCTTGACTCTTCTTTGTCAATTGAGTGAGCGGTCCGGCAATCTTGGAAAACCCTTCTATGAACCTCCGGTAATATCCAGCTAAACCAACGAAACTACGGACTTCCGTCACTGACTTCGGTTGTTCCCACTGCAATACTGCTTCTACTTTGCATGGATCCACTGCGATTCCTTCTTTTGAGATCACATGACCCAAAAACTTCACCTCATCCAGCCAAAATTCGCACTTCGACAGCTTGGCATACAGTTCCTTTTCCTTCAAAATCTGAAGAACTACGCTGAGGTGCTCCGCATGATCCTCCTGATTCTGGGAATATATCAGGATGTCATCAATGAAGACGACAACAAACTTATCCATGTACGGACGAAAGATGCGGTTCATATAGTCCATGAAAATAGCAGGCGCATTCGTCACACCAAACGGCATCACAAGATACTCACAATGACCGTATCGTGTACGAAAAGCAGTCTTGGGTATATCCTTCGTCTTCACTCTTATCTGATGATACCCAGATCTCAAGTCAATCTTCGAAAATACCGCTGCCCCCTTCAGTTGGTCCATCAAGTCGTCAATTCTCGGAAGAGGATATTTGTTCTTGATTGTCAACTTGTTCAATTACCTGTAGTCCACACACAATCTCGAGGTACTGTCCTTCTTTCGAACTAGTAACACAGGTGCTCCCCACGGGGATACACTCGGTCTAACGAACTGCTTCTCCAAAAGCTCTTCTAGCTGCTTCTTAAGTTCAGCTAATTCTATCGGTGACATTCGGTAAGGTGCTATAGACACGGGACCAGCTCCCGGTACTAGATCAATAGCAAACTCGATCTCACGTGCCGGTGGTAAACCAGGTACTTCTTCAGGGAAGATCTCAGGAAATTCCTTCACTACCGGAATAGTACTCAAATCAGCCTCGTTCTCAACTTTCAAAGAAGATAATAGCATGTACCCCTGAGCTCCTTCTTTCAAGAAAGCTCGTGCTTGGTTGGCCGTCAAGTATCTAGAATTCTCATCCACAGGAAAGACTATGGTCTTACTAGAACAATCTAACAGAACATGGTTGGAAGATAACCAGTCCATTCCTAGGATTACATCTAACTGTGAAAGAGGTAAACGGATCAAATCGACAGAAAAGATTCGACCTTCAACAATCAAAGGACACTTCAAACAGACTTTGGTAGTAACTACCGGTTTATCAGTGGGGGTTGAAACAGTCAATTCAAAAGGTAGTTCAGACACAGGTAAACCAAGTCGTAGCACACAGATCATATGATATGAAAGAATGGGTTGCCCCGAGTCATACAAGACTTTTAAAAGATTACCTTCTATGGTGCCTTCTCCTTGAATCAAGTCTTCGGATTCAGAAGCTTCAGCTCCACTCATAGTATAAACTCGACCTCCGGCTTGCGGTTTCTTGGCTCGGGTTGCATTGACTGAAGGTTCAGCCTTTGCTTGGTTGCAGTCTCTGGACATATGGCACGGTTTGCCACATCTGAAGCAAATGATTCCCTTTATCGTGCAGTCTCTTGTGAGATGATCCTTCCCACACTTCAGGCATTTGGACGGGTAGGTCGTATTCGACCGGTTCGGTTCCCGAAGAACCTCCACCTGAACTTCCACCGATTTGTTGTTGACTCCCCGTTGGTCGGGAATAGGGTTTCTTCTGAAAGCGGTTTGAACCACTGCCTCCACCTCTTTGGGACCGTACAGCCCAAAGTTCCTGTTTCTCGCGTCTCTAGCCTCGCTCCAAGGCTTCAACTTCACAAAGAAGTGTCTAACAATTCCGAGAATACCTTCATTTTCAAGGTAATCACGGCTTTCTTTACCTCGTACCTCGGTCCTTCGGTGAATTTCCAAAGCATTTCCGTGGCTTCATCGGTTTGATGCTTTGGTAATGTGTGGAAAATTTCTCCAAGTTTTCAAACTTGGTCACGCGTATTCGCCGACCGTCATGTTCCCCGTCTCGGGTTGAGGAACTCCATCTCCTTTGCGTGTCTCGCATTCGCAAGAAAGTATTTGCCCAAGAATTTCTCCTTGAACAATTCCCAAGTGACCTCTGCTCCTTCGGCTTCTAATGCCCTTTGAGCTCCATTCCACCAGTCTTCGGCATTTCCGATAAGCATAAAAGTCGCATAATTTACTTTCTTGTCTTCCGCACAATTCATGCCACGAAAGACTTTTTCCAGCTCCTTGATCCATAGATTAGCCTTGTCGGGATCAAACTCCCCTTGAATTGCGGAGGGTTATGACGACGAAACTCGCTAAGTTTTGCGCGTCGGCGGTCGCCTCAAGCCGTTGAGCGCCTCTTTCTTCCGTTGTTGAGCAAATAAGGCGCGTTCATTTTGTTGGGCGATGACTTCACCATTCTCTCGCATCGCTTCAATAGCAGTACCATATATCTCCACCTCTTGCCATCTTGCTCTTCTCTCGAGATTAGATTACCGAAAACATAAGAAAAGTCGAGGAATCCACTCAAGACACCCATCACAGAGATTCACACAAAGACAAACAAGATAGACTCACACTCAAGACCCAAAGAAAACATAAACCGGGGCTCTGATACCAACTTAATGTAACGCCCCTTTTTGGGAGGGAACGTCACATTGTCAAATAAATAAAATGCGGAAATTAAATAAACAAACGATTAAGACCTGGTTCATTTTAATTAATTAATGCTTAGCCATGTGAGCAAACTTGGCAATATTTTTTTTTTATACGATAATGCGGAATGTGAATAAAAGGAACGAATAAAACAATACACAGAAATTTACACCTGAATAGCGTGCATATATATATATAGAATTTAATACAACTGTTTTATAAATACAAGCATGGCCATCATCAAAAAGCAAAACTATACCCACCCCAAGGGAACATGCATATATGCCCTCATGCATATACAAAATATATAGCCCAACCAAAGAGAAAAATACATCAGGCCCCCAAAACAAAAACACTGGCAGCCATCAGTAGCCACCAATGATCATCGACCCCTCAGGTAAAAAGGGACCGATTCAGGATCCTCAGGAGGACCCTCATCGGGATCTTCCTCATCCGAGGACTCATCCATAGGAACCACAGAGGCGCGGGACGGAGCCCGAGTGGTGGAATCAAACGAATCCTCCTGCGGAGTGTAATAACGGGAACCCCACATCTCCCTGATAGGCAGGTAAAACTCCAGGCGTAAGCTGAGGTAGCAAGTGAGGACAGGAGCCTCATGACGTCTCCACGCAAGTGCTATCGACACGTCTCCCACATACACGCAGCGGTCGGAGTTCAGGTTGATGTGCCAGCACTCCGGCCCTCCAAGGAAGGTCAGACGCACATCTCCCAAGAATCCGCGCATACGTGCAGACATCGTCGCAGTAGAAGTCAATCCTGTGCAGGCCAGAAGCCGGGGAAGGCAGGATCTTCTGTCTCTTCACCGTCGTCTTCGATCGCACATAAACGGGAAGGCGCACGGGGAAAGGTAAGACATCCTACCATCAATACTTACACGTCAAGAACCGAATGGCGCATAACGCCCACGTAGCATGTAAAGGCAATAAATAATCTTAACAGATAACCACGAGCAATCATTAATAAAGGTAATGAATAATTCATAACATCCAGGCAAAAATTCGAGTGTAAACATAATTTTCGACCATCAATATTCCACGATGCATGGACACAATGTTCAATTTCCTACTCCATGGAGCTAGACTCAAACACGGAGAGAAAGATCGAGACATGTAACTCGGCTAGAGGCCGGTGCTATCAATAATTTTTCGTGCACAATCATGGCATTGCACGGACATTCTACACTAGATCACGATATAAAGGTGTCAAGTCCGATCGTTCATTTGCATCGGTTTGCCCCACGGGCAAAGGAGCTACCAACTACCCATTGTGGAGGACCCGCACCCCGAGCCCCACAAGACCCACACTTGTCTACTCGCACCCGCACTAAGGTGTGTTCAATCTCCTAGGCAACTTGGCCTTACAACAAATCCACAAGGACATTCACAATGCATAGGACTCTATGCATGAACATGTATGATCCACAATTTCATACAATAGCATAATATACCACATTTGATCAAGAGAGTGCAATAAGCAAATTTGCATCCAAAAAGAACCCAATATCAACATAATATCAATTTATAATTCAAGGAACATATTTTAGGTTCATTATGGATTTCTAAAATCTCCAAGTCTTATGAAAATTATCTCATTGGTTCATTAAGGTTTATGAAATCCTTAATCTCTTGTATTCTTTGATTACTTGTAATCCGAGTAATGGGTTATGGAATCTTAACCCAAATTTTCACCTAGAGGCCGTGGCCTTCTCAAGATTTCAAATAAATCATGTTCATATCAGTAGGTCCATTTACTTGTTATTTTGATCCAAGTTATTGGATTCTTATAGTTACCTTCCAAATTTAGCTTATCTCCTAAATCTTAACCACAATCCATCCTAAAGATTATTGTTGCAAGTTTCCTACTATTTAATCTATGTTTGGTTACTTGATTAATTCAAGTCTTGACATCTCAAATTTGTTATCTTTCCCCTCATTCAAGCCCTCAAAACCGTGGCACTCCATAGGGTCCTAGGTTACAAATTTTCTTCTCACTAGTTTAGTCTTCCTTTACTTAATTTGCCTAGCATTATTCTTGACACAATGTCAACCAAAATTCTGCTCTTAAAAACAGCCCAAAACCGTGGCACTCACCAAGGTCCAACAACCAGAATTTTGTCCACTTGAATCAACCTTAACTACTTGATTTAATTAGCCTTGCATTGGTCAAAATTTAAGCATCATTTGCCCTTCATTTTCCAGCCCAAAACAGCCCCAAAGCCGTGACACATTCAGGGGGTCCAGCAACCAGAATTTTCCAGCAAGCATTCATAGATTTCAATCACAAAATTACATGAATAATTAACCACTCAATCAACTACTCAAAGCTAAATTAAGATAACATTCAAGAAATCAATTTCAAGCAATTTCAAGAACAACCACCATGTGGTTTTTCTTCCCAAAATCAAACACAAGATTCCTAGTTGCTAAAGAGGTTGAGGAGGATTAATCTTCCTCTTACCAAGATGAAGAACCAAGAAAATTCCAAGAAGCACTTGATTTTCGGATTTGAAGCTCAAAAACCCTAGAAAATGTGGTCCAAGTTAGAACAATGTAATGATGTGAAAAAGAAGAAGAAAATGACCATTAAATCAAGAGGAAACCAGAAACGAAAATGGGAGGAAGGTCTGAAATTTTTCAGCCATGGAAGCTCACCTTCAAAGCTTGAAAAATGGTTGAAGATGGAAGCTTTCTTGAAAACTCCAAGCACAAAAGATGATGAGAAGGAGTAGGAGATTAAGAAAACATGGTTGATGTGAATTTTTATGAATGTTGGGGTTTCTTGAGGGTGGCTGGACGTATGGTGCTGGAAGAGGAAGAAGGAAATGTTTGAAGAGAGAAAGAAGAAGAAGAAACGTAAAAGAAGAAAGAAAGGGTGCTTTTGGGAGTTAATGAGTTAAATGAATTATTTGGATAATTCAAATCAATTCATTCTCCTTTTTGGGCTGCAGATTACGTAAATGAGAGAGAGAAGTGGTGACAAAAATTGGCTTCCTTGGAAGCTAATTCATGTGGTCAAAGCTTGGGGTCAAAGCTTCTTAAGGAAGCTTGAATATTTAACTATTAAATTTGAATTAAAGTAGATAGATTTGATATAAAGTGGATTACATTAGGATAATGTGATAGTATTTTTATTACACACTATTATCCAATAGATAATAGTTACAGTTGACAGAAGTCAGTATTTAATTAATCTGACAGATGAATTTTTCGCTGTATTGATTTAAATGTATCTGTTAAGATTTCTCGAAAATTGTGAAACCTCGTAAACTGTGTCAAGTCTCGGGTTTAGTAAGATCCCCCGTCGACATGTCCATAGTTCCAGGGTTCTCAGAGAAAACATCGCGTTTCTCGATTCTCACTCAAATACAGCATGCAAAACGAGGAATATATTAAAATATTCGACGGTTCCGGAAAATTCCGAAAATTCTCAAAAATTGCAAATATTATAAAACGACTATTCGTCATATAATTTTCCAATTTTTGAAGCACTACAGTCGTTTTCACGACTCTGCTCGAGTTTTACGCAAAACGAGGAATATATTAAAATATTCATCGTTTCCGAAAAATTCCAGAAAAATTCTCATAAATCACAAATATTAGAAAATGACTATTCATGGTGAAATAATCAATTTCCGGAGTGTTACACTGGTCTCAGCAATTCTCAGCCCAGTGTGCACGTAAAACGAAGAATATATTAAAATATTCGTCGTTTCCGAAAAATTCCAGAAAAATTCCTAAAAATCAAGAATATTATAAAATGATGATTTATGACCAAATATGTATTTTTCGGGATGTTGCACTGAAGACATTGAACACAGCTCCATACAGAAAATGTCTCCACACTTTCAACGTAAAAACCACTGCAGCGAGTTCTAAATCATGCGTTAGGTAGTTCCTCTCATGAACCTTCAACTTTCTTGAAGCATAGGCTACCACATTTCTGTTCTGCATTAACACGCATCCTAACCCTTGATAAGAAGCGTCACAATACACCTCAAAAGCCTCATTAGGATCTGGCAAAATCAGCACTGGTACAGTCGTCAATCTCTTCTTCAACTCTTGAAAACTTGCCTCACATTCTTTCGTCCAATCAAAAGCTTGACTCTTCCTTGTGAGTTGCGTAAGAGGTCTAGCTATCTTAGAAAAACCTTCAATGAACCTCCGATAATAATTGGCCAATCCAACAAAACTTTGAATTTTGGTTACCGTCTTCGGCCTCTCCCATTATAAAATAGTTTCCACTTTCGACGGGTCCACCGCAATACCTTCCTTCGAAATCACGTGGCCCAGAAATTGAACTTCTTCTAGCCAAAACTCACACTTTGCCAATTTTGCATACAACTTTTTGTCTTTCAAAATTTGGAGAACTATACTGAGATATTCAGCATACTTTTCTTTATTTAGGGAGTAGATCAGAATGTCATCGATAAAAATGACAACAAATCTATCTAGGTATGGATGAAAAATCCTATTCATATAGATCATGAATATTGCAGGAGCATTCGTCACTCCGAATGGCAACGAGTTTGGAAAGCTGTTTTAGGCACATCATCACGAATCTGATGATAACCTGATCGCATATCTATTTTAGAGAAAATAGCTGATCCTTTCAGCTGGTCCATCAAATCATCGATCCTTGGAAGTGGATATTTGTTCTTTATCATGAACTTGTTCAGTTGACGATAGTCTACGCAAAGACGAGAAGTTCCATCCTTCTTCTTGACTAGTAGTACTAGCGCTCCCCACGGTGAAACACTTGGTCGCACAAACTACTTTTCCAATAATTCCTCCAATTGCTTCTTCAACTCCACCAATTCCGATGGCGACATCCTATATGGTGCAATCAAAATAGGACCTGCTCTTGGTACCAAATTAATAGCAAACTCGATTTCTCTTTCCGGTGGTAAGCCAAGTACATCATCAGGAAAAACTTCCAGAAACTCATTCACGATTGGAATAGCATTCACATCTTTTTCACTCTTGACTTCCAAAGAAGACAGTAGCATGTATCCTTGAGCTCCGTCCCTCAACAAAGATTTGACTTTGACGGCAGTTAAAAATCCAGAATCCTCATCCTTAGGAAAAACTAAGGATTTATTGGCACAGTCTAATAGGATATGGTTAGAAGATAACCAATCCATTCCTAATATTATATCTATTTCAACAAGAGGTAAACAAATTAAGTTGACCGAAAAGACTCGATCATTTATGGTAATAGGACAGTTCAAACATACTTTAGATATAACAACAGGCTTGGCAATTGGTGTAGAAATAATCAATTGAAAACTCAAAGAAGACATAGGTAATTTCAACTTATCCACACAGTCATACGCAATAAATGAATGCGTCGCACCTGAATCATATAGTATAGTCAAAAGATTACCTGCTACGACACCTTCCCCCTGAATAAGATCTTCAAACTAAGAAGCCTCAGCCCCGCTCATTGTGTACACTCGCCCTCCATATCGTGGCTGAGTAGCACGAACATTGCTCACAACTGGCTTCCTTTCTGACTGGTTACATTCTCTAGAAACATGCCCAGGCCTTCCACATTTGAAACAGATCGGCCCTTTAATTGAACAGTCTCTAGATATGTGGCCACTCTTTACACATTTAAAACATCTTGGCGTAAACGCCACATTTGTACCAGCTTTGTTGCCACTAGAACTTCCCCCGATAGATGGACGTTGAGGTTGATTCCCCGGTGGTCTCGAATACGGCTTGCGTTGAAACCGGCTATTGTTATTGTTGTTATTGTTGCCTCCTCTTTGGAACCTAGTTGGTCCAAAGTTGCGATTTCTTGGATCACGTGACGGCTCCAACTCTTCGAGTCGTGCACAAGTATCCACCAAAGCATGAAATTGATTCATCTTCAAGGGTAGCACTCCTCGTCGCAATTCTACCCTCAACCCTTCCTCAAACTTATGGCATTTCCATGTATCATTCTGTCGAGTTTGAGCATAGTCTGAGAATTGAGACAAGCTCTCAAATTTAGAAGCATATTCATTGACAGTCATGTTGCCCTGACGTAAACCAAGAAATTCCATCTCCTTGGCATGTTGAGCACTGGCAGGAAAGTACTTTTCTAGAAATACTTCATAAAATACCTCCCAAGTAATTTCAGTTCCCTCAGCTTGTAGTAAACGTCAGGTTCCTCTCCACCAGTTCTCACCATCCCTTCTTAGCATAAATGTAGCATACGTCACCTTTCGATCATTGGCGCACCCCATTCCTTCAAATATCTTTTCGAGATCTTGGATCCAAAGACTCGCCTTCTCTGGATTAAATTCACCTCTGAACTGCAGTGGGGTATTGCGCCTAAACTCAGACAAGTTTAGAGCATCAGCAGTCACATCTTGCTGTTGAGCTGCTCGTTCATTTTGTTGCGTAATGACTTCTGCTATATGCTGCATAGCCTCAGCTACTGCAGTCATTGGGTCAACATTACGGTTCACGTTTGCATGCGTTCCTCTTCCGCCAAGCATTTTCTTCTTCAATCAAACTAGACAAAATAAAGTCAGATGTACCCTTTCGGACACCAATCACAGAGAATTACACAACATAAGCAAAAACATACCCAACCACAACCCCAAAAGACTCTAACTTGGGCTCTGATACCAACCAAATACAATGGTCATAAATGGTCAACATCATGCTTGATAAGTTTTGCTTGTGTTGTGTTCTCTGTATTGTTTTCCAAAAGAAAACAATGTTGTTTATAATGGATATCAGATCCATTGTATTTCGATCCGCACGCCTCGAGAAAAAAAAAAGAGGAAATGGCTCGGGATAGTTGTATTTATGTGGAAGTGGAACATGTTACTAGTAATGCAGTTGCAGCTATGGAAGCAACGAGAGCTATATGGAAAGGCGACTGCACGAACAGAGGATCGCTGAATAGTGGAAACTGGAAGTTGAAGTTCAGGATCTGATGGAAGAGAATCAGTCTTAGAATATAAGATTTCGTAATTTTTGGAACCTGGTATTTCTTTCTTAGGGATATTAGGAAAGTGTTTGATTTCGACGGAAGATGTATTTACAACCATTGAGGAAACCAAAAGCAGTAAGTGATGTGAAAAAAGGTACTTAATGAAGGAATGTACGTCAAGGAAATAATTTGCGAAAAAGTTGGACACATTTTCCCAAAGATTATGCTCTTTGAAAATAGAGTTTTCCGTTAGTAAAATTTTAGATAGTAGGGGAAGTTGTTACTCTAAGCGGAATGGGAGTGTTCTGAGCTGAAGACTTAATTAAGGGAGACTGTATTACAGAAGGTAATTCTTTGATCATAGCGTATATCTTTGTGAGGAAGCATGTTCTTTGTGTAATATGATTGAGTAGATCAATTATATTTTAGAGTTATCCGTAATCCTCTGGTCTGTTTCTTTCTGTTTCTATTCTTAGTCGATCGAACTACTTGTGTTATTCAAATATTGTTATAAATCAAATCTTTGTGTTTGTTTGATCTGTCGTTCAAAACTTTGTGTTAGTTTGATCTGTTTTATAAACAGATGTGATCTTTGAAAATGGATTGGTTATTTTTCAACCATATCCTATGAGATTATTTCAATAAAGTGTGAGTAATTCAGAGAAAATCTATTCTTGAAAATTGGGGTTACATCCAATTCTTTGTTGGATATGTTTGATAACGTATTCAATTCGTTTTGTTATTTTCCATGATGTTTTCTTTCATCTACAGCAATTGAAGGAATATCTTGCAAGAAAGAATATTCTTATGTTTATATCCGTGTCATCGTATCAAAGTGGCGCAGCGGAAGCGTGATGGATTCTTCAAAAGTTGAAGAGGTTCATCAGTGTGAAAAGTTAAGACGGTAATAGAAATTCGTAGAAGTGAACAAGAGATAAAGAACTTTCATTGGTTAAAATCGTTTGAATAACGTAAGAAGTGAAACTGCATGGAAACTGGAAGAAAAGATGGAAGAGGAATATCTATATTTATTCCGATGATGTGAAATCATGGTTATGAAATTTTCAGGACGAAATTTCCGTAAGAGGAGGAGTATTGTAACACCCTAAAAATTTCGTATCTCGTAAAGAGTAATTTTGACATTTAACAGAATTTTATTGTTTAGTAATTTCTGAGTGCTGTAAAATTATTTAAATTATTCTGTCAGTGTATTTGATCGTTTTAAGTGATTTACTTCGTGTCAGGAAATTAAAATTTTTGGGCTGGGAAAAACTTTATGTAATTTAATTTTTACCGTTAGGCTTTAATTATTTTACGTAATCGGATTTGATATTTGTGCGTTTTCTAATATTTGTGATTTTTGTGGATGATTATGAAATTTTTTTACTATTTGTGGGCCTAGGGGGTGTATGTGGGCCCAGGTGGCCATACGTGGGACCAGGTGGGTCCCGCAAAGTGAAAATTTTTCTACGCATAGAAAAATTTGTACTATTTAGACGAAGACAAGGGATCTTACTAAACCTGAATCCAGAAACAGTTTTAGAATGTTTCTTGTACTGTGTTTTGTACTGTATTTAATTTATCGGACGATAAAAATACAATAAATATAATTTTTATGGGGTTTAGCAGATAAAAATAAATATTATACTGTTAAGTCCACAATTAATGGTTATGATAATTTTTGATGGACCAATAGGAAGCAAGTCCAATATTTAGGACTTTGAAATCAACCGTCAATTTAATCAATGGTGTAGAATTGGTCATATAAAGTGGCTATGACCATTTGTAACCATTGGATGTTAATTTAATCTATGGTAGAGAATTGGTCTTGTAAAGTAACAAGGACCATTTATGACCATTAGATATTGATTTAATCTATAGTGGAGATTTAGTCTTAAAAAGTGACAAAGACCATTTATGACCCTTGGATGTAAAGTTTCAAGGAGTAATCTTAACCTTTCATTTTGGAGACACATCTAAAGGCTAGGATTTAAAGAAGAAAGATCCAATGGCCTAAATTAAGTCTTCTATCTAAAGCTATACCTAAAGTCTACCTTAATCCTAACCATTGAATTAATCAATAGCTTAGAATGCTTCAAATAATTGCTTGGACTTTCAACATTGAATCTTAACCATTGATTTAATCTATGGTTGAAATTTGGTCATATATAATTGCTTGGACTTCAATTGTGACCCTTGGATGGCAACATGGAAGGAGAGATCTTGACCATCCATTTAGTAGCTTCATCTAAAGGCTAAGATTAAAGGAGGAAGAAGATCCAATGGTCCAAGTTTGTTACTATCACTTGGAAACTTTCCAATAATTTGGTGCCTTTAACTAACACTTTAATTATTCACTCATTTCTCACTCACTCTCCATGGCAATGCAAGGAAAAAAGGGGGGCCAAAATCATTTCATGCATTTGCTATCTTACTTTATCACTTTTTCTCTCAATGATTTAGTATCAATTAATTGCTCAAATAATTCACTCTTTTCTCTCTTCACTCTACGGCAATGCATAGGAGGAAAGGGACCAAAATTCATTTCATGCATTTCTATCTTACTTTATCATCTTTTCTATCATCTTTCTCAAGAAACAAAAACAAGACAACTCTTCCATTTTCTCTCCAAGCTTGGTTCGCCCATGGTACCCAAATATACCCTCCATCACTCTTTAATTTCATACAAACATATTTCTTGAATCCTTACCTTATTCTAAGCAACTTTCATGTTGGCGACTTTCTCTAAATCATTCATTTTCAAGGAGTTTTTCCAAGAGCAAGTTCTAAGGTTTTTGAGGTGAAGTGTAAGGAAACTTCATTTCTTCTCTCTTTTTCATGATCTAAACCATGTTTGATCCATGGTTCCTCTTAATCAAGCTTAGTATACTAATTTTTATGTAATTTATTTTGTATTTGAGAAGCCCTTGGCGGTGAAGGACTTGGAAAAAAAAGCAAAACAAAGAGCTTTTGAGGATCTTCAAGTGGTAAGAGGGAGATCCACCTCACCAACCAAGTATGGTGGTGAGAGATGGTTTTATATTTGGTGGATAGTGAATCCATGTGAGGATTCATATCCATGGTCTTGTAATTTATTTGTGGGTGTTTATGTGCTTTAATTATGTGTCTATGCTTGGTATGCTTTGCATGATTTTATGGCTTTGATAGTATGCTTAAATTATGTATGATAAGTATATGGCATGCTTGTAGTATTTGTGATGAAATATGTATGTGTATGCCATGATGTGTTGATGGAAAGGAAATCAATTTTTGGCTCCAATGGCCAAGGGAGAAGGCTACGGTTTTTTATGCCCTTAATTAGGGTTCATGTTGAAATTTTTCAAGAACAAGGGAATTGATTTTTGGGTCCCTAGGACTTAGTGAATTTCGGCCAAGACACCTCAAAATAGGTGTTCACAAATTAATATTTTCATGAATGATAAAAATGGATGATTTGAAGAATATGGAAAATAAACAAAGGGTTTGTTTTTCAAGAGAATAAGAACACGGTTTTGAAGGGATTTCTATTGATTTATTTTGTGTAAAAAGTTTCTAAGTGTTTATTAAACTTGATTTCGAAAAATGAAATGGGCAAACGTTGATTTTAAAGATTTGCAAAGAAAGTGAAAAAGGATTTGCAAAGAAAGTGAAAAAGGATTTACAAAGAAAGTAAAAATGAATTTGATCAAATGGGTTTGGTTTTATAACCACATGTCTTGCGGTTTTGAAAACAAAGATTTTAATGGTTTTGTTTGTGTGAAAACAGAAATGATAAATAATTGAGTTAGAAGGAAAAATGTTTGATGGTTTCAATGGCCAAATACCCTATGGTTTGGAAAAACTGGTTATGCCTAAATTTTTATGGAACAAAGTGATATTTTATAAAACAAAGTGTTTTGTCACTCAAAAGATGTGACAGTTTTCAATGAACACATTCACGGTTTTTGAAGACTTGCGGATACCTTGATTTTATAACGAAATGATTTTTGCACAGGAATTTGGAAAGAGAATCAGAGTGTTTTATCACTTAAGAAATAGAAATTTTCGTAAATGGAAACTAAAGAGAGGTTGAAAATGTTCGAACTTCATTTTTTTTAAAAGAAAATTGATTGTAGAAGTGATTTGAGAAAAATGGAGAATATAATGGTGTTTTGAAAATTTTACTAACATATAACTCATTTTTTGAGTTTTGAAATACGTTAAAAAATGTTAAGATTTGAAACATTGATTCTTATCAATGGAAAAGTGATTTGGTGGATTATATTTTGGAAAAGTATTTCTTTTGTGGATTATATTTTGGAAAAGGATTTCTTGAGTAAAGAAATGTGGAAAAAAATTTTCTTGAGTAAGAAAATGTGAAAAATGAAATACAAAGTCAAATTATTTTGAAAAAAGTTGAAAAAGAATATTTGAAGGTTGAGAAATATTTTCTGTAATGAAATTGTGGTGAAAAATTATTTACGTATCTTAAAAACGTAATTTTTAAACTACGCGATTGGAAATACGGTAGAATATTTCTACACGATTCTGAATTATGTTTAAATATTTTTACGTAATTTGAACTACTGTTAAAAGATCACTATGTGATTTAAAAGTGATAGAATATTTTTACGTGATTGTGAAAATGACGGAAAATTGTTATGTGATTCGGAAAGTGTTTTAAATATTTTGAGAATGATGGAAAATGATTTACACGACTTCAAAGAATGATTTTTAAGATACGCGATTTTGAAACAGTGGAAAAAATACTATGCAATTTGAGAAACGTATATTTCTACGCAATTGAGAAAAATGTTGAAAAAATTTATTATGTGATTTAAAAGTGCAACAGAAGAGTTCCAGCATTTTGAAAACATAACAGAAATGTTACAAAATTTTGTAAACGTAACAGTAGTGTTATGGTATTATGAAAATATAATAAAAACGTTTTGGAATTTTAAAAATGTAACAAAAGTGTTATGATATTGTGAAAATGTAAAAGAAGTGTTATGGTATTATGAAAATATAACAGAAACGTTTTTGAATTGTGAAAACGTAACAGAAATGTTACGCGATTGTGAAAATATGGCAAAAGTGTTTTATGACTATAAAAACATGATAACATGATGATTACTGCCAAAAACAGTGTATGAACACTGTGTGAGAAAATGACGAGTTTTGCCTACGATTGGCTTTTGATGCATTTTATATGCATTGGAAAGAGATGCCTGTATTTGGTATTTGGGGCACTCTACGTATTGGAAAAATATGCGTTGAAGCATATGATTTAAATTGAACAAATGAAATTGAAAAGTATGGCCCTTGTGGTTGGACTTGCACTAAGATATTAGTGCATTGTATAAAATATATTTTGAAAAATTATGAGTTAAACCTGTGATTGGTATTCTATCTATGATTTGGTATTTGGTACATTACACATGCATTGGAATGGTCCGATGGACTAGATATGGCTAATTGCCTAGGAGAAACGTACACCTCTTGAGTGGGTGCGATATGCGTAGTGTAAGTCACTGGTTGACCTTGGGGGCATCGGGGTGCGGGTTGCCTACAGTGGGCAGTGAGTAGCTCTACTGTAACCATGGGTTAGACCGACGTGACACATCGATGATCCTGACCGAGACACTATTCTTAATCAAGATCTGATAAAGACTGTCGTGTATGTGTTAGATGTGCAAAAATGAGAATTATAGCACGTGGTGTGAGGCACTTGGTACCAACAGATCTTTTCGATCATTTCTCCGACTTGAGTTTTAGCTCCATGGAGTAGGAACATTGAGTCTAAATGCATATGCATTATATGAGTACATTTATATCAGCGTGATATATAAATCAAGGAATAACTGAACTATTGAATAATACTGAATGATGATGATGATAAATGATGTTGACAACATTATTGTGTATATTGAACAATGTTTGGATTGATATATGATTGGATGATGATAGTTGATTAATATTGAATATATTATTAAAAGTCTGGTATGATATTGCTGTTTGTGTTATCTCTGTGCTGCCATGTTAGTATTGGTGTAAGTGATCTCATCTCTTTGCTATGTTGTCTTGCTGTGTCTGTATTGTTAAAATTATATAGTAGAAGGAACGAGTTGTCTTAGACATACTGGGAGGTAGATATTCTGAGTTCGGAGACAACATCAGAGAATGACTATTCCAGAGTTGATAACGTGCAGTGTTGACAAGGAACAGATGTCTGATGCATCAAGAGGGATACAAAAAGAAATAAGTATGTTAAGTTTTCTCGTTAGTGTTGTACCGTGCTATTAAGTAGGACCCGTCATAGGGTTTGCTATTGTTAAAAAAAAGAGTCTGTTAGTTTTATATTTCTCTTTAAATTGTTAAATGGTATAATTGGGTCAATAGTGCATATGAATCTGTTTCGATATATTTTTCTGTATTACTTATAAATTTCAGTAAGTTTATGTTTCAGCAAGAAAGAAATTTTAAAACCCATCTTTTATAACTTAAACTTTATGCGAACTTCTTTTAGATTTTCAGTCAGGAGTCAGACATGTGATACCCTAGGGAGGGTGTTACATTAGTTGGTATCAGAGCATTTATGACCATTGGATGTGGATTTAATCAATGGATTGGATGTGGATTTAATCAAGGACCATTTATAACCATTAGATGTGGATTTAATCAATGGTAGAGATTTGGTCTTCTAAAGTAACAAAGACCATTTATGACCCTTGGATTAAAAGTAAGAAGGAGTAATCTTGACACTTCATTTTGGAGACACATCTAATGGTTGTAATTTAAAGGAGAAAGATCCAATGGCCTAGATTAAGTCTTCTAAATCAAAAGTCTACCTAAATCCTAATCATTGATCTAATCAATGGTCTAAAATGCTCTAAATGGTGGCTAATTATTATAGTCATTTATTGAATGCACAAGGAGAAGCATGCATGGAGGGGGGACGGTTTTGTGAAGTATTTTGGAGCTAAAGAAAAACTTTATGTCATTATTAAGTGGTCTTGGTCAATTATGCATCATTATTGAATTATTTGCACTCTTTGAAGAATGCATTGGAGGGGGGGCTACGGTTTTGAGAAGCTTTAGGACATAGGAAAGTTTGAAGACCTTATTATTGATATCCTTGCTTTCCTTTATCTTCTCTAAAACCAATAACTCATCAAGCTTTTCTCTCCACTTTCTTTTCATAGAGGTTTCGGCCAAGCACTCTAAGAACACCTTCCATCACTCAAAAATTTCATACAACCTAGTTTCTTGAATCCTTACCTTATTCTAAACAACTTTCATGTTGGAGACTTTCTCTAAATCATTCATCTTCATGGACTTTCTTCTAGATCAAAGTTATAGGGTATTTGTGGTGAAGTGTAAGAAGACTTCATTTCTTCTCTCTTTTTTATGATCTAAACCATGTTTGATCCATGGTTCCTCTTAATCAAGCTTAGTATACTAATTTTTATGTATTTTGTTTTGAATTTGAGAAGCCCTTGGTGGTGAAGGACTTGGAAAAAGAAGCAAAACAAAGAGCTTTTGAGGATCTTCAAGAGGTAAGAGGGAGATCCATCTCACCAACCAAGTATGGTGGTGAGAGATGGTTTTATATTTGGTGGATGGTGAATCTATGTGAGGATTCATATCCATGGTCTTGTAATTTATTTGTGGGTGTTTATATGCTTTAATTATTTGTCTATGCTTGGTATGCTTTGCATGATTTTATGGCTTTGATAGTATGCTTAAATTATGTATGATAAGTATATGGCATGCTTGTAGTATTTATGATGAAATATATATGTGTGTGCCATGATGTGTTGATGGAAAGGAAAACAATTTTTGGCTCCAATGGCCAAGGGAGAAGGCTACAGTTTTTGATGCCCTTAATTAGGGTTCATGTTGAAATTTTTCAAGAACAAGGGAATTGATTTTTGGGTCCCTAGAACTTAGTGAATTTCGGCCAAGACACCTCAAAATAGGTGTTCACAAATTAATATTTTCATGGATGATGAAATGAGATGTTTAGAAAAACAAGGAAAATAAACAAAGGATTTATTTTTCAAAGAGTACATGAACACGATTTTAAAAGGATTTTTATTGATTTATTTTGTGTAAAAAGTTTCTAAGTGTTTTACTAAACATAAGTTTTAAATGAAAATAGAAATATTGATTTTAAGGATTTGTAAAGAAAGTGAAAAAGGATTTGTAAAGAAAGTGAAAATGGATTTGCAAAGAAAGTGAAAAATGAAAATGAACAAATGACTTGATTTCAAAGACCAAGTGTTCACGGTTTTTGTAAAGGATTTTTAATGGTTTTGTTTGTGTAAAACCATATCAATTTAGAAGGAAAAATATTTGATGGTTTCAATAGTCATGTCCATGTTTTTGAAGGCTTATAATGTCTAAATTTTTATGAAACAAAGTGATATTTTATAAAATGAAGTGTTTTGTCTGTCGAAAGATTTGACATTTTGCAATGAACACATTCACGGTTTTTGAAGACTTGCGGATACCTTGATTTTATAACAAAATGATTTTCGCACAAGAATTTGGAAAGGGAATTAGAGCGTTTATCACTTGAGAAAATCAAGTTTTTGTAAACGAAAATGTTTTCGAACTTCAATTTATTTTGAAGAAGGTTGTGTTTGGAAATGATTTGGGAAAAATGAAGAATATAATGGTGTTTTGAAAATTTACTAACGTATAATTGATTTTTGAGTTTTGAAATACGTTAAAAAATGTTAAGTTTTGAAACGTTGATTTATATTGTAACGCCCCTTTTTGGAGAGGGAACGTCACATTATTAAACATAAATGAAAATGCGGAAAATAAATTTTTTTTGTGAATTAAGACCCGATTTATTTAGTTTAAGGTTAACTTGTTCGATGCTTTAATACATGAGTGAAAATGGCGGTATATATATATATATATATGCGTATTATTCAGATGTGAGTTTTATTTCCTGTCTTACTCTTTACTGTTGTTCAAGTTTTGTTATATGCGTATTATTCAGATGTGAGTTTTATTTCCTGTCTTACTCTTTACTGTTGTTCAAGTTTTGTTATATGCGTATTATTCAGATGTGAGTTTTATTTTCTCATCTTACTCTTTCTTGTTGTTCAAGTTTTGTCACTTAGTTTTATTTATTATATATATATATATATATATATATATATATATATATATATATATATATATATATTTGAATATCAACTGTACTTTCGATACAAGTCTGGAAATTTCCAAAAAGCAAAACTATACCAGCCTGAAGGAATCATACACATACATCCCCCCGGAATATCAAAATATACAGTCCACCCAAAAGTAATACATCAGGCCCCCAAAACAAAACATTGGCAGCCATCAGCAGCTACCAGTAAAATCAATCTCTCAGAGGAGGAGGCACCGTATCAAGGTCCTCAGCAGGATCCTCCTCGTCCGAGGAAACCTCCATCGGAACCACAGAGGCACGGGCAGGAGCCCGAGCGGTGGAATTAAAAGAGTCCTCCTGTGGGGTGTAGTAACGGTCACCTCACATCTCCCGAATGGGCAAGTAAAACTCCAGGCGCAGGCTGACATAGCAAGTGAAAATCGACATCTCATGACGTCTCCAGGCTAAAGCAATCGACACGTCTCCCAAATAGACACAGCGGTCGGAACTCAAGTTGATGTGTCAATACTCCGGCCCTCCGAGGAAGGTCAGATGCACATCGCCTAGAAATCCGCACATGCGTGCCTCCATCTTCCTCTGTGGATGCTAGTCATGATCTGGCCAGAAGCCGGGGAAATCAGGGGCTTCAACCTCCTGGCCGTCATCTTCAGTAGATACCGTATACACACAAACAACAAATAATAGGAATACAAGAAAGAGGTAAGACATCCTACCATCATTACCAATTGTAGCAGCCAGAAACAAAACAGCGCAATGAGCCCAAATAGCAATTCAAAACAGCATTTCAAATTAATAAACAGTAGATCCAACAGTAAGCAAATAAACAATTCCATGTAGATGTTCATTATAGTAATGATCAGACAATTCACAGTTACGGAAAGTAATGATTTACAATGACAGATTATTTCATAATGCACATGCATGCTTTCCTAAATTCCTACTCCATGGAGTTAGACACAAACAGTTGGAGAGAAAGATCAGGGGACATGTCTGTAACTCGGCTGCCGCGGCCAAAGTGCTAAAATCAATAATTCTCACATGCACATCCAGGCATTGTACAGACATTCCACGCTCGATCACAATATAGGACAGTGTCTCGGTCCGGATCATCGGTGCGTTTGCATCGGTTTGCCCCACGGGTAGTAGAGCTACCAACTACCCATTTTGAAGGACCCGCACCCCGACGCCCCCAAGGTCATAACATGACCTACACTAGTCTACTCGCACCCGCACTAAGGTGTGTTCAATCTCCTAGGCAACTTGGCCTTACAACAGTCCACAGGACATTCACAATGCATAAGACTCTATGCATGAACATGTATGATCATCAATTTCATACAATTCCATAATATGCCACAATTTGCCAAGAGAGCATCAATATACAAATGGTCACTCAAATGGACCCATAATATCACAATATTGAAATCAAATAAGGCAGTACATTTTTAAGATCTGTTATGCATTCTTATTCAAGATTTGTCATTCTTACAAGAATCCATCACTAAGTAAGTCCTCAAAATCAATTAAGTTTTTCTAAAGCAATCTATCCTCATACACTTAGAAGGTTATTCTAAGGTCTCAAGATTTCACACTCCCTTGTTCTTGCTCTTGTAAAATTTCTCAAGCTTCATGACAAGTTCATTTCTTGGTTCTTTAAAATTTATGAATCTTCGATTTTATTTCGTTCTTCCAAATTTACTAATTTACTAATCTATTATCTATGTTTTAACCATTTAATTTTTTCAATCTCCAAGATTACCAAAATTTACATATTTAAGTCCCAATTTGCCCTAGAGGCCGTGGCCTCCCTAAAGGGGTCAATCCTCAATTTTCCATTCCATTGCATTATGCTCAAACAACGTCTAATTTTATTTATACAAATCCAGTTTTTAAGTTTTGAAAACACAAGATTTTATACCACACACTTGATTAATTTAACTATTCACTTGTTAAAATTTGTTAACCAAGAACACATCAATTTAAACCTCAAAACCGTGGCCACCCAACAGCCTTTCCAAATTCATTTTCTTCCATTTCAAGCCATCCAATCCAATCCAACAAATCAATATACACAATCAATCCAATCAAGGTCATGAACTCTATAAATATCGCATTGACGATACCCGACAAGAACATGATTTTATGCATTGGCGATGAAGTCCATTGCAACACCCTACTGGGGTTGTCACATTTCCGAACAATAATAATAAAACTTTTACCCAAGTTAAAAATTATTACGTAATATATAATAATATAGGTTGTAAAAATATTTTTTTTTGGACCTTATATTATAAAATAAAGTAAACAGTACATAAAATAAAACAAACTATTACATACACTCCATAATTATAGATACGAATAATTTACATATTACAAACTAGTTAATTAAAAACAGTAAACTGTCTGGTTTAAAGCAAACCATAAACTAGCCCAAGCATAACACTAAAAGTTCTGATCCTCCAAAGAATCCTCCTCGGGAAGATCATGGAAGACAGAAATACTCCGGTAACACCGTACTATGCTGAAAATCAATCCATATGATATGGATGATCTCGAGGTTCGCCTTCCTCAAATTAGTCACTCGGTTGCTGCTCCTCGTTGTATTGACAATCCAACAGTTGCTCCTCTTCTACTTCCTCAACGACTTTACGGAACATAAATAATAATACAGAAAATATATACAAAGAGGTGAGACAATCTACATCATTATCAGTATAGCAGTAAGAAAATGACAAAACATACAGATATAGCAGTTAAAACAATAAAAATCGTATTAGCACAACATATATCATATCTCAACCAAGTATAAATGTCACAGATGGAAAATATCATAAATCAAATTATAACTATTCACACAGTGATGCAGATTAAATATGCCATGTACTCAGACTCGTTCCTACTCCATGGAGCTAAACACAAACATCAGAGAGAATAATCCGGTAGACATGTCCGCACATCCAGCTGCCTCAACCAACTATTACACAGTCAAATACGTCGTGTAAATAGCACACAGTCAAATACGTTGTGTGAATGGCACACAGTCAAATACATCGTGTGAATAGTACACAGTCAAATACGTCGTGTACGTCCAGGCATAGTACCAGACAGTCCCCAATAGATCCTGATTAAGAATAGTATTTGTCGAGATTGCTAGTGTGTGTTTTCAGTTACCACGGCCCAGAGGAGCTACCAACTGTCCACATGTGGAATCTACTGCACACTAACGCCTCTAAGTTCTCCACACGAACACACTACGCCTATCACACCCGCAATACGGTGTAATTTATTTCATAAGTCAATCGTCAATTTCAACCAAATTGACATACCACTCTATGTATGTAATGATCCATAATTACAAAAATACCCTCAGTATCACCATGAATCATAAATATCCTCATTGTCACCATAATTACAAAAATACCCTTAGTATTAATAATTCCAAAAATAGCATGTCTCCACTTGACAGTACTATTTCCCAAAATATCTGGGTCCACCACTTTGGCCTGACAGTAAAAACTTACTGCTTACAAAAGTCGCGTAAATATTTTTCAATGTTTTTCTCAATCACGTAGTTTAAAATCCACTATTTTAAATACGCGTAAACTATTTCTACTGTTTTTTACTATATAAAATATTTCTTGACGAACCAAATTAAATTTTTAAACTTTCCAAAACTAAAAAAATTATTTAGACATTTATTTTCCATTTTTCTTTACAAAAATTACTCTAAGTAATAATTTCTGATGTTTTTCTCAAAAATTCGATTTTAATAAATTCTTCTACAGTTAATTTTATTCTTGAAATACGTAAAATATTTCTTTGCTTTCTAAATGCCATTTTGAAACGTTCTTCATTACTTACTCATTTTTAGTTAATTTTGACAACATTTAGTTTAGAAAATCCACTAAATGATATTTTTTACGTTTTCTTTTTAAAAAAAATCCTTTATTTAATTATAACCATCAAATACACTTTGAAAATTGCTAACATACTTTAAAAACTCAAAGATAAGTATTTTTCAAGTGTTAAAATTTATTTCTTTACCATACTAGACTTCTAGTAAAAATTCATTTACTTATTTGACTCTTGAAAATCCATCGTAATTGAATTCGTTTTAGGTTAATAAACTAGTTTACACTTAGAAAATAAATTTTGGATCAATTAAACATTAAAAATATATTTTGGCTGAAAATCACCTTTTTTATACAAAACCATGTTTAAAATTATTTTTCATCCATTAAATCATTGAAAAATCCTTTAACTTAATTAGATCAATTAGGTTATCCTTTTAGAAAATGGTTGAGAACATATTGGTTCTCTTTTCATAGTAAAAATCATAAGCTCTTCATCTTGTGTTCTTTGGAACACTTTTGCAAATCTCAACTTATTTGCACATCCAACAATAATTATCATAGATCCATGAACATATACATATATTTATGAACGCATACCATATATTAATGCAATAATAAAACACATATCAAATATCAAAGCTATAAACATGCTTGTATGCATAATAAACCACAAATAGAAAAGAAAATAACATGCACACATATACAATCACAAATAGAGAAGACAATAAACAACCAAGTGAATGAATCCTTATAGATTCTTCACCACAAATACATCCATTTTCTCACCACCATACATGATTGATGAGATTAAATCTCCCTCTTACCTATAAGGAAGACAAGATCTCCTTGGACTCCTCCTTAGAAATTTTGTGTAGCTTCAATAAAAAACCTAACAAGCTTAAACAAATTATAAAGTCATAAACTATGGATGAAAAAGATAAACCATGGATCAATCATGGCTTAGAACATCCAAAATCAAATTAGAAACAAGAAAGACGAATTTTCACCTTATAGGAAAGAAACTTCAAAGTGATTTTCCAAGCTCCAAATGGATGATTTAGCAAAAACTCACAACTAGAGATGTTCTTAGAATATGGTTTAGATTTAGGAAAGGAAGTAGGATGAAATTTTTGATGGATGGAAGTAGATGAAGTGGTGTTGGCCGAACGGTGCTAATAGGAAAGCTTTGGAGTTCTTTTGGTGTTCTAGGTAGGAAGAGAGATGAGAGAATGATGTAGAATGATTGAAATGAAAATAATGAAGTGAATATTAGCCCCCCCTCCCCATAATGCATGGCCGTAGAGCTCAAGCAAAAAGCTAGCCACCTTTTTTGACAATTCTTGCTTCATAATGGCCTTTGATTATTTGGATGGTGGATGGCTTGCACTAGATCTCCATGATTGCATTTGAGTGCATAATTGAATGCATAATGCATGCATAAATCTGAAAACAGCTATAGGAAACTCAATCAAAATTTGATTGATTTTAATAACTTATTTATGTTTAAGTCCTCCTAGTTAGGTTTAATTAAAAGTTAGTTAGATTCCTTTGTAGTTTAGTTAATCATTAGTTTACTTATAGTCCTTAATCTTCTACTTAATTATACTAATATATTGTCTAACTAAAATTTGATAAAAACTAATTAGGTTTTAATCCATTTAATTACCACTCAAACCCTTTAGATTAACTTAATTAAGTTTTTGACTAATTATTCCATTAAGTTAGGTTTTAAACTAACAAAGCCAACCATTTTTATGGATTTTCAACCTTTTGGTTTAGAATTTTTACAAGCCTTTTACGTTGGTAAACTTTTCCTAAAAGTGGGTCCCACAAACCCAAACGTGGGTCCCACAAAATAAATGTGGGTCCCACAAGTCAAACTGGGTCCCACAGACTTTTTTGGATGATAAATATTTTTATTATACAGAAAAATCCTAAAAATTAAAAGATTGATATATGTATTATTTGGATTGGGTTTAGTAAGATCGCTCAGCTCCAAATAATCAAACAAGATTTTCCCTGGCTCGAAAATTATTATTTTCTTGACTCGGAGCAAATTACACGAAACAATCAAATACAGTTATGAAACAGTCAAATTAATTTTATAACACACAGAAATCAGAAAACAGTACAATAAGGGCAAAATTATAATTAACCAAAAATTGGGGTGTTACAACTCTCCCCCACTAACAGAAATTTCATCCTCGAAATTTATCGTTCCTTAGAAAAGATATGGGTACTGCTCCCTCATTTTGTCTTCTAGCTCCTAAGTAGCATCTCTCGTTACCTCATTCCATATTACCTTTACCAATATAATCATCTTCCCTCGAAGCTGTTTCACTCTTCTGTCCTCAATCTTAACAGGAAGTGTCTCATACGTCAAATTATCTTTTAGTTGTACTTCATCAGGTTGAATGACATGTGTTCGATCAGGAATATATTTTCTCAATTGAGACACATGGAATACATTATGGAGATTGGTTAAAAAGGGTGGTAAGGCTATTTGGTAGGCTACAGGACCTATCCGACGAATGATTTGATAAGGTCCAATAAATTTAGCAGTGAGTTTTCTGAATTTGATAAACCTTCCGACACCAGTCGTAGGTGTTTCACGCAAAAACACATGCTCACTTTCTTCAAATTCAAAAGGTCTCCTGCACTTGTCAGCATAACTTTTCTGTCGACTCTGAGTCCTCCTCATTTTCTCTTGAATCTTTTTCACCTTCTTCGTAGTTTGTTGCACAAGATCAGGTCCAATGGTCATACTTTCCCCATCTTGATACCAACACAAAGGTGTTCAGCATCGTCGCCCATAAAGTGCATCATAGGCTGCCATCCCTATACTTGAGTGAAAACTATTGTTGTAGGTGAATTCTATCAAAGACAGAAATTCATCCTAACTCCCTTATTGTTCCAACACACAAGCACGCAACAGATCTTCCAGCGATTGAATAGTCCTCTCCGTTTGACCATCAGTCTGCGGATGATAAGTAGAACTCAGACGTAGCTTAGTCCCCATGGCTTCTTGTAAGCTTCGCTAAAACCTTGACGTAAACCTCAGGTCGCTATCAGAAACTATACTTGAGGGTACACCGTGAAGTCTAACAATTTCACTAATGTACACCTGGGTTAATCGTTCCAATAAATACTTGATATTGATTGGCAAGAAGTGCGCTGACTTCGTAAGCCTATCAACTGTAACCCATATAGAATCATGACCCTTCTTCGTTCTTGGAAATCCGGTAACAAAATCCATCGAGACACTATCCCATTTTCACTCGAGAATAGTTAAAGGTCGTAACATACCAGCTGGTCTTTGATGTTCCACTTTTGCTTTTTGACAAACCAGACAAGACGCCACATGTTCTGCAACATCTCTATTCATCCTTGGCCACCAAAACATCCACTTTAAATCTTGATACATCTTTGTCATCCCCGGATGCATACTCAACCTACTAGTATGAGCTTCGTCCAGAATTGCTTGTTTAAGATCGGGATCATCAGGTATACAAATCCTTCCTTTAAACCTTAAGACTCCATCAGATCCTTCCTCAACTGTTGCCTTATGACCTTGCTTTAAAAATTCTTTCTCATTCAACAAATATAGATCCTTATCCTGTTTTTCCTTGATTTCTTACAGCAAGTCATTCAAAACAGTAACTCTACTTAGAAGAATTCTTCCTAGTGCCAATTCCACTGACAATCGTAAATCTCTAAATTGATTGATCAATTCTTCCTCCTTTATCATCATGGTAGAAACACTTATCACCTTTCTACTTAAGGCATCCGCTACCATATTCGTTTTTCCCGGATGGTATTGGAGTTAGAAATCATAGTCCTTCAAGAACTCTAACCATCGCCTCTGCCTCATGTTCAATTCCTTTTGATTGAACATGTATTTTAAACTCTTGCGATCACTGAAGACAGTGAACATAACTCCATACAGAAAATGTCTCCACACTTTCAACGCAAAAACCACTGCAGCGAGTTCTCAATCATGCGTTGGGTAGTTCCTCTCATGAACCTTCAACTGTCTTGAAGCATAGGCTACCACATTTTTGTTCTGCATCAACACGCATCCTAACCCTTGATAAGAAGCGCCACAATACACCTCAAAAGCCTCGTTAGGATTTGGCAAAATCAGCACTGGTGCAGTCGTCAATCTCTTCTTCAACTCTTGAAAACTTGCCTCACATTCTTTCGTCCAAGCTTAACTCTTCCTTGTGAGTTGCGTAAGAGGTCCAGCTATCTTAGAAAAACCTTCAATGAACCTCCGATAATAACCGGCCAATCCAACAAAACTTCAAATTTTGGTTACCGTCTTCGGCCTCTCCCATTGTAAAATAGTTTCCACTTTTGACGGGTCCACCGCAATACCTTCCTTCGAAATCACGTGGCCCAGAAATTGAACTTCTTCTAGCCAAAACTCACACTTTGCCAATTTTGAATACAACTTTTTGTCTTTCAAAATTTGGAGAACTATACTGAGATGTTCAGCATGCTCTTCTTTATTTTGGGAGTAGATCAGAATGTCATCGATAAAAACGACAACAAATCTATCTAGGTATGGACGAAAAATCCTATTCATATAGTCCATGAATATTGCAGGAGCATTCGTCACTTTGAACGGCATCACCTGATACTCATAATGCCCATAACGAGTTCGGAAAGCTGTTTTAGGCACATCATCACGAATTTGATGATAACCTGATCGCAGATCTATTTTAGAGAAAATAGCTGCTCCTTTCAGCTGGTCCATCAAATCATCAATCCTTGGAAGTGGATATTTGTTCTTTATCGTGACCTTGTTCAGCTGACGATAGTCTACGCAAAGACGAGAAGTTCCATCCTTCTTCTTGACTAGTAGTATTGGCGCTCCCCACGGTGAAACACTCGGTCGCACAAATTGCTTTTCCAATAATTCCTCCAATTGCTTCTTCAACTCCACCAATTCCGATGGTGACATCCTATATGGTGCAATCGAAATAGGACCTGCTCTTGGTACCAAATTAATAGCAAACTTGATTTCTCTTTCCGGTGGTAAGCCAGGTACATCATCAGGAAAAACTTCTAGAAACTCATTTATGATTAGAATAGCATTCACATCTTTTTCACTCTTGACTTCCAAAGAAGACAGCAGCATGTATCCTTGAGCTCCGTCCCTCAACAAAGATTTGACTTTGACGGCAGTTAAAAATCCAGAATCCTCATCCTTAGGAAAAACTAAGGTTTTATTGGCACAGTCTAATAGGATATGGTTAGAAGATAACCAATCCATTCCTAATATTATATCTATTTCAACAAGAGGTAAACAAATTAAGTTGACCGAAAAGACTCGATCATTTATGGTAATAGGACAGTTCAAACATACTTTAGATGTAACAACAGGCTTGGCAGTTGGTGTAGAAATAATCAATTGAAAACTCAAAGAAGACATAGGTAATTTCAACTGATCCACACAGTCATACGCAATAAATGAATGCGTCGCACCTGAATCATATAGTACAGTCAAAAGATTACCTGCTACGACACCTTCCCCCTAAATAAGATCTTCAAACTGAGAAGCCTCAGCCCTGCTCATTGTGTACACTCGCCCTCCAGATCGTGGCTGAGTAGCACGAACATTGCTCACAACTGGCTTCCTTTCTGACTGGTTACATTCTCTAGAAACATGGCCAGGCCTTCCACATTTGAAACAGATCGGCCCTTTAATTGAACAGTCTCTAGATATGTGGCCACTCTTTACACATTTAAAACATCTTAGCGTAAACGCCACATTTGTACCAGCTTTGTTGCCACTAGAACTTCCCCCGATAGATGGACGTTGAGGTTGATTCCCCAGTGGTCTCGAATACGGCTTGCGTTGAAACCGGCTATTGTTATTGTTGTTGTTTTTGCCTCCTCTTTGGAACCTAGTTGGTCCAAAGTTGCGATTTCTTGGATCACGTGACGGCTCCAACTCTTCGAGTCGTGCACAAGTATCCACCAAAGCATGAAATTGATTCATCTTCAAGGGTAGCACTCCTCGTCGCAATTCTACCCTCAACCCTTCCTCAAACTTATGGCATTTCCATGTATCATTCTGTCGAGTTTGAGCATAGTCTGAGAATTGAGACAAGCACTCAAATTTAGAAGCATATTCATTGACAGTCATGTTGCCCTGACGTAAACCAAGAAATTCCATCTCCTTGGCATGTTGAGCACTGGCAGGAAAGTACTTTTCCAAAAATACTTCATAAAATACCTCCCAGGTAATTTCAGTTCCCTCAGCTTGTAGTAAACGTCAGGTTCCTCTCCACCAGTTCTCACCATCCCTTCTTAGCATAAATGTAGCATACGTCACCTTTCGATCATTGGCGCACCCCATTCCTTCAAATATCTTTTCGAGATCTTGGATCCAAAGACTCGTCTTCTCTGGATTAAATTCACCTTTGAACTGCAGCGGGGTATTGCGCCTAAACTCAGACAAGTTTAGAGCATCAGCAGTCACATCTTGTTGTTGAGCTGCTCGTTCATTTTGTTGCGTAATGACCTCTGCTATATGCTGCATAGCCTCAGCTGCTGCAGTCATTGGGTCAACATTACGATTCACGTTTGCACGCGTTCCTCTTCCGGCAGGCATTTTCTTCTTCAATCAAACTAGACAAAACAAAGTCAGATGTACCCTTTCGGACACCAATCACAGAGAATCACACAACACAAGCAAAAACAGACCCAACCACAACCCCAAAAGACTCTAACTTGGGCTCTGATACCAACTAAATGCAACACCCTACTGGGGATGTCACATTTCCGAACAATAATAATAAAACCTTTACCCAAGTTAAAAATTATTGCGTAATATATAATAATATAGGTTGTAAAAATATTCTTTTTTTTACCTTATATTATAAATAAAAGTAAATAGTACATAAAATAAAACAAACTATTACATACACACCATAATTATAGATACGAATAATTTACATATTACAAACTAGTTAATTAAAAACAGTAAACTGTCTGGTTTAAAGCAAACCATAAACTAGCCCAAGCATAACACTAAAAGTTCTGATCCTCCGAAGAATCCTCCTCGGGAAGATCATCGGAAGACAGAAATACTCCGGTAACACCGTACCACGCTGAAAATCAATCCATATGATATGGATGATCTCGAGGTTCGCCTTCCTCGAACTGGTCACTCGGTTGCTGCTCCTCGTTGTATTGACAATCCAACAGTTGCTCCTCTTCTACTTCCTCAATGACTTTATGGAACATAAATAATAATACAAAAAATATATACAAAGAGGTGAGACAATCTACATCATTATCAGTATAGCAGTAAGAAAATGACAAAACATACAGATATAGCAGTTAAAATAATAAAAATCGTATTAGCACAACATATATCATATCTTAACCAAGTATAAATGTCACAGATGCAAAATATCATAAATCAATTTATAACTATTCACACAGTGATGCAGATTAAATATGCCACGTACTCAGACTCGTTCCTACTCCATGGAGCTAAACACAAACATCAGAGAGAATGATCCGGTAGACATGTCCGCACATCAGGCTGCCTCAACCAACTATTACACAGTCAAATACGTCGTGTGAATGGCATACAGTCAAATACGTCATGTGAATCGCACACAGTCAAATACGTCGTGTGAATAGTACACAGTCAAATATGTCGTGTACGTCCAGGCATAGTACTAGACAGTCCCCAATAGATTCTGATTAAGAATAGTATTTGTCGAGATCGCTAGTGTGTGTTTTCAGTTACCACGGCCCAGAGGAGCTACCAACTGTCCACATGTGAAATCTACTGCACATTAACGCCTCCAAGTTCTCCACACGAACACACTACGCCTATCACACCCGCAACACGGTGTAATTCATCTCGTCAGTCAATCGTCAATTTCAACCAAATTGACGTACCACTCTATGTATGTAACAATCTATAATTACAAAAATACTCTCAGTATCACCATGAATCATAAATATCCTCATTATCACCATAATTATAAAAATACCCTTAGTATTAATAATTCCAAAAATAGTATGTCTCCACTTGACAGTGCTATTTCCCAACATATCCGAGTCCACCACTTTGGCCCGACAGTAAAAACTTACTGCTTCCATAAGTCGCGTAAATATTTTTCAACGTTTTTCTCAATCGCGTAGTTTAAAATCCACTATTTTAAATACGCGTAAACTATTTCTACTGTTTTTCACTGTATAAAATATTTCTTGACGTTCCAAATTAAATTTTTAAACTTTCCAAAACTAAAAATATTATTTAGACATTTATTTTCCATTTTTCTTTACAAAAATTACTCTAAGTAATAATTTCTGACGTTTTCTCAAAAATTTGATTTTAATAAATTCTTCTATAGTTAATTTTATTCTTTAACTACGTAAAATATTTCTTTACTTTCTAAATGCCATTTTGAAACGTTCTTCAATACTTGCTCATTTTTAGTCAATTTTGACAACATTTAGTTTAGAAAATCCACTAAATGATATTTTCTATGTTTTCTTTTTAAAAAAATCCTTTATTTAATTATAACCATCAAATACACTTTGAAAATTGCTAACATACTTTACAAACTCAAAGATAAGTATTTTTTAGGTGTTAAAATTTATTTCTTTACCATACTAGACTTCTAGTAAAAATTCATTTACTTATTTGACTCTTGAAAATCCATCGTAATTGAATTCGTTTTAGGTTAATAAACTAGTTTACACTTAGAAAATAAATTTTGGATCAATTAAACATTAAAAATATATTTTGTCTGAAAATCACCTTTTTTTATACAAAACCATGTTTAAAATTATTTTTCATCCATTAAATCATTGAAAAATCCTTTAACTTAATTAGATCAATTAGGTTATCCTTTTAGAAAATGGTTGAGAACATATTGGTTCTCTTTTCATAGTAAAAATCATAAGCTCTTCATCTTGTGTTCTTTGGAACACTTTTGCAAATCTCAACTTATTTGCACATCCAATAATAATTATCATAGATCCATGAACATATACATATATTTATGAACGCATACCATATATTAAAGCAATAATAAAACACATACCAAATATCAAAGCTATAAACATGCTTGTATGCATAATAAACCACAAATAGAAAAGAAAATAACATGCACACATATACAATCACAAATAGAGAAGACAATAAACAACCAAGTGAATGAATCCTTATAGATTCTTCACCACAAATACATCCATTTTCTCACCACCATACATGATTGATGAGATTAAATCTCCCTCTTACCTAAAAGGAAGACAAGATCTCCTTGGACTCCTCCTTAGAAATTTTGTGTAGCTTCAACAAAAATCCTAACAAGCTTAAACAAATTATAAAGTCATAAACTATGGATGAAAAAGATAAACCATGGATCAATCATGGCTTAGAACATCAAAAATCAAATTAGAAACAAGAAAGAAGAATTTTCACCTTATAGGAAAGAAACTTCAAAGTGATTTTCCAAGCTCCAAATGGATGATTTAGCAAAAACTCACAACTAGAGATGTTCTTAGAATATGGTTTAGATTTAGGAAATGAAGTTGGATAAAATTTTTGATGGATGGAAGTAGATGAAGTGGTGTTGGCCGAATGGTGCTAATAGGAAAGCTTTGGAGTTCTTTTGGTGTTCTAGGTAGGAAGAGAGATGAGAGAATGATGTAGAATGATTGAAATGAAAATAATGAAGTGAATATTAGCCCCCCCCCACAATGCATGGTCAGTAGAGCTCAAGCAAAAAGCTAGCCACCTTTTTTGACAATTCTTGCTTCATAATGGCCTTTGATTATTTGGATGGTGGATGGCTTGCATCTAGATCTCCATGATTGCATTTGAGTGCATAATTGAATGCATAATGCATGCATAAATCTGAAAACAGCTATAGGAAACTCAATCAAAATTTGATTTATTTTAATAGCTTATTTATGTTTAAGTCCTCCTAGTTAGGTTTAATTAAAAGTTAGTTAGATTCTTTTGTAGTTTAGTTAATCATTAGTTTACTTATAGTCCTTAATCTTCTACTTAATTATACTAATACATTGTCTAACTAAAATTTGATAAAAACTAATTAGGTTTTAATCCATTTAATTACCACTCAAACCCTTTAGATTAACTTAATTAAGTTTTTGACTAATTATTCCATTAAGTTAGGTTTTAAACTAACAAAGCCACTAAGTCTAACCATTTTTATGGATTTTCAACCTTTTGGTTTAGAATTTTTACAAGCCTTTTACGTTGGTAAACTTTTCCTAAAAGTGGGTCCCACAAAAAAATTATGAGTCCCACAAGTCAAACTGGGTCCCATAGACTTTTCTGCATGATAAATATTTTTATTATACAGAAAAATCCTAAAAATTAAAAGATTGATATATGTATTATTCGGATTGGGTTTAGTAAGATCGCCCAGCTCCAAATAATCAAACAAGATTTTCCCCGGCCCGAAAATTATTATTTTCTTGACTAGGAACAAATCACACGAAACAATCAAAAACAGTTACGAAATAGTTAAATTAATTTTATAACACACAGAAATCAGAAAATAGTATAATAAGGGCAAAATTATAATTAACCAAAAATTGGGGTGTTACAACTGGGGCACATGAAGATGGAGTGTCCAATCTATCAAAGGAAAGTGGTTAAATATGAAAGGAGGTCGTCAAAGGATAAAAATGAAAGAAGAGCTTATATAGCTTGGAATGAAAATGACATGGACGCATCTGATAGCTCAGACAATGAGAAAGCCAACCTATGCCTCATGGCTAGAAGTGAAGAAGAAGAAGATGACATGGAGGTAACATCCTCAAACTTTGAATCAAATTCTTCCCCCTCCTATGATGAATTGTAAGATGCATTTGAAGAATGACATAATGAATCTATGAGGCTTGCAAAAATTGTTTCATCATCTAAGAAAACAATTTCCTCTTTTGAAAACAAGATCTCTATTTTAAATAAGGAAATTGAGGAGCTTAAAATTGAAAATGAAACTCTTGGACTTATTGATGCAAATTCTTCATGCATGACATGTTCTTCTCTTGATAATGCATCTACATCATTTTCTCGCTCATCATGCAAAATTTTTGAAAAGGAAATTGAAGACATGAAAAATACTTTTGTGAAATTTACCCTTGGAAGAGATAATCTGAACATATTGCTTGGGAAATAAAGATATGTGTTTTGAAAGGCTGGTTTAGGATACAATCCCAAAAATCATCAAAAACATTATAAGAACTTCTTTATTCCCTCAAGTACATCAATAAGTCCTTTTATAAAGTGTTTTCATTGTGGCAAGAAAGGGCATAGTGCATCAACAAGTAATGTGAGGAAGAAAATCAACACAAAGGTTGGAACTAAAATGGCTTGGGTCCCTAAGGGAACCTTGCCTAACACTAACACACAAGGACCCAAGAAAATTTGAGTACCAAAAGCCAAAAATTGAAGTGTGTTGTAGGTGTACTTGAAGGCCAAGAATGGACTTTGGATTATCAAACGTGGCTGCTGCAAGCACAAGATCAGAAAATACTCCAAGTCATCTCCATTGTCTCCAAGAAGCTTGGACTTGTAACATTTGGATAAGTGAAGACTTGTTCTATACTTTAACTTGCTTTAAAGATGTTCTTTTCTAGCTTTATATCTTGAAAATATCTTTACATGTGATAATATAGTAGATAAGTTCACTTCTTGTTTGAAATAGCATATTTGATGAAAACAACTTTGAACTTATCATTCTGGATTAATCATGCATCTAACTCTTGCTAAAAATCATGATTGTATTGCATAATGTGATATTTAGTTGCATAATTTGTCCCTCTGCTGCAAAATATATCCCTCTGCTGCATAATTTGTATACTTGCTGCATAATCTGATTTATTACAAAATATTCTCATTTGAATTCAATACTAACTTGAGCGTCAGTGTTTCCCCCAAGTTTGTTTTGCAGGTACTTGATCTATGCTTAAGCCCCCCCCAATCTCAAATCTCAAGTTCCTGCTGTGAAAAAATTATTTTTGGAGGTTTTGAAGATGTTTAATCTATTATTGGGCTGAAATTTGATGTTTAGAGACGATGGAATTTGAGACCAAGCCAATATGATCTTCAAGAAAGAATGAGTTTATGTTTCAAGGGCTGAATTCTTGAACAATTTATTTTTCTGGTTTTGATGGTGAATGACAAAGTGTTAAGGATCTTAAAGGTTGAATTCTTGAAGACTTTTACTGATTTTGTCTGAGAAACAAAGGGTTTGAGAATGGACTAAACCTATTATGGAAAGGTTATAATCTATTTTGAGCTCTTAAAAATGATTTGGCATGAAAAACTTAGTCACGGTCAAGTGAAAATAATAGATTATGGAACCCTTATAATATATTATGAGTGTTTATGGCAACTTCAATACGTTTATCTAGGTTTCTGTCAAGTGGAAATAATAGATTATGGGATCCTTATAATCTGTTATGAGGAGATTTCAATGTATATAGCTCTCTACCAAGTTCATATAATCTATTATACAACCCCATAATCGGTTATGGAGATTTTTTGAAGTTAACCTGGCACGTTGAATGCTCTTTGAATAGCCACCATAATCTGTTATGGCCATTTTCATAACCTATTATGGCCATTTCCACGAACAGGGAAATCTAAAAGGATGTCTATGCTAAACACATATAACCTATTATGGCATATCCCCTAATCGATTATGCAAGCTTACAACAGAATGAGAGAGTCTTGGACTTAACGTATAACCTGTTATGGTTATGCTCATAATCGGTTATGAGCCATTTCTCGTGGGCTTCATTTTAAACCATAACCGATTACACCTTACTCATAATCGGTTATGGGCTTTCATTTTAACCAAACCTGCAGCCTCCTGCTTCTTCCTTACAAGCTCCACTCCTCCATAGCCACTCCCTTCCTCTCACACCTACTCATACCCACTCACTCAAACACTTCTCCCACTCCAAATCCAACCCAAATTCACCATTAAAGCACCTTTTCCATCACTTTCCTGCTGATGTACTTATGTAAGAGGCTCTAGTCACAAATGAAGCTTGTATCCTTGCTACCATTGCAAATCTTCGAGCTTATCATGAGCATAGCATTGGAGTCATCTATGACCGTTTGGATAGCATTGAGCGCCGTCTTCAACCACCGCAAGATGATAGGGCTTAGGCATTGATCTCTTTTATTTAGCTAATATTTTTCTGGTTTAGTTATGCTATTATGCTTAAAGCTCATCTAACCATAATGTTTTATCTTTTGAACATGATGTCTATGACTTGCTTGACTAATTTCAGTAATTAGTGCATTTCTTATTTTTTTACAAAGGCCATCTTGTTGAAATGAATAACATGCTGAATGGGTTGTCTTTTAGATATGTTGTTATTGTCTTGCTTATAACCTTAATTAATCACAACATGTTTTTCATATGCTATTTTAGTATAACTTGGATATTTTGCAATAGATGGTCTGTTGAAATGCATATCTTGTTGATCTGGTTATATTATTGAACAATTATTATTGAATATGTATTAAACGGAAAATGGTTTTGTGTTATTTCTCCTTGTCAAAATCCATATTACATATCATTTTTATCATGACAAAAGGGGGAAAAGTTGTGACATTGAGAAAAGTTAAGGTAAAATATAAAAAAGGTACAATTTGAATGATCTTGGGATTCCAAAATTAAGTGAGAGTTGTGCATCTCTGATATAATCAAATACCTTTCCAATGACTGGTCATTCATTTAAAACAGATGAGAAATGAAGAAGTTATGACCATTTAAAGTTAGCTTTCAAAACTAGAATGCTATAACCGAATATGGAATATCCATAACCGATTATTGCACAAGTCAGGAGCATTTTTCATGTTTTAAAAGCTCATACCCAAATATGGCTTCTTTATATTTGATTATTTGGAATCTCCCAACGTAACCACCTATTTTTAAATGGCCATATTCGAATATGGCATAATTCATAACTGATTATGAATTTCTTCATAATTGATTATGAAACATTTCATAACAGATTATGAAATCTCATAACAGGTGATTTTATTGGTCAGAAACGTTGGAAGCCTTTCACAAAAGCCATAACCGATTATGGCTTTGCCATAACAGGTTATGGTCTATCACAGAGCTCATTCTCAACGACTCTTTTAATGGCATTTAATGCCCCCAACCACTTCTAACGTCTCAAAATCTCTTGGGCTATAAATGAATGCTATTGGGCATTGATTAAGGGCTGGAAAACATTCTAAAAGTCATCATTGAGCATTAATTACGAGTTTTCTCATCATTTCTTTCCAAACCCTGTTTTGAGCTTCAAGTTGTGTGAATCCTTAATGCCATAGAGCTTCAACTTGTATTATCTACTCTTTGAGAGAGTTTCTATCATTTAAACACTTTGTTTATCTTGTAAAGAGGGTGAGGTATCCCTCTAGTAAAAAAGGTTGAGGTATCCCTTATTGAAAAGAAGGTGAGGTATCCTTCAAAGGTGTAAAGAGGGTGAGGCATCCCCCAAAGGTTGCAAAGGGTGAGATATCCCTGTTTTAAGATTAAGCACAAAGGGTGAGGTATCCCAAGGTGTGGTGAGTGCTCTAGTTTGTAAAGGTTGTCAAGCACCTGTTAAAGCTTGAAGATATAGTGAAAAATCTCTAGCGGTTGCTTGAGGACTAGACGTAGGTCACAAGTGGATTGGTGGCTAAACCAGGATAAACCTTGTGTTTGATCTTCTCAACTCATCTCTTTATATTTGTGCATTTATTTTATATGCTTGCTTGAATGTTATTCATCTTGGCTTATTTAATTTGTGAGTGAAGTATTTAATCTCATTTATCTATTCACTTCAATCATCCAATAGTTTCAATGAAAATTGATATTCAAACGTTTTGCGAAAGATTTATGAAAAATTTTTACATACCCAATTCACCCCACCCCCTCTTGAGTATTGAGGCCACTTGGTAACAAGTGGTATCAGAGTTAGGCTCGTGTGTAAAGAGCTTAGCAGCTTCAAGAAAAAGTGATGGCCTCTTCAAACGGTTTTTCAGAAAGTTCTTCTCTCTATAGACCTCCATTTTTCAATGGGGATGGGTATTTTTATTGAAGCTATTGACTTAGATGCGTGGGATGCTATTAAAAATGGTCCTTTTGTCCCCACACAAATTGTAAATGGTGTAAGAGTTAATACACCAAAAAGTGAATGGACGGATGAAGATAAAAAGAAAGTTCAATATAATTTGAGAGCCAAGAACATCATTACCACATCTTCGAGGTATGATGAATTCTTTAGGGTGTCAAATTGTAAAACAGCCCAAGAAATATGGGATACTTTGCAAGTTACCCATGAGGGTACTGGTGAAGTCAAAAGACCAAGGATAAATACTCTTACTCATGAGTATGAGCTCTTTAGGATGAACCAAGTTAAAAGCATTCAAGATATGCAAAAACACTTTACACATATTGTTAATCATTTAGCTTCATTAGGAAAGACATTTTCTAATGAAGATCTTATTAACAAGGTTTTAAGATGCTTGAGCAGGGATTGGCAACCTAAAGTAACGGTTATCTCGGAATCAAGAAATCTAGCAACAATGACCTTAGCCACACTTTTTAGCAAGCTCCAAGAACACGAGTTGGAGTTGAATAGACTCAAACAAAATGAAGAGCTTGACAACAAAAAGAAGGGGATTGCGCTCAAAACCACCTCCTCCATGATTAATGATGATGATGAAGATGATGGAGATGACTTGGCAATAAATGAGGAGAATCTCAATCTTCTAGTAAAGAAATTTGGAAGATTCTTCAAGAAGAATAAAGCTCAAAGAAGACCTCTCTTTGCCCAAAGGAATGTCTATCACAAAGGGAAAGGAACCTCATCCACTCCTAAATACTATGAATGTGGAGAACTGGGGCACATGAAGATGGAGTGTCCAATCTATCAAAAGAAATAGAAAAATATGAAAGGAGGTCGTCAAAGGATACAAATGGAAGAAGAGGTTATATAGCTTGGAATGAAAATGACATGGATGCATCCGATAGCTCAGACAATTAGAAAGCCAACCTATGTTATCCAAGTGGCTTCAGTACTCAAGAGGGGGGGTGAATTGAGTAATTAAAGATTTTTCGCAAAAGCCTTAAACAAATGAATTATACTGAATTTAATTATTAAAAGTCGTGAATGAGAAGAACGTAAGAAGAACAGATAATAATTAAATTGCAAGAATAAATAAAGTGCATAAAGATAAAGAGAATAAGGGGTAGAAAAGCAGGCACGATATTTATCCTGGTTCGACCACCAACCACTTGTGGCCTACGTCCGAGTCCCGAAACACAGTTCGAGATTTTTTACTATTCAATACAAGCTTAACAACAGTGCTTGCAACCTTTACACAACAGGGGATACCTCACCCTTTTACTAGAGGGATACCTCACCCCCCTTTAAAGGATACCTCACCTTCTTTACACCAAGGGATACCTCACCCTTTTACTAGAGGGATACCTCACCCTCACAAATTCACTAAGGGATACCTCACCCTTTTACGAAGCGAGAGAATAGATGAAAAAATAAACTCTCACTTAGAGCAGATATTACAAGTTGAAGTGCTAATAAGCTCTCTAGAGGGTATCTCAAGGTTTTGGCAAAGAGAGCACGAGAAAGAGAGAAAATAATGTAAAATTCGTTTTCGGCCAAGCAAAAAATAATTCAAGTGGTTGGGGGTTTTCGAAGAGACCCAAGGTCTGTATTTATAGAGCAAAGAAAGCAACTAGCCGTTGGGTGCCAATTAAGAAACCATTAAAAGCAAATATGGTCGTTCTTTTTACCATTTTTGAACGTTTCGTGAAAATCAATTTTGCGAACGGTATTCGAATACGGCATGAGGTATTCGAATGCCTCTTGCCAAAACTCTTTTAAAAAAGCTGATTAAAATTTGGGTTATTCGAATACCATTAAGGGTATTCGAATGCCTCATTTAAAAAGGTTCATTCTGAATCTAGGGTATTCGAATACCATATGGGGTATTCGAATGCCTCTTTTTAACCAAAGGCAATATCGGAAAAATTTGAAACAGGTTATTCGAATACCATAGATGGGTATTCGAATACCACTTTGAAAAATGAAAAACGTTCAAACTTGAAAAACACTCTATTCGAATACCTAACAGGGGTATTCGAATACCTGTTATAAAACCATTTTAAATGCTTTCAAATGACCAGAAAATGGTTGTTTAATTTTGGAAAAACAATTTTGAAAACATTTCTTTGCAATGCCAATTAATGAGATATCCAATGAGGCTTTTACAAGGATCCTAAGTCCTAAAGCTTATTCTTGAAGATCTTGGACTTGGTCTTCTCATCATCTTCATGTTTGTCTTCACGTTTGTTATCATCAAAACTATTGCTCATGATAGCTAGCCAATTACATTCTCCCCTTTTTGATGATGACAAACTAACATTTGAGAAAAACATTAGTTCATATAAATTGGAATTCACAAAGTTAGTTTAGAGATACTTACTCCCTCTTTTCATAAGAGGTGATTTTCATCGAGAGATATGCACAAACTCCCCTTACTTTTGGAATTCAATTTCTATTTTTGTTTTGACTTTTTCTTTTCTTGACTTTTCTCAAACAAAGACATTTAAACTTGTTCTCCCCTTTTGTACATTGGATACCATTCTCCCCTTTTGTCATGATCAAAAAGATGGGGCAAGTATTTTTCTTTCCCATTTTATCATATTAAACAATATATGCATGTCCTCAAGTTGAATGAATTTTTTCCATTTAAATTTATGCTTGAGGTAGTGTTCTCCCTACAACAAAATTCAGAGTGCTTTCATTGGTATCCATTAATGTTGGATCCATAGGGTCATCAAACTCATAAGCCAATAAGCATTTAAAACAATGAGGCAAAAGCAGCAAATGATTCTCAAGGGCAAAAATATATTTATCGATTAATTTGGCCAAGAAATCACTTGTTTGATATCATTTGTTATCATTTGTTATTACTTGTTATTATGATCATACCACTTTGATAACACTTGTTGTCAAAATGTAAAGCATTTACCACTTGTTTGATATCACTTGTCAAGATGTTCTAAGCATTTACCACTTGTTAACAAATTCTTATAAATCTGACATATGTCAATAACAACATAGATATTAAATATTTCATATACCACTTATTGCACTTGTTCGTATATCAAAACAATAGCCAATTACATTTACCTTAAACATTTACCTTACAAAGGATTTAAATATGCAAAGATATTCTAGAGAAAGATAAGGTGAAAGAGCAAGCAAAAATATGCATGTAAGAACATCATGTGATTTTCATATAAGGCATAAATGAAGGCTTGATGAAATAAGATTAAAACATGTTATTCATAGTTGGAATATATTTTCATTGCATATGTATAAGAAAAGGAAACAGAAACGAAACAAAGAACACGTCGTAAGACTTGCTTCAGTCATGTGGTATTCGAATACCTCTTGCCGTATTCGAATACCCATCACATTTTATAAACTCCAGAAGGAGCAAGTATTCGAATGCCTTGGAAGGTATTCGAATACTCCAGATAGCATGTGAGAAGTATTGATGAAGATTTTTCAGGTTATTCGAATACACATTTGGGTATTCGAATGCCCCAGCTAATAAAACCACAAGAACTCTGTACTGATGCATGGTATTCGAATACCATGGGAGGGTATTCGAATAGACCTATCAGAAAAACATGGATTTTCACGTACAGATGCAATGGTATTCGAATACCACAGGGAGGTATTCGAATAACTCAAACATAAAAGCATATATTTTGCATCCAGAAGGCATATTTGAGATAAGAAAGCTTACCTTTTGATGGAAATACTCATATGAATGCAAGTCCAAGCCTTATAGAGACAAGAAGGAGAGCTTGGAATTTATTATAGTCTTGTGCTTGCAGCAACCACTTTCAAAAATGCCGAAGTTAGCTCTTGGCTATCAAACACACCTGCAACACAATTCAATTTTTGGTCTTTGGTACCCAAATTTTCTTGGGTCCTTGATTGTCAGTTTTGGGTATAGTGCCCTTAGGAACCCATACCATTTTGGTTCCAATTTTTGTATTGATATTTTTCCTTACATTGCATGTTGAAGCACTATGACCCTTCTTCCCACAATAGAAACATTTAACAAATGGGCTACATGAGATGCTAGAATTAACAAAATAATTTTTATAAGATTTGTGTTGATTATTCGGGTTATATCCTATTCCAGCCTTTTGAAAAACAACCCTTTGTTTTCCTAATAAAATATTTAAATTATCTCTTCCACATGTGAATTTGGCAAGGGTGTTCTTTAAATCTTCAATTTCTTTCTCAAGTATATGACATGAAGAACAAGAATACGAAGTAGAAGCATGTGAAGAATGAGATGAGCATGCATCAATAATTCCCAAAGTTTTATTTTCAATTTTTAATTCTTCAATCTCTTTGTTTAAAATTAGAATTTGATTTTCCAAAGAAGAGATAGTTTTCTTAGATGAAGAAATCAATTTTGTGAGCCTTATTGATTCATCATGCAATTCTTCAAAGGCATCTTGTAATTCATCATAAGAAGGAGATACGTCAGAATTTACCTCGTTGTCGCTTTCTTCTTCTTCTTCTTCTCCTTTCGCCATAAAACATAGATGGGCTTCTTCACTATCTGAGCTATCAGTGGAGTCCATATCATTGTCATCCCATGCTATGTAGACTCTTCTTTCTTTGGAGGGTTTCTTTTCAACTTTCTTTGGGAGAAAAGGCGATCTTCTTTGAGTTCTCTTTTTCTTTAGGAACTTACCAAATTTTTTTACCAGAAGATTGAGATTTTGTTCATTTAGCTCAATGTTGTCCACGTCATCTCCATCGTCTTCTTCTTCATTATTGATAGTGGAGGTGGTGGCTTTAAGCGCTATTTCCTTTTTCTTTTTATCGTTTTCTTCGCTTTGACTTAGTCTGCTCAATTCTAGTTCGTGCTCATGAAGTTTTCCAAATAGGGTAGCTAAGGACATTGTTGACAAGTCCCTTGATTCTGAAATTGTTGTTACCTTTGGTTGCCAAATCCTGCTTAAACATCTCAACACTTTATTAATTAAATCTTCGTTAGAAAAATTCTTTCCTAATGATGAAAGATGATTAACAATGTGGGTGAACCTCTTTTGCATTTCTTGAATGCTTTCTCCTTGGTTCATTGTAAATAGTTCATATTCGCGAGTTAGAGAATTGATTCTCGACCTTTTTACCTCACTAGTACCCTCATGGGTAACTTGTAAAGTGTCCCACATTTCTTTAGCGCTTTACAATTTGAAATTCTAAAAAAATTCATCATGTCCCAAAGCTGAGGTAATGATGTTTTTGGCTACTAAGTTATTTTGAACTTTTCTTTTATCATCTTTAGACTAATCACTTCTAGGTGTCTCGGTTTTTACACCATTGACAACGCGTGTAGGTATAAATGCGCCATTTTCGACAGCATCCCACACATCTAGATCAATAGCCTCGATAAAGATTTTTATTCTTTCCTTCCAATATGCATAACCATCCCCATTGAAAAAGGGTGGTCGATTTATGGAAGTTGCTTCTGATAAAACATTTGATGAAGCCATGTACTCTTAAAGCGGCTAAGCTCTTTATACAAGAGTCTAGCTCTGATACCACTTGTTATCCAAGTGGCTTCAGTACTCAAGAGGGGGGTGAATTGAGTAATTAAAGATTTTTCGCAAAAGCCTTAAACAAATGAATTATACTGAATTTAATTATTAAAAGTCGTGAATGAGAAGAACGTAAGAAGAACAGATAATAATTAAATTGCAAGAATAAATAAAGTGCATAAAGATAAAGAGAATAAGGGGTAGAAAAGCAGGCACGATATTTATCCTGGTTCGACCACCAACCACTTGTGGCCTACGTCCATCCCAGAAACACACTTCGAGATTTTTCACTATTCAATACAAGCTTAACAACAAAAGTGCTTGCAACCTTTACACAACAGGGATACCTCACCCTATTTACTAGAGGATACCTCACCCCTTTGAAGGATACCTCACCTTCTTTACACCAAGGGATACCTCACCCTTTTACTAGAGGGATACCTCACCCTCACAAATTCACTAAGGGATACCTCACCCTTTTACAGAAGCAGAGAATAGATGAAAAAATAAACTCTCACTTAGAGCAGATATTACAAGTTGAAGTGCTAATAAGCTCTCTAGAGGGTATCTCAAGGTTTTGGCAAAGAGAGCACAGAAAAGAGAGAAAATAATGTAAAATTCGTTTTCAGCCAAGCAGAAAAATAATTCAAGTGGTTGGGGGTTTTCAGAAGAGACCCAAGGTCTGTATTTATAGAGCAAAGAAAGCAACTAGCCGTTGGGTGCCAATTAAGAAACCATTAAAAGCAAATATGGCCGTTGCTGCCATTTTTGAACGTTTCGTGAAAATCAATTTTGCAGAACGGTATTCGAATACGGCATGAGGTATTCGAATGCCTCTTGCCAAAACTCTTTTAAAAAACTGATTAAGGCTGGGTTATTCGAATACCAGTTAAGGGTATTCGAATGCCTCATTTAAAAAGGTTCATTCTGAATCTAGGGTATTCGAATACCATATGGGGTATTCGAATGCCTCTGTTTTGGCACAACAGGAAATATCAGTTTCGAAACAGGTTATTCGAATACCATAGATGGGTATTCGAATACCACTTTGAAAAATAGAAAACGTTCAAACTTGAAAAACACTCTATTCGAATACCTAACAGGGTATTCGAATACCTCTGTTATAAAACCAGTTTTAAATGCTTTCAAATGACCAGAAAATGGTTGTTTAATTTTGGAAAAATAATTTTGAAAACATTTCTTTGTAATGCCAATTAATGAGATATCCAATGAGGCTTTTACAAGGATCCTAAGTCCTAAAGCTTATTCTTGAAGATCTTGGACTTAGTCTTCTCATCATCTTCATGTTTGTCTTCACGTTTGTTATCATCAAAACTATTGCTCATGATAGCTAGCCAATTACAACCTATGCCTCATGGCTAGAAGTGAAGAGGAAGAAGAAGATGACATGGAGGTAACATCCTCAAACTTTGAATCAAATTCTTCTCCCTCCTATGATGAATTGCAAGATGCATTTGAAGAATTACATAATGAATCTATGAGGCTTGCAAAAATTATTTCATCATCCAAGAAAACAATTTCCTCTTTTGAAAACAAGATCTCTACTTTAAATAAGAAAATTGAGGAGCTTAAAATTGAAAATGAAACTCTTGGACTTATTGATGCAAATTCTTCATGCATGACATGTTCTTCTCTTGATAATGCATCTACATCATTTTCTTGTTCATCACGCAAAATTTTTTAAAAGGAAATTGAAGACTTGAAAAATACTCTTGCGAAATTTACCCTTGGAAGAGATAATCTAAACATATTGCTTGGGAAACAAAGATGTGTGTTTCAAAAGGCTGGTTAAGGGTACAATCCCAAAAATCAACAAAAACTTTACAAGAACTTCTTTATTCCCTCAAGTACATCAACAAGTCATTTTATAAAGTGTTTTCATTGTGGCAAGAAAGGGCATAGTGCATTAACATGTAATGTGAAGAACAAAATCAACACAAAGGTTGGAACTAAAATAGCTTGGGTCCCTAAGGGCAACTTGCCTAACACTAACACACAAGGACCCAAGAAAATTTGGGTACCAAAAGCCAAAAATTGAAGTGTGTTGTAGGTGTGCTTGAAGGCCAAGAACGGACTTTGGATTATCAAACGCGGCTACTGCAAGCACAAGATCAGAAAATACTCCAAGTTCTCTCCATTGTCTCTAAGAAGCTTAGACTTGTAACATTTGGATAAGTGAAGACTTGTTCTATACTTTAACTTGCTTTAAAGATGTTCTTTTTCTAGCTTTATATCTTGAAAATATCTTTACATGTGATAATATGGTAGATAAGTTCACTTCTTGTTTGAAATAGCATATTTGATCAAAACATCTTTGAACTTAGCATTCTGGATTAATAATGCATCTAACTCTTGCTAAAAATCATGATTGTATTACATAATGTGATATTTAGTTGCATAATTTGTCCCTCAGCTGCATAATATGTCCCTCAGCTGCATAATTTGTATACTTGTTGCATAATCTGATTTATTACATAATATTCTTATTTGAATTCAATACTAACTTGAGCGTCGGAGTTTCCCCCAAGTTTGTTTTTGCAGGTACTTGATCTATGCTTAAGCCCCCCCCCCCCCCCCCGATCTCAAATCTCAAGTTCCTGCTGTGAAAAAATTGTTTTTGAAGGTTTTGAAGATGTTTAATCTATTATTGGGCTGAAATTTGATGTTTAGAGACGATGGAATTTGAGACCAAGCCAATATGATCTTCAAGAAAGAATGAGTTTGTGTTTCAAGGGCTGAATTCTTGAAAAATTTATTTTTCTAATTTTGATGGTGAATGATAAAGTGTTAAGGATCTTAAAGGTTGCATTCTTGAAGACTTTTACTGATTTTGTTTGAGAAACAAAGGGTTTGGGAATGGACAAAACCTATTATGGACGGGTTATAATCTATTTTGAGCTCTTAAAAATGGTTTGGCATAAAAAACTTAGTCATTGTCAAGTGAAAATAATATATTATGGAACCCTTATAATGTATTATGAGTGTTTGTGGCAAGTTTAATACGTTTATCCAGGTTTCTGTCATGTGAAAATAATAGATTATGGGATCCTTATAATCTGTTATGAGGAGATCTCAATGTATATAACTCTCTGCCAAGTTCATATAATCTATTATACAATCCCATAACTGGTTATGGAGATTTTTTGAAGTTAATCTGGCACGTTGAATGCTCTTTGAATAGCCATCATAATCTGTTATGGCCATTTTCATAACCTATTATGGCCATTTCCACGAACAGGGAAATCTAAAGGGATGTCTCTACTAAACACATATAACCTATTATGGCATATCCCCTAATCGATTATGCAAGCTTACAACAGAATGAGAGAGTCTTGGACTTAACGTATAACCTGTTATGGTTATGCTCATAATCGGTTATGAGCCATTTCTCGTGGGCTTCATTTTAAACCATAACCGATTACACATTACTCATAATCGGTTATGGGCTTTCATTTTAACCAAACCTGCAGCCTCCTACTTCTTCCTTACAAGCTCCACTCCTCTATAGCCACTCCCTTCCTCTCACACCTACTCATACCCACTCACTCAAACACTTCTCCCACTCCAAATCCAACCCAAATCCACCATTAAAGCACCTTTTTCCATCACTTTCTTGTTGATGTACTTATGTAAGAGGCCCTAGCCACAAATGAAGTTTGTATCCTTGCTACCATTTCAAATCTTCAAGCTTATCATGAGCATAGCATTGGAGTCATCTATGACCGCTTGGATAGCATTGAGCGTCGTCTTCAACCACCGCAAGATGATAGGGCTTAGGCATTGATGTCTTTTATTTAGCTAATATTTTTCTGGTTTAGCTATGCTATTATGCTTAAAGCTCATCTAACCATAATGTTTTATCTTTTGAACATGATGTTTATGACTTGCTTGACTTGTAACACCCCAAATTTCCTAAATAGTTGACAGTAATTTTGACAGTTAATAGAATTCTATTGTTTAGTGATTTTTGTGTACTGTAAAATTATTTTGAGTATTCTGTTAGCGTATTTGATCATTTTGAGTAATTTACTCCGTGTTAAGAAAATAATAATTTTTGGGCCAGAGAAAATCTTTAAGTATTTATTTCTCTTGATTGTTAATTATTTTTAACAATCTGACTTGATTTTCATATGTTTTCTAATATTTGTGATTTTTGTGGATGATTATAAATTTTTGTATTTCTCTGATTGTATTTGGGCTGTTTGTGGGCCAGGTGGCCTTACGTGGGCCTAGGTGGGTCCTGCAAAGTAAAAATTTTTCTATGCATAGAAAAATTCGTACTGTTGAGATGGAGACAAGGGATCATACTAAACCTGAATCCAGAAACAGTTTTAGAAAATTTCTTGTAATGTGTTTTGTTCTGTATTTAATTATCAGGCGATAAAAATACAGTAAATATATTCTTTTATGGGGTTATAGCAGATAAAAATAGAAATTATACTGCTTAAGTCAACAATAATGGTTATAACAACTTTTGATGGACCAATAAGAAACAAGTTTAATTCTTTTGATGGACCAATAAGAAGCAAGTCTAATATTGAAGACTTTGATATCAACCGCCGATTTAATCAACGGTGTAGGATTAGTCTAATAAAATGGCTATGACCATTTATAACTGTTGGATTTAGATTTAAATCAAGGGTGGAGATTTGATCTTATAAAGTGGCTAGGACTATTTGTGACCGTTGGATTTGGATTTAATCAATGGTGGAGATGGATCATTTATAACCATTGGATTTGGATTTAATCAATGGTGGAGATTGGTCTTCTAAAATGGCTATGACTAATTATGACCCTTGGATTAAAAGTTAGAAGGAGTAATCTTGACCCTTCATTTTGGAGATGGATCTAATGGCCTAGATTAAGTCTTCTAATCAAAAGTCTACCTTAATCTTAACCATTGATCTAATCAATGGCTTAAATTGCTCTAAAAGGTGGCTAGAAAAGATGACAACTTTAGGAATGCATAATGCGAGGGGGGATGGTTTTTGTGTTTCTTATGAAGCTAAACCAAAAGTTTGAATGCCATTATTACTTGTCTTGGTCAATATGCATCATTATTGATCATTTTGCACTCTTAAGAGAATACATGAAGGGGGGGATGGTTTTTGGAGGCTTAAGACCATAGGAAAGTGTTTCATGACCATTATTACTCATTCTTGATCATTATTAATCATTTCCAAAAACCTAAAGCTCTTAGAAAATTTTCTCTTCTTCTCCTTCAAGCATGGTTTGGCCAAGCACCCTAAGTATGCCTTCCATCACTCAATAATTTTATCCAACCTTATTTCTTGAATCCTTACCTTATTCTAAGCAACTTTCATGTTGGAGACTTTCTCTAAATCTTTTATCTTCATGAACTTTCTTCAAGATCAAAGTTATAGGGTATTTAAGGTAAAGTGTAAGGAAACTTCATTTCTTCTCTCTTCTTTATGTTCTAAGCTATGTTTGATCCATGGTTCCTCTTATTCAAGCTTAATATGTTAATAAACTTGTGTTTTGTTTTGTATTTGAGAAGCTCTTAGTGGTGAAGGACTTAGAAAAAGAAGCAAAATAAGGAGCTTTTGAGGATCTTCAAGAGGTAAGAGGGAGATTCATCTCACCAACCAAGTATGATGGTGAGAGATGGTTGTGTATTTGATGGATGATGAATCCATGTGAGGATTCATATCCATGGTCATGTAATAATTTGTGGGTGTTTATATGCTTTGATTATTTACCTATGCTTGATATGATTTGCATGATTTATTGCTTTGATTATGGCATGCTTGTGATATATATATTTGAATATGTATATGTATGCCATGATTTGATGATGGAAAGGAAATTGATTTTTGGTTCCAAAGACCAAGAGGATTTCGGCCAAGACACCTCAAAATAGGTGTTCACAAATTAATATTTTCATGAATGATAAAATTGGATGATTAGAAAAGCAAGGAAAATAAACAAAGGGTTTGTTTTTCAAGAAGTATTGTTCACGGTTTTGAGAAGGATTTTTATTGATTTATTTTGTGTAAAAAGTTTCTAAGCATTTTACTAAACATGGGCAATGTTGATTTTAAGGATTTGCAAAGAAAGTGAAAATGGATTTACAAAGAAAGTGAAAATGAAAAATGAACAAATGATTTGATTTCAAAGACCAAGTGCTCACGGTTTTTGTAAAGGATTTTTAATGGTTTTGTTTGTGTAAAACCATATTGACTTAGAAGGAAAAATGTTTTGATGATTTCAATAGTCATGTCCACATTTTTGAAGGCTTGTAATGCCTTGATTTTATGGAAACAAAATGGAAATATAATTGATTTAGTATAAGGAATTTGGAAAGGGAATCAGAGTGTTTTATCACTTGAGAAAATGGGATTTTTGTATATGAATGGAAAAGAGAGGTTGAAAATGTTTGAAACTCAATTTATTTTGAAGAGAATTGATTTTTGAATTTATTTGAGAAAAATGGAGAATATAATAGTAATTTGATATTTTCTAATGTGTAACTCATCCTTTGGGTTTTGGAGAGCGTTAGTAATTTTTAAAGTTAGAAACATTGATTTAATTCAATGGAATTGTGAATTTGTGGAATATATTGTGAAAAGGATTTTCTTGAGTAAGAAAATGTGAAAAATAATGTGAAAAGTCATATTATTTTGAGCAAAGAATTTCTTAAAGGAGAAATGTTAAAAATGATGTTGGAAATGATATTGATTTGTTTGAAAGTCCAAAATAATGTTTGGAAAATTAAGAAATTTTTACGTGATTTTAAAATGGTGAAAAATGCTTTACGTATCTTAAAAACATGATTTTTAAGCTACGCGATTTGAAAAACGTTAAAATATTTCTACGCGATTTGAAAAATGTTGAAATATTTCTATGCGATTTAGAAAGCGTTTAAATATTTTGAAAATGATGGAAAATGGTTTACGCGACTTAAAAGAATGATTTTTAAGTTACGCAATTGTGAAAATGGTTGAAAATAGCTACGCAATTTGAGTAACGTGTAAATATTTTTACGTGATTGAGAAAACGTTGAAAAATCAATACGTAATTTGAAAATGCAACAGAAATGTTGCGGAATTGTGAAAACGTAACAAAAATGTTGCGCAATTGTGAAAACACGATGAAAGTGTTTTGTGACTATAAAAACGCGATAATATGATTTCACTGTTGAAAATACAGTATGATTACTATTGGGCCAGTGGGTGGACCCTGATTATGAGATTATGAAATTGAACTAAGAATGGGCCAATGTGTGGACCCTGAATATGAAATTGTGAATTTGAACTGAGAATTGTGTATTTTACATGCATGGACTAGTTTGTGAACACTGTATGAGAAAATGATGAATTTTGCCTATGATTGGCATTGGTGCATTGAACATGCATTGAAAAGGTCCAATAGACTGTATGAGGCTATTTGCCTAGGAGAGACGTACACCTCTTGAGTGCGTGCGATACGCGTAGTGTAAGTCACTTGTTGACCTTGGGGGCATCGGGGTGCGGGTTGCCTACAGTGGGTAGTGAGTAACTCTACTGTAACCATAGGTTAGACCGACGCGACACACTGATGATCCTGACCGAGATACTATTCTTAATCAAGATCTAGTAAAGACTGACATGTATATGCTAGATGTGCAAAAATCAAAATGAGGATTATAGCACGTGGTCTGAGGCATTTTGGTACAAACAGATCTTTCGGATCAACTTCTCCGAACTGAGTATTAGCTCCATGGAGTAGGACATTGAGTCTATGTGTGCATGCATGAATCTGAGCATTTATATTTGTATGATATATTAATTGAGGAATATTGTCTATGACAATTGTTTTGAATACTTGGATGATGATGATGATAATTGGATAATGATGAGGGCATCACCATAAATATTGAATGATATTTGAACTGATAAATGATTTGATGATGATAATTGATTAATGTTGATGGTATGATATATCTGTATGATATATTATTGTGTTATCTCTGTGCTGCCATGTTGGTATCGGCGTAGGTGATCTCACATCTTTGTTATATTGTTTGGTTGGACTTGTGTTGTAAAAATTATATAATAGATGGAACGAGTTGTCTTAGACATGACGGGTGGTGAATACTCTGAGATTGGTGATAACATTGAGGAGTAGCCATTCAGGATTCGATAGTGTGCAGTGTGAACAAGGAACAGATGTCTGATGCATCAAGATGGATACAAGAAGGAATAAGTATGTTAAGTTTTACTGTTAGTGTTGTACCGTGCTATTAAGTAAGACCCGTGATGGGGTTTGCTACTGTTAAAAAGAGAGTCTGTTAGTTTTATATTTCTCTTTAAATTGTTAAATATTAGTTGGTGTCAATATTGTATATTAATCAGTTTAATTATATTTTCAGTAATACTTATGGATTTCAGTAAGTTTATATTTCTGTAATAAGGAATTTTAAAATTCACATTTTATAACTCAAACCTTTTATAAACTTCTTTACAGATTATGAGTTGGGAATCAGAAACGTGATACCCTGAGGAGGGTGTTACATGACTGATTTCAGTAATTAGTGCATTTGTTGTTTTTTTTACAAAGGCTATCTTGTTGAAATGAATAACATGCTGAATGGGTTGTCTTTTGGATATGTTGTTATTGTCTTGCTTATAAGCTTAATTAATCACAACATGTCTTTGATATGCTATTTTAGTACAACTTGGATATTTTGCAATAGATGGTCTGTTGAAATGCATATCTTGTTGATCTAGTTATATTATTGAGCAATTATTATTGAATATGTATTAAATAGAAAATGGTTTTGTGTTATTTCTCCTTGTCAAAATCCATATTACATATCGTTTTGATCATGACAAAAGGGGGAGAAGTTGTGACATTGAGAAAAGTTAAGGTAAAATATAAAAAGGTACAATTTGAATGATCTTGGGATTCCAAAATTAAGTGAGAGCTGTGCATCTCTGATATAATCACCTCTTGAAAAATAGAGGGGGAGTAAGTCTCCAACACCTTTTGTAAATTCTAATTTATTTGAACTAACATTTCCTCAATGGTTGTTTATCATCATCAAAAAGGGGGAGAATGTAATTGGCATTAGCTAAAGCAATGGTTTTGATGATAACAAACAAGGACAAGAAATGGAAGTGCAATGATCAAGTCCCAAGAATCTTCAAGAATAACTTATAGGACTTAGATCTTGTGTAAAGGTATTTGAGAATCACACTAAGCTCAAATATATTTTTAAATCTTTACAAATGGTTTTCACATGCTAAATTGCTCAATAAACAAGTTTTGCAAAACTAGTCTTGGTGGTAGTTCAAATCCATGAAAAATAATCAAGTTTGTGTTTTGCAAAGCTGACCTTTGATCACTCTTTTGATCATAACTTCCAAACTATTTTGAGTTTTGTTCTGAAACTTTTTCATATGAAAATAGACTCAAATACCTTTCCAATGACTAGTTATTCATTTAAAACGGATGAGAAATGAAGAAGTTATGACCATTTAAAGTTAGCTTTCAAAACCAGAGTACTATAACCAATTATGGAATATCCATAACCGATTATTGCACAAGTCAGGAGCGTTTTTCATGTTTTAAAAGCTCATAACCGAATATGGCTTCTTTATATTTGATTATTTGGAATCTCCCAACGTAAGCACCTATTTTTTAATGGCCATATTCGAATATGGCATAATTCATAACTGATTATGAATGTCTTATAACAGATTATGAATTCCTTCATAATTGATTATGAAACATTTCATAACAGATTATGAAATCTCATAACAGGTGATTTTGTTGGTCAGAAACGTTGGAAGCCTTTCACAAAAGCCATAACCGATTATGGCTTTGCCATAACAGGTTATGGTCTGTCACAGAGCTCGTTCTCAACAGCTTTTTTAATGGCATTTAAAGCCCCCAACCACTTCTAACGTCTCAAAATCTCTTGGGCTATAAATGAATGCTATTGGGCATTGATTAAGGGCTGGAAAACATTCTGAAAATCATCATTGAGCATTAATTACGAGTTTTCTCATCATTTCTTTCCAAACCCTATTTTGAGCTTCAAGTTGTGTGAATCCTTAATACCATAGATCTTCAATTTGTATTATCTACTCTTTGAGAGAGTTTCTATCATTTTAAACACTTTGTTTATCTTGTAAAGAGGGTGAGGTATCCCTTTAGTGAAAAAGGATGAGGTGTCCCTTGTTAAAAAAAAGGAGAGGTATCCTTCAAAGGTGTAAAGAGGGTGAGGCATCCCTCAAAGGTTGTAAAGGGTGAGGTATCCCTGTTTTGAGGCTCAAGCACAAAGGGTGAGGTATCCCAAGGTGTGGTGAGTGCTCTAGTTTGTAAAGGTTGTCAAGCATCTGATGATGCTTGAAGATATAGTGGAAAATCTCTAGCGGTTGCTTGAGGACTAGACGTAGGTCACAAGTGGATTGGTGGCTGAACCAGGATAAACCTTGTGTTTGATCTTCTAAACTCATCTCTTTATATTTGTGCATTTATTTTATATGCTTGCTTGAATGTTATTCATCTTGGCTTATTTAATTTGTGAGTGAAGTATTTAATCTCATTTATCTATTCACTTCAATCATCCAATAACTTCAACGAAAATTGATATTCAAACATTTTGCGAAAGATTTATGAAAAGTTTTTACATACTCAATTCACCCCACCCCTTCTTGAGTATTGAGGTCACTTGGTGACAGACTGATGACCACATCTCATGGGTCATGGATATGAGATATCAAGTCTTCACATGGATACATATTAGAGTAATGATATATTGGACAGACCCGCCATGAGAACGCTACGTGGATCGTTACGTGAGTGTCATAAGCGATTCTCATAGTGATAATGGTGTATGTGGTCCTTTGACCTAAAATCACTATAATTCCTACATGAGGAGTTATGTGTTTTAATGCCATCAAACGTCATCTGTAACAAGATGATTATAAAGTTGGTTATTAGACATACCACGATTCATGTGGAGGGATGTGAGTGACCTAGATGGGATTTGTCCCTCCTACATAACAGGAGTGATATCTTTAGACCCTCCAATTGAGTGAGACTACGAAATACATGACCATGCTCAAATAAGTCAATATGAGATATTGAACTTATTTGTTATTACTATGTCTACTCGAGAATTAGGAAACTGAAGATTGAACTAAACAAGGGTGACATGTTCCATGCCTTGTGTTCAATCTAGATATATGGACAAAGGGACTAAACTACACGTAACATTAGTCACGAATAGGTTATGTCAAATTATTGACATTCTCATTACTTGGGTAGCAGTGATGTGTTGCTAGATACCGCTCACTGTTTGTAATATTAAAATGAGATTTTAATATTACTACCAACGTCATATGAACCTGCAGGGTCGCACACTTAGAGCAGACTAAATTGGAGCAATAAGGATCCAAGTTGGACTCAGATTCAATTATGGGCCTAACTCATAATAGATGAGTCTAGGGTTGCACAGCTTACCTTCCTACTGCTCACACTCACTTAAGGCAGTCACTATTATAAATAGTACTGCTAAATGGGTTGTTAGTAAGACATTATAGAACCCTAGCCGCACTTATAGAAAGTGAGTCAGAGAGTGACATGTTTCCTTCTCTTCTCTTCACAGCTAGCACTATTGTAGAGAGGTCAAACTCCAAGACTACGAATGTTGGATGTTTTGCAAATCTGTTCGTGTGGATACCGCAGAGACATTATCGCTATTACGGTGTTGGTGATTCACGTTGCTTGTGTTTATCACGCTTCAAGAGATAAACATTTTAAAACTCAGATTATGGCTTTTTCGCATGGATCCTGTGAGGGAATTTTATTATTCCGCTGTGTGATTCTTATCCGCAATTCCCAACAAAAGGATATTATGTTGTCAATAATTAGTGTGAAATGATTTCCCAATGATAGATATGGATGCAAATTGACCTTAATATCTCTGTAAATCTATATGCAATCTTTGAAGTATGCTGAAGCAATCTAGTTTAGTTTCATGCATGATGCGTTTCCCACTTACATGCTTGTTTAACTTTGAAAATGATAAGAATTCTTGCTTAGAGAAAGTTTATGAAGTGTACATATGAAAGATCAATTATCCTTGAAATTGTTTTTGAACTCTCTTGAGGTGAAATCCTAATTTGTACATGATTGAGAAAATAATTAGGACATTGTTTGGACCAATTGAGCCTTAAAAAGCTTACCCTGATGTGATTATATCCTTAGGTCCCCTTTGAAGCCTTATATATGTTTGGCCTTATGTTTTTCAATACCTACATATTTCATACCATGTAACCATTCTAGATGCATGTGAAAACATTGCATTCTTTATCTTACCATCATTGTTAGTTAAGTCCATATCATATGTTTTCTTGAAGTGAGTCCAGTAATAAAGAGTACTTTGTTTATCAAATTCAAAGATGAACTTGAAAGAACCATCTGCAGTAAGAAAAGCATTGCTTTGTAAAAGTAAAAGAAAGAAAAAGAGAAAAGAGACAAGCAAAGCAAAGAAAAGAAAGAAGAAAAGTTAAATAAAAAGCAATGAATAGTTCTTATGCGTTCTGATTTTCAAATTTCTTTTTGAAATACCCTAACAGTTTCACTTGGGCTCAAGTCTTGAAATCATATGTATATGTTTCTCAATGTTTGTGTTAAATTCATTCCCTTTTTGTTCTTTAACCTATACCATTGGCCTTACATTATAAGCTGTGAAATACCCTTTTGATCCTCAATTGTGTGTATTTACATTAGTGGAGAGAGAGTTGAATTACAATCTTATGGATTCTTTGATTTTAATCTATGTGTATGCTTATAAACTCATCCGGGTGAGTATGAATTGAATTGAAGGAGTTTTATTTGCATGATTGTGGGAAATATATCTTGTATAAAAGGAAATTGTGAATGCTACCATGATGAAGATTGTGTATGTGTGAAGCTGATTGTGAAGTGGGAGCATTCTTTGAGGATTCATGCAATCATTATACACTAGTTTAGTTTAAATGAAAATGGAATGTTGAAAGTTGTTGAGTGCATGCTAACAAGGTTGATCAATATGAATGTACTTTGTTTTGCTCGAGGACTAGCAAAAATCTATGTTTGAGGGTGTGATAACTCCATAATTTGTAGTTATTTGTGCCTCATATCTGTGCTATATTGATTGCTTAGTCCTTGTTTTGATGCATGAATGGAAGACTTTAGCTTCATATTCATATAATTCAACCTCAATGTCTTCCATCATGACTCTGAGAAAATGTTTCCGATTCTTTGATAGATTGAGTACATTTGTACTTATTATTGAATTGGTAATTTCTATATGGTAGGAAAGGCTCCAATCAAGTGAAACTTAGAAGATTTGGACCAATATTGCAAGAGAAAGCCAAGTGCAAGGATCAGCTTGTCACGTCACAGTGCAAGTATATCAATGTCGCGGCGTGGTGCATCCCTTACTTCAGACAGAGAGCTCCGTATTTTGCACACCACGGTGCAATGGATTGAATGTCGCAACGTGGTGACCTAAAATGTACACGCGCCACGACATAGGCAGTTGAATGTCGTGGCGTAACTTTATTTTCTGAGCCCTATAAATACTGTTGCATTAATTTTCATAAGGGAGTTAGGTTATTTTCATAAAGCAGTTGCTAGGGTTTCATATTTTAGACAAAAAAGAAGTAGAAGAAGCCAAGGTTGGAGGACAACTTCAATTTGGAGGAAGATTAAAGCCCAAGGATCATCACTATTGAGCTTTCTCTTCCATCTCTTTTACTTTCTCATCTCTTTTCCCATGAACATGATATATTTTGTTATATTTTCGTGCTTCATGGCTAGCTAAGCTGTGTTTAGGGATTTCTTTGGATCCTTATGAATATTGAGTGATTATGTAATCCTTTGAGTTTATATATATGATTTGATTTGGTTCAATTATATAGTTCTTAATGCTCTTGAATGTTTGATCAGCTTTTAAGTGATTTGATAAAATCTAATGAACCTAGACATAGGAATTTGGATTTAAGATCATGATAACTCCATAGAATGTAGTTATTTGTGCCCTATCTCTATGCATTATTAATGGCTTTGTCCTTGTTGTTATGTATTGTTGGAAGGCTTTAGCCTCATTTTCATGTGAAATCTATATTGAGGTCTTCTTTCTAATCTTGTTGAAATTCTTCCTAATCTTTGATTTGATTGAGCTTGATTACATTTGTATTTGACTAGGTGATTTCTCAACTACAGGTTGAACCCAAAAGAACTAACTTAATGCAAAAACCCTGCATTAGAAGAGAAATTACAAGACAAGCTCCAGTACATCACACCGTGGCGCTGGTATGCTTACGTCGCGGTGTCCTGCTTTATACCTGTGCACCCTGATAACCTGAGGCTTTCATGCCACGACGCAAGGAAGTGAATGTTGTGGTGCCGATGTCCTAATTTTTGTGCGTTGCGGTGCATGTTGTGTCACACCGTGGCGTGAAGAGCAAAATTTGTAGGCCTATAAATACCTTTTACACAGATTTCAGCTATCTCTCTCGGACTCTTCCGTTTTTCTTTCAAAACTTTTAGAGCTTTTGCCTCTCTAAGAATCCAGTAGCTAGATCTTCATTTATGGGCTAAAAGAGAGTTGAAGAAGCCTAGATTGGAGGTTCTCTTCAGATTAGAGGGCAATTCAAGCTTCAAGGCTCACCCTATTAGGCTTCATCTCCTGTTCTTTCTTCTTTCTCTCTTCCCTTTATCTTGAATATGAATTTTTGTAATACATTTTCATATTCAATGAGTAGCTAAGTTGAGTATAGGGTATTCTTTGGATCCCTCTATGAATATTGATTGATTCGTACTCTTTTGAGCTTATATGAATGATTTGGGTTTTGTTTTATCGTAATGTGCTTAATGCTCTTACTTGTTTGATCAGCATTTAGGTGATTAGATGAAATCTAATGAGCCTAGACATAGGACTTTGGGTTTTAGATCATACATATGGTAAATGCATGTTCAATTTCATTCCAACGGCGGGATAGATTGATTCGCTAATAAGATAGACATATACCTCTTAGCCATGTATAGTCATAATTGAGAATCAATCTTAATGCTTATTGTTTGCTTTGGTTCTTGTGGACACATAGTGAACTAGGTAAATGATATAAGGTTAATCGACCTAGACATAGGCTTTTAACTAACTTAGTTTCTCAGGCTAACATGATCTAATCGTTTGTATTGCTTAAAAGAATTGCATGTTATCAATTGAAGTAGGGGGTGAAAAAGGATTCTGTAACGCCCCTTTTTGAGAGGGAACGTCACATTGTCAAATAAAATGCGGAAATTAAATAATCAAACAATTAAGACCCGGTTCATTTAATCAAAGTTAACGCGTTTAATGCCGTAATGCATGAGAAAATAGCGGTATATTTTTTTTTTGTAATAATACAGAAAGCAGAAGAAAGGTAAGGAATAAAGTAATCAACAGATTTTCCACCTGAATAACGTGCATATATATATATATATATATATATATATATATATATATATATATATATATCAACATTTAAACACATCTGTAATTTAGATACAAGCCTGAATACCTCCAAAAAGCAAAAACTATACCTGCCCCAAGGAAATCATGCATATATAATCCATCATGCATATACAAAATATACAGCCCACCAAAAAGTAATACATCAGGCCCCCAAAATAAAAACACTAGCAGCCATCAGTAGCCACCAGTAAGATCAATCCCTCAGATGAGGAGGAACCGTGTCAGGATCCTCAGCGGGATCTTCCTCTTCCGAGGAAACCTCCATTGGAACCACAGAAGCACGGGACGGAGCCCGAGCGGTGGAATTAAAGGAGTCCTCCCGTGGGGTGTAGTAACGATCGCCCCACATCTTACGGATGGGCAAGTAAAACTCCAATCGCAGGCTGATGTGGCAGGTGAGGACAGGTGCCTCATGACGCCTCCAGGCTAGGGCTATCGACACATCTCCCAAGTAGACGCAGCGATCGAAATTCTAGTTAATGTGCCAACACTCTGGCCCTCCGAGGAAGGTCAGACGCACATCACCAAGAAATCTGTGCATACGTGCCGCCATCGTCTCAGTAGAAGCTAGTCTCGTTCGGACCAGAAGTCGGGAAAATCGGGGTCTTCTGCCTCCTTGCCGTCGTCTTCGATCGACACAGCATACACACATACAGCAAGTAATAGAGATACAAGAAAGAGGTAAGACATCCTACCATCATTACCAATTATAGCAGCTAGAAACAGTACGGCCCACGCGCCCAAATAACAATTCAAAATATCATATTCAACTAATAAGCAGAAATTCCAACAGTAAGCAAATAAACAATTCCAGGTAGATAGTCATCACAGTAAAAGCCAAATCTGTCATAGATAGGAAAAATAAATATTAACAATGACAATGTATATCATGACTCATATGCATGCTTTCCCAAATTCCTACTCCATGGAGCTAGACTCAAACAGTCGGAGAGAAAGATCAGGAGACATACCTGTAACTCGGCTGCCGAGGCCAGTGCTATCAATAAATTTTCTCGTGCACAATCATGGCATTGTACAGACATTCTACACTAGATCACAATATAGGACAGTGTCAAGTCCGGATTGTCGGTGTGTTTGCATCGGTTTGCCCCACAGGCAAAGGAGCTACCAACTACCCATTGTGGAGGACTCGCACCCCGACGCCCCCAAGGTCATAACAAGACCCACACTAGTCTATTCGCACCCGCACTACGCTGTGTTCAATCTCCTAGGCAACTTGGCCTTACAACAGTCCACAAGGACATTCACAATGCATATGACACTATGCATGGACACGTATGATTCACAATTTCATACCATTCAATATCATGCCACAATAGGCCAATATAAGCATCAACATATATTCCTTATCACACACATACCACAATTTCCATGACATGGATCCAAGAGTCCCATTTCAAAATCATTTCTTCTTTATCGGTATGAATACATATTCCTATCATATTTAAGTAAGGTAAAATCCTTGAATTCAGGGTTTTTAGGTTATGTTTGAGTTACAAAGGACAAAGAACCATAATCTCAATCATTTCCAGCTCAAAAATCTCATTTTTGGGTCCTGGTAATCGATTACATCACCCTGGTAATCGATTACCAGCGAAACAGAATCCCTGTAATCGATTACAATCTCATTGTAATCGATTACACGATTTCCAGAACTTCAATTCGTAACTTCAAGGACCTGGTAATCGATTACACAGCCGTGGTAATCGATTACCAATCGGACAGAACCTCCGTAATCGATTACCCACCGGTTGTAATCGATTACGTGATTCCCAGAAGCATCATTTCGTGACATCAGAGGCTTAGTAATCGATTACACCATTCTTGTAATCGATTACAAGCTAAACAGAATCTCTGTAATCGATTACACACAAGATGTAATTGATTACCAGATTTCCAGAATCACGATTTTGTATCTTTAAGAGCTTGGTAATCGATTACAAGCCCCGTGTAATCGATTACCACGCGTAAACTTGTAGAAAACAAAGTTCTCAGGTCCTTTAACTCAAACCAAACCAATCATTATCATATTTAATCAACAAGATACTCAAATACAGCTTCAAATCATGCAAGAGACATCAATAAATCATACAAACCCAACAAAATACATTATCATCAAGAACAACATAAAATGAGAGAACTTTATACATAGATTCAAAAATCAATAACAATACATATACAAGGTTCCTAGATGCTAAGAGAGGTTGAGGAGGAGTGTCTTCCTCTTACCTACGTGAAGAAAAACAAAAGAAGAACACCAAGAACTTCCTTTGAATTTTCGGATTTGAGCTCCAAGAATCCTAAAAATGGTGACTTTGTTAGAATGGCATAATGGCTTGGAAAATAAGTCATGGATGGCCAACATGAAGACCATGACCACAAAAATGGAGGAGAAAGAAGAGAAGTATTGAATCTTACCCAAAAAGCTCAAAGCTTGGAGCTTGAATAAAATGTGAAAATGGTGGAATCTCAAGATGCTCCAAACAAGAAGGATGTCTAGGTGAGGAAGAGGGTTAAGAGAGTGTGGTTGTAAGAAAATTTTTGATGAATGAGGAGGAAGAAGAGAGCTTGGCCGTAGCAATGGTGGAGAGAAGGGAGAGAAAATGTTGAAGAAGGAAGAAGAAGAAATGGTAGTGAGAGAAAGTGTTTTGATAATTAATGAATTTGTGTGTTAAAAATGAAATGAGGAAAAGCAATATTTCCTTCCTTTGGGCTACCATGCAGCCGTGCATGAAGGAGAGAGAGGAGGGAAATGGGCTGCTTTGCATGGGGAAGGAGGAAGAGGAAATTTCCAAGAAGCTTCCTCCAAGCTTCCGTGAGAAGCTTCGCACATTTCTCGATGAAATGGAAGTAAAGTTGTTTCCTAATCGGCACACTAACACATATGAATATTTACACTGTCAGTATTATTTTTCCTCCAGTGTAGAAGAGTTACTGATGATGAAAATAATATTTCATTATTCATCAGATGATTTTACAATACCGCGATTTCATTCATCGGGTAAAACTTCGTAAAACGTAAACTTCGTAAATTGTGCCCGACCTCGGGTTTAGTAAGATCCCCCGTCGACAAGTCCACAATTTAGAGTTTATCAGCTACAGGGAAGACATCGCATCTTCCCGGGTCCATACAGCGCACACGCAAAACGAAGAATATATTAAAATATTCGACGTTTCCAGAAAATTTCAGAAAAATTCACATAATTCACAAATATTAGAAAATGACTATTGGTAGTGAAATAATTAATTTCCGGAGCGTTTCACTGACCTCAGTAATTCTCAGCTCAGTGTACATGTAAAACGAGGAATATATTAAAATATTCGTCGTTTCCGAAAAATTCTAGGAAAATTCCTAAAAATCAAGAATAATATAAAACAATCATTTTCACTTAAACAGATATTTTTCGGGATGTTACAACACTCCCCTACTAAAAGAAAAATTCGTCCTCGAAATTTACATATCTCAAAATAGTTCCGGATGTTGCTCCCTCATCTTGTCTTCCGGTTCCCAAGTTGCATCACCAGTCGTTTCGTTCCAAATCACCTTTACTAATGAGATCTCCTTTCCTCTAAGTCATTTTATCCGTCGATCTTCGATTCTCGCAGGAGGCGCCTCATAGGTCAAGTTCTCTTTTAACTATACTGTGTCCGGTGCTATGACATGACTTGGATCAGGCAAATACTTATGAAGTTGTGACACATGGAAGACATTGTGTATGTTAGAAAGAAAAGGGGGTAAGGCTATCTGGTAGGCTACTGGATCTATCCGGCGAAGGATTTGGTAAGGTCCAAGAAATTTTGGAGTGAGTTTTCTAGATTTCAAAGCCCAGCCGACCCCAGTCGTGGGTGTGACTTTCAGGAATACATGCTCACCTTCCTCAAATTCAAGAGGCTTTCTTCTCCTATCTGCATAACTCTTCTGCTGGCTCTGAGCAGTTCTCATCTTATCTTGAATCATCTTGACCTTCTCAGTTGTCTGCTGAATGATATCTGGTCCAATCGTAAGACGCTCACCGTCTTGGTACCAACACAATGGTGTTCGACACCGTCGTTCATACAGAGCTTCATAGGGTGCCATCCCTATACTCGAATGATAACTGTTGTTGTAGGTGAACTCTATTAATGGTAGAACTTCATCCCAACATCTAGTTTGTTCCATAGTGCAAGCTCTAAGCAAATCCTCTAAAGATTAGATTGTCCTTTCAGATTGACCATCGGTTTGTGGATGGTATGCTGAACTCAGACGTAACTTCGTTCCCAACGATGCTTATAAACTTTGCCAAAATTTTGAAGTAAATCTCGGATCTCTATCCGAAACAATACTCGTAGGCACACCATGTAGCCTAACGATCTCACCAATGTACAACTGGGTCAACTTCTCCAAACTGTACCTCATGTTGATCGGGAGAAAATGGGTTGACTTTGTGAGTCGATCCACAATTACCCAAATCGAATCGTGTCCTTTCTTTGTCCTCGGCAAACCCACAACAAAATCCATCGCAATGTTGTCCCATTTCCATTCAGGAATAGATAATGGTTGTAGCAATCCCGCTGGTCTTTGATGTTCCACTTTAGCTTTTTGGCAAACTAAACAAGTCGACACACATCTAGTGACGTCGCTCTTCATTCCATGCCACCAGAACAATTTCTTCAGATCTTGGTACATCTTAGTTATTCCTGGGTGTATACTCAGCTTGCTGGTGTGAGCATGTTCCACAATATATCGCCTAAGCTCTTGGTCACGGGGAATACAAACTCTACCTCGGAATCTCAAAATTCTATCTGTTCCTTCTTCAAATTCTATCTCTTTGCTTTGCCTTATCAATTCCCTCGCTTCTTGCAAGAATTCATCGGCTTTCTGCTTTTCCCGTATGTCATCCATTAGTTCGCTTGAGATGGTGACCATATTCATACAAATCCTTCCGGATTCCAACTTAACAAACGACCACACATCCCTAAACTGTTCTATGAGGTCTCTTTCCTTGATCATCAAGGCAGAAGCACTGATAATCTTTTTGCTCAAGGCATCAGCCATGACGTTCGCCTTGCCAGGGTGGTACAACAACTGGAAATCATAGTCCTTCAAGAATTCCAGCCACCTCCGTTGCCTCATATTCAGCTCTTTCTGATCATACAAATATTTCAAGCTCTTGTGGTCACTGAAGATGTTGAATGTTGCTCCATAGAGAAAATGCCTCCATATCTTTAGAGCAAAGATCACAGCCACAAGTTCCAAATCATGTGTAGGGTAGTTCTTTTCATGCACTCGCAACTGTCGCGAAGCATAAGCTACCACTCTTCTATGTTGCATAAGAACACATCCCAATTCTTGATACGAAGCATCACTGTACACCTCGAATGGCTCATTCGGATCAGGTAGCACTAACACCGGTGAGGTAGTTAGCCGTTTCTTCAACTCTCGAAAACTTTGCTCGCAGCTATCAGTCCATTCAAAAGCTTGGTTCTTCCTTGTCAACTGAGTGAGCGGTCCAGCAATCTTGGAAAACCCTTCTACAAATCTTCTGTAATATCCAGCTAAACCCACAAAGCTACGAACTTCCGTCACTGACTTTGGTTGCTCCCACTGTAATACTGCTTCTACTTTCGACGGATCCACTGCAATCCCTTCCTTCGAGATCACATGGCCTAAAAACTTCACCTCATCAAGCCAAAACTCACATTTCGACAGCTTGGCATACAATTCCTTCTCTTTTAGAATCTGAAGAACTATGCTGAGGTGTTCAGCATGATCCTCCTGATTCTGGGAATATATCAGGATATCGTCAATGAAGACGACAACAAACTTGTCCAAGTAAGGACGAAAGATCCTATTCATGTAGTCTATGAAGATAGCAGGTGCATTCGTAACACCAAACGGCATTACAAGGTACTCATAATGACCGTATCGGGTACGAAAAGCAGTCTTGGGCACATCTTCCATTTTCACTCTTATCTGATGGTACCCAGATCTCAAATCAATCTTTGAAAACACCGCTGCTCCACTCAATTGGTCCATCAAATCATCAATTCTTGGGAGTGGATACTTGTTCTTGATCGTCAGCTTGTTCAATTGCCTATAGTCCACACACAATCTTGAGGTACCGTCCTTTTTTCGAACTAAATGTACTGGTGCTCCCCACGGTGACACACTTAGTCTAACAAACTATTTCTCCAAAAGCTCCTCTAGCTGTTTCTTGAGCTCGGCCAATGCTGTTGGCGACATACGATAAGGTGCTATAGACACGGGACCAGCTCCCGGTACCAGATCAATAGCAAACTCGATCTCACGCGTCGGTGGTAAACCAGGTACTTCCTCTGGAAAAACTTCAGAGAACTCTCTCACAACCGGAATAGTGTCCAGGTTAGCCTCGCTCTCGATTTTCAAAGAAGATAGTAGCATGTACCCTTGAGCTCCTTCTTTCAAGAAAGCTCGTGCTTGGTTGGCCGTCAAGTACCTAGAATTCTCACCCACTGGGAAAACTATGGTTTTTCTGGAATAATCTAATAGAACATGGTTGGAAGATAACCAGTCCATCCCTAAGATTATATCTAACTGTGAAAGAGGCAAACAGATCAAGTCGACAGAAAAGATTCGACCTTCAACAATTAAGGGACACTTCAAACAGACTTTGGTAGTGACTACCGGTTTATCAGTGGGGGTTGAAACAGTCAATTCAAAAGGTAGTTCAGACATAGGCAAGTCAAGTCGTAGCACACAGTCATAGGATATGAAAGAATGGGTTGCCCCAGAATCATACAGTACTTTTAAAAGATTACCTCCTATGGTGCCTTCTCCTTGAATCAAGTCTTCGGATTTGGAGGCTTCAGCTCCGCTCATGGTGTAAACTCGACCTCCAGCTTGCGGTTTCTTGCCTCGAGTTGCATTGACTGAAGGTTCAGCCTTTGCTTGATTGCAGTCTCTGGACATGTGGCCCGGTTTGCCACATCTGAAGCAGATGATTCCCTTGATCGTGCAATCACTCGTGTGATGATCTTTCCCACACTTTAAGCATCTGGACGGGTAGGTCACATTCTGTCCAGTTCGGTTCCCAGAGGAACCTCCACCAGAACTTCCACCGGTTTGCTGCTGATTTCCCGCTGGTCGGGAATAAGGCTTCTTTTGGAAGCGGTTTGAACCACTGCCTCCACCTCTTTGGGACCGTACAGGCCCAAAGCTCCTGTTTCTCGAGTCTCTAGCCTGTTCCAAGGCTTCAACCTCACAGCAAGTGTCTAACAATTCTGAGAATACCTTCATCTTCAAGGTGATCACAGCTTTCTTCACCTCATACCTCAATCCCTCAGTGAACTTCCAACTCTTCCAGGCTTCATCGGTTTGGTGCTGGTAGTGTGTTGAGAACTTCTCCAGGTTCTCAAATTTTGCTGCATACTCACTAACAGTCATGTTCCCTTGTCTCAAGTTGAGGAACTCCAGCTCTTTCGCATGTCTTGCATTAGCAGGAAAATATTTGTCCAAGAACTTGTTCTTGAACACATCCCATGTGATGTCAGTCCCTTCGGCTTCCAATGCTCTCCGAGCTCCGTTCCACCAATCTTCGGCGTTGCCCACAAGCATAAAGGTAGCATAATTCACCTTCTTGTCTTCAACACAGTTCATGCCACGAAAGACTTTCTCTAGCTCTTTGATCCATAGACTAGCCTTGTCAGGGTCAAATTCTCCCTTAAACTGAGGAGGGATGTGACGACGAAACTCTGCCAAGTTCTGGGCATCGGCAGTCGCCTCGAGCTGTTGAGCAGCTCTCTCTTGTTGTTGAGCAGCACGTTCGTTCTGTTGGGCGATGACTTCCGCCATCCTCTGCATCGCTTCTACAGCAGCCGCAATTTCTCCACTTCTCGCCATTTTACTCTTTCTCAAATCATATTAGCTAAAAACCACAAGGTAAGTTAGAGGAATTCATTTCAAAACACAACCACAGAGATTTCACACAGCACAAACAAGACAGACTCACACACAAGACCCAAAGAAAACATAAACCGGGGCTCTGATACCAACTTGATGTAACGCCCCTTTTTGAGAGGGAACGTCACATTGTCAAATAAATACGGAAATTAAATAATCAAACAATTAAGACCCGGTTCATTTAATCAAAGTTAATGTTTTTAATGCCGTAATGCATGAGAAAATAGCGGTATATTTTTTTTTGTAATAATACAGAAAGCAGAAGAAAGGGAAGGAATAAAGTAATCAACAGATTTTTCACACGAATAACGTGCAAATATATATATATATATATATATATATATATATATATATATATATATATATATATATATATATATATATATTTTTAAACACATCTGTAATTTAGATACAAGCCTGAATACCTCCAAAAAGCAAAAACTATACCTGCCCCAAGGAAATCATGCATATATAATCCATCATGCATATACAAAATATGCAGCCCACCAAAAAGTAATACATCAGGCCCCTAAAATAAAAACACTGGCAGCCATCAGTAGCCACCAGTAAGATCAATCCCTCAGATGAGGAGGAACCATGTCAGGATCCTCAGCGGGATCTTCCTCTTCTGAGGAAACCTCCATTGGAACCACAGAAGCACGGGACGGAACCCGAGCGGTGGAATCAAAGGAGTCCTCCCGTGGGGTGTAGTAACGATCGCCCCACATCTCACGGATGGGCAAGTAAAACTCCAATCGCAGGCTGATATGGCAGGTGAGGACAGGTGCCTCATGACGCCTCCAGGCTAGGGCTATCGACACATCTCCCAAGTAGACGCAGTAATCGGAATTCAAGTTAATGTGCCAACACTCTAGCCCTCCGAGGAAGGTCAAACGCACATCACCAAGAAATCTGCGCATATGTGCTGCCATCGTCTCAGTAGAAGCTAGTCTCGTTCGGACCAGAAGCTAGGAAAATCGGGGTCTTCCGCCTCCTTGCCGTCGTCTTCGATCGACACAGCATACACACATACAGTAAGTAATAGAGATACAAGAAAGAGGTAAGACATCCTACCATCATTACCAATTATAGCAGTTAGAAACAATACGGCGCCACGCGCCCAAATAGCAATTCAAAATATCATATTCAACTAATAAGCAGAAATTCCAACAGTAAGCAAATAAACAATTCCAGGTAGATAGTCATCACAGTAAAAGCCAAATCTGTCATAGATAGGAAAAATAAATATTAACAATGACAATGTATATCATGACTCACATGCATGCTTTCCCAAATTCCTACTCCATCGAGGTAGACTCAAACAGTCGGAGAGAAAGATCAGGAGACATGTCTGTAACTCGGCTACCGAGGCCAGTGCTATCAATAAATTTTCTAGTGCACAATCATGGCATTGTACAGACATTCTATACTAGATCACGATATAGGACAGTGTGAAGTCCGGATCGTCCGTGCGTTTGCATCAGTTTGCCCCACAGGCAAAGAAGCTACCAACTACCCATTGTGGAGGACCCGCACCCCGACGCCCCCAAGGTCATAACAAGACCCACACTAGTCATGGATGGTGACTTTGAATTTTCGGATTTGAGCTCTAAGAATCCTAAAAATGGTGACTTTGTTAGAATGGCATAATGGCTTGGAAAATAAGTCATAGATGGCCAACATGAAGACCATGACCACGAAAATGGAGGAGAAAGAAGAGAAGTCTTGAATCTTACCCAAAAAGCTCAAAGCTTGGAGCTTGAATAAAATGTGAAAATGGTGGAATCTCAAGATGCTCCAAACAAGAAGGATGTCTAGGGGAGGAAAAGGGTTAAAAGAGTGTGGTTGTAATAAAATTTGTGATGAATGAGGAGGAAGAAGAGAGCTTGGCCATAGCAATGGTGGAGAAAAGGGAGAGAAAATGTTGAAGAAGGAAGAAGAAGAAATGGTAGTGAGAGAAAGTGTTTTGATAATTAATGAATTTGTGTGATAAAAATGAAATAAGGAAAAGCAATATTTCCTTGCTTTGGGCTGCCATGCAGCCGTGCATGAAGGAGAGAGAGGAGGGAAATGGGCTGCTTTGCATGGGGAAGGAGGAAGAGGAAATTTCCAAGAAGCTTCCTCCAAGCTTCCGTGAGAAGCTTCGCACATTTCTCGATGAAATGGAAGTAAAGTTGTTTCCTAATCGGCACACTAACACAGATGAATATTTACAGTGTCAGTATTATTTTTCCTCCAGTGTAGAAGAGTTACTGATGATGAAAATAATATTTCATTATTCATCAGATGATTTTACAATACCGCGATTTCATTCATCGGGTAAAACCTCGTAAAATGTAAACTTCGTAAATTGTGCCCGGCCTCGGCTTTAGTAAGATCCCCCATCGACAAGTCCACAATTTAGAGTTTACCAGCCACAGGGAAGACATCGCATCTTCCCGGGTGCACATAGCGCACACGCAAAACGAAGAATATATTAAAATATTCGACGTTTCCAGAAAATTCCAGAAAATTTCACTTAATTCACAAATATTAGAAAATGACTATTGGTAGTGAAATAATTAATTTCCAGAGCGTTTCACTGACCTCAACAATTCTCAACTCAGTGTGCACGCAAAACGAGAAATATATTAAAATATTCGTCGTTTCCGAAAAATTCTAGGAAAATTCCTAAAAATCAAGAATAATATAAAACGATCATTTTCACTTAAACAGATATTTTTCGGGATGTTACAACACTCCCCTACTAAAAGGAAGTTTCGTCCTCGAAATTTACATATCTCAAAATAGTTCCGGATGTTGCTCCCTCATCTTGTCTTCCGATTCCCAAGTTGCATCACCAATCGTTTCGTTCCAAATCACCTTTACAAATGAGATCTCCTTTCCTCTAAGTCATTTTATCCGTCAATCCTCGATTCTCGCAGGAGGCGCCTCATAGGTCAAGTTCTCTTTTAACTGTACTATGTCCGGTGCTATGACATGACTTGGATCAGGCAAATACTTACGAAGTTGTGACACATGGAAGACATTGTGTATGTTGGAAAGAAAAGGGGGTAAGGCTATCTGGTAGGCTAGTGGACCTATCTGGCGAAGGATATGGTAAGGTCCAAGAAATTTTGGAGTGAGTTTTCTAGATTTCAAAGCCCGGCCGACCTCAGTCGTGGGTGTGACTTTCAGGAATACATGCTCACCTTCCTCAAATTCAAGAGGCTTTCTTCTCCTATCTGCATAACTCTTTTGCCGGCTCTGAGCAGTTCTCATCTTATCTTGAATCATCTTGACCTTCTCAGTTGTCTGCTGAATGATATCTGATCCAATCGTAAGACGCTCACCGTCTTGGTACCAACACAATGGTGTTCGACACCGTCGTTCATACAGAGCTTCATAGGGTGCCATCCCTATACTCGAATGATAACTGTTGTTGTAGGTGAACTCTATTAATGGTAGAACTTCATCCTAACATCCAGTTTGTTCCATAGTGCAAGCACTAAGCAAATCCTCTAAAGATTAGATTGTCCTTTCAGATTGACCATCGGTTTGTGGATGGTATGCTGAACTCAGACGTAACTTCGTTCCCAACGATGCTTATAAACTTTGCCAAAATTTTGAAGTAAATCTCGGATCCCTATCCGAAACAATACTCGTAGGCACACCATATAGCCTAACGATCTCACCAATGTACAACTGGGTCAACTTCTCCAAACTGTACCTCATGTTGATCGGGAGAAAATGGGTTGACTTTGTGAGTCGATCCACAATTACCCAAATTGAATCGTGTCCTTTCTTTGTCCTCGGCAAACGCACAACAAAATCCATCGCAATGTTGTCCCATTTCCATTCAGGAATAGATAATGGTTGTAGCAATCCCGCTGGTCTTTGATGTTCCACTTTAGCTTTTTGACAAACTAAACAAGTCGACACGCATCTAGTGACGTCGCTCTTCATTCCATGCCACCAGAACAATTTCTTCAGATCTTGGTACATCTTAGTTATGCCTGGGTGTATACTCAGCTTGCTGGTGTGAGCATGTTCCACAATATATCGCCTAAGCTCTTGGTCACGGCGAATACAAACTCTACCTCGGAATCTCAGAATTCTATCTGTTCCTTCTTCAAATTCTATCTCTTTGCCTTACCTTATCAATTCCCTCGCTTCTTGTAAGAATTCATCGGCTTTCTGATTTTCCCGTATGTCATCCATTAGTTCGCTTGAGATGGTGACCATATTCATACAAATCCTTCTGGATTCCAACTTAACAAACGACCACACATCCCTAAACTGTTCTATGAGGTCTCTTTCCTTGGTCATCAAGGCAGAAGCACTGATAGTCTTTTTGCTCAAGGCATTAGCCATGACGTTCGCCTTGCCAGGGTGGTACAACAACTGGAAATCATAGTCCTTCAGGAATTCCAGCCACCTCCGCTGCCTCATATTCAGCTCTTTCTGATCATACAAATATTTCAAGCTCTTGTGGTCACTGAAGATGTTGAATGTTGCTCCATAGAGAAAATGCCTCCATATATTTAGAGCAAAGACCACAGCCGCAAGTTCCAAATCATGTGTAGGGTAGTTCTTTTCATGTACTCGTAACTGTCGCGAAGCATAAGCTACCACTCTTCTATGTTGCATAAGAACACATCCCAATCCTTGATACGAAGCATCACAGTACACCTCGAATGGCTCATTCGGATCAGGTAGCACTAACACCGGTGAGGTAGTTAGCCGTTTCTTCAACTCTCGAAAACTTTGCTCGCAGCTATCAGTCCATTCAAAAGCTTGGTTCTTCCTTGTCAACTGATTGAGCGGTCCAGCAATCTTGGAAAACCCTTCTATAAATCTTCTGTAATATCCAGCTAAACCCACAAAGCTACGAACTTCCGTCACTGACTTTGGTTGCTCCCACTGTAATACTGCTTCTACTTTTGACGGATCCACTGCAATCCCTTCCTTCGAGATCACATGGCCTAAAAACTTCACCTCATCAAGACAAAACTCACATTTCGACAGCTTGGCATACAATTCCTTCTCTTTTAGAATCTGAAGAACTAAGCTGAGGTGTTCAGCATTATCCAACTGATTCTGGGAATATATCAGGATATCGTCAATGAAGACGACAACAAAGTTGTCCAAGTAAGGACGAAAGATCCTGTTCATGTAGTCCATGAAGATAGCAGGTGCATTCGTAACACCAAACGGCATTACAAGATACTCATAATGACCGTATCGGGTACGAAAAGCAGTCTTGGGCACATCTTCCATTTTCACTCTTATCTGATGGTACCCAGATCTCAAATCAATCTTTGAAAACACCGCTGCTCTCCTCAGTTGGTCCATCAAATCATCAATTCTTGGGAGTGGATACTTGTTCTTGATCATCAGCTTGTTCAATTGTCTATAGTCCACACACAATCTTGAGGTACCGTCCTTTTTCTGAACTAACAGTACTGGTGCTCCCCACGGTGACACACTTGGTCTAACAAACTGTTTCTCCAAAAGCTCCTCTAGCTATTTCTTGAGCTCGGCCAATTCCGTTGGCGACATACGATAAGGTGCTATAGACACGGGACCAGCTCCCGGTACTAGATCAATAGCAAACTCGATCTCACGCGTCGGTGGTAAACCAGGTACTTCCTCTGGAAAAACTTCAGAGAACTCTCTCACAACCGGAATAGTGTCCAAGTTAGCCTCGCTCTCGATTTTCAAAGAAGATAGTAGCATGTACCCCTGAGCTCCTTCTTTCAAGAAAGCTCGTGCTTGGTTGGCCGTCAAGTACCTAGAATTCTCACCTACTGGGAAAACTATGGTTTTTCTGGAATAATCTAATAGAACATGGTTGGAAGATAATCAGTCCATCCCTAAGATTATATCTAACTGTGAAAGAGGCAAACAGATCAAGTCGACAGAAAAGATTCGACCTTCAACAATTAAGGGACACTTCAAACAGACTTTGGTAGTGACTACCGGTTTATCAGTGGGGGTTGAAATAGTCAATTCAAAAGGTAGTTCAGACATAGGCAAGTCAAGTCATAGCACACAGTCATAGGATATGAAAGAATGGGTTGCCCCAGAGTCATACAGTACTTTTAAAAGATTACCTCCTATGGTGCCTTCTCCTTGAATCAAGTCTTCGGATTCGGAGGCTTCAGCTCCGCTCATGGTGTAAACTCGACCTCCGGCTTGCGGTTTCTTGCCTCGAGTCGCGTTGACTGAAGGTTCAGCCTTTGCTTGATTGCAGTCTCTGGACATGTGGCCGGTTTGCCACATCTGAAGCAGATGATTCCCTTGATCATGCAATCCCTCGTGTGATGATCTTTCCCACACTTTAAGCATCTAGACGGGTAGGTCACATTCTGTCCAGTTCGATTCCCAGAGGAACCTCAACCAGAACTTCCACCGGTTTGCTGCTGACTTCCCACTGGTCGAGAATAAGGCTTCTTTTGGAAGCGGTTTGAACCACTGCCTCCACCTCTTTGGGACCGTACAGGCCCAAAGCTCCTATTTCTCGAGTCTCTAGCCTGTTCCAAGGCTTCAACCTCACAGCAAGTGTCTAACAATTCTGAGAATACCTTCATCTTCAAGGTGATCATAGCTTTCTTCACCTCATACCTCAATCCCTCAGTGAACTTCCAACTCTTCCAGGCTTCATCGGTTTGGTGCTGGTAGTGTGTTGAGAACTTCTCCAGGTTCTCAAATTTTGCTGCATACTCACTAACAGTCATGTTCCCTTGTCTCAAGTTGAGGAACTCCAGCTCTTTCGCATGTCTTGCATTAGCAGGAAAATATTTGTCCAAGAACTTGTTCTTGAACACATCCCATGTGATGTCAGTCCCTTCGGCTTCCAATGCTCTCCAAGCTCCGTTCTACCAATCTTCGGCGTTGCCCACAAGCATAAAGGTAGCATAATTCACCTTCTTGTCTTCGGCACAGTTCATGCCACTAAAGACTTTCTCTAGCTATTTGATCCATAGACTAGCCTTGTCAGGGTCAAATTCTCCCTTAAACTGAAGAGGGTTGTGACGACGAAACTCCGCCAAGTTCTGGGCATCGGCAGTCGCCTCGAGCTGTTGAGCAGCACTCTCTTGTTGTTGAGCAGCACGTTCGTTCTGTTGGATGATGACTTCCGCCATCCTCTGCATTACTTCTACAGCAGCCGCAATTTCTCCACTTCTCGCCATTTTATTCTTTCTCAAATCAAGTTAGCTGAAAACCACAAGGTAAGTTAGAGGAATTCATTTCAAAACACAACCACAGAGATTTCACACAGCACAAACAAGACAGACTCACACACAAGACCCAAAGAAAACATAAACCGGGGCTCTGATACTAACTTGATGTAATGCCCCTTTTTGAGAGGGAACGTCACATTGTCAAATAAAATGTGGAAATTAAATAATCAAACAATTAAGACCCGGTTCATTTAATCAAAGTGAACGCGTTTAATGCCGTAATGCATGAGAAAATAGCGGTATATTTTTTTTTGTAATAATACAGAAAGCAGAAGAAAGGTAAGGAATAAAGTAATCAACAGATTTTCCATTTGAATAACGTGCATATATATATGTATATATCAACATTTAAACACATCTGTAATTTAGATACAAGCCTGAATACCTCCAAAAAGCAAAAACTATACCTGCCCCAAGGAAATCATGCATATATAATCCATCATGCATATACAAAATATACAGCCCACCAAAAAGTAATACATCAGGCTCCCAAAATAAAAACACTGGCAGCCATCAGTAGCCACCAGTAAGATCAATCCCTCAGATGAGGAGGAACCGTGTCAGGATCCTCAACGGGATCTTCCTCTTCCGAGGAAACCTCCATTAGAACCACAGAAGCACGGGACGGAGCCCGAGCGGTGGAATCAAAGGAGTCCTCCCGTGGGGTGTAGTAACGATCGCCCTACATCTCACGGATGGGCAAGTAAAACTCCAATCGCAGGCTGATGTGGCAGGTGAGGACAGGTGCCTCATGACGCCTCTAGGCTAGGGCTATCGACACATCTCTCAAGTAGACGCAGCGATCGGAATTCAAGTTAATGTGCCAACACTCTGACCCTCCGAGGAAGGTCAGACTCACATCACCAAGAAATCCGAGCATACGTGCTGCCATCGTCTCAGTAGAAGCTAGTCTCGTTCGGACCAGAAGCCAGGAAAATCGGGGTCTTCTGCCTCCTTGCCGTCGTCTTCGATCGACACAGCATACACACATACAGTAAGTAATAGAGATATAAGAAAGAGGTAAGACATCCTACCATCATTACCAATTATAGCAGCTAGAAACAGTACGGTGCCACGCGCCCAAATAGCAATTCAAAATATCATATTCAACTAATAAGCAGAAATTCCAACAGTAAGCAAATAAACAATTCCAGGTAGATAGTCATCACAGTAAAAGCCAAATCTGTCATAGATAGGAAAAATAAATATTAACAATGACAATATATATCATGACTCACATGCATGCTTTCCCAAATTCCTACTCCATGGAGCTAGGCTCAAACAATCAGAGAGAAAGATCAGGAGACATGTCTGTAACTCGGCTGCCGAGACCAGTGCTATCAATAAATTTTCTAGTGCACAATCATGGCATTGTACAGACATTCTACACTAGATCACGATATAGGACAGTGTCAAGTCTGGATCGTCGGTGCGTTTGCATCGGTTTGCCCCACAGGCAAAGAAGCTACCAACTACCCATTGTGGAGGACCCGCACCCCGACGCCCCCAAGGTCATAACAAGACCCACACTAGTCATGGATGGTGACTTTGAATTTTCGGATTTGAGCTCTAAGAATCCTAAAAATGGTGACTTTGTTAGAATGGCATAATGGCTTGGAAAATAAGTCATGGATGGCCAACATGAAGACCATGACCATGAAAATGGAGGAGAAAGAAGAGAAGTCTTGAATCTTACCCAAAAAGCTCAAAGCTTGGAGCTTGAATAAAATGTGAAAATGGTGGAATCTCAAGATGCTCCAAACAAGAAGGATGTCTAGGGGAGGAAGAGGGTTAAGAGAGTGTGGTTGTAAGAAAATTTGTGATGAATGAGGAGGAAGAAGAGAGCTTGGCCGTAGCAATGGTGGAGAGAAGGGAGAGAAAATGTTGAAGAAGGAAGAAGAAGAAATGGTAGTGAGAGAAAGTGTTTTGATAATTAATGAATTTGTGTGATAAAAATGAAATAAGGAAAAGCAATATTTCCTTGCTTTGGGTTGCCATGCAGCCATGCATGAAGGAGAGAGAGGAGGGAAATGGGCTGCTTTGCATGGGGAAGGAGGAAGAGGAAATTTCTAAGAAGCTTCCTCCAAGCTTCCATGAGAAGCTTCGCACATTTCTCGATGAAATGGAAGTAAAGTTGTTTCCTAATCGGCACACTAACACAGATGAATATTTACACTGTCAGTATTATTTTTCCTCCAGTGTTGAAGAGTTACTGATGATAAAAATAATATTTCATTATTCATTAGATGATTTTACAATACTGCGATTTCATTCATCGGGTAAAACCTCGTAAAACGTAAACTTCGTAAATTGTGCCCGGCCTCGGGTTTAGTAAGATCCCTTATAGACAAGTCCACAATTTAGAGTTTACCAGCCACAGGGAAGACATCGCATCTTCCCGGGTCCACACAGTGCACACGCAAAACGAAGAATATATTAAAATATTCGACGTTTCCATAAAATTCCAGAAAAATTCACATAATTCACAAATATTAGAAAATGACTATTGGTAGTGAAATAATTAATTTCCGGAGTGTTTCACTGACCTCAGCAATTCTCAGCTCAGTGTGCACGTAAAACGAAGAATATATTAAAATATTCATCGTTTCCGAAAAATTCTAGGAAAATTCCTAAAAATCAAGAATAATATAAAACGATCATTTTCACTTAAACAGATATTTTTCGGGATGTTACAGATTCCCTATGTTCTCAATCATATCTTTATCTTTTCTTTATGCTTTGTAGTTTAATTAATCAACCCCTTTTCTAAATTGCATTTGCTTGAATAGAATTAGTTAAGTTGTAGGTCAATATTTAGCATTAGAAAGTAACCATATTCCCCGTGGATATGATCTCTACTCATCAATTTTATTACTTGAGTGACCCGTGCACTTGCGGTTAGCAAAAGGAGTTATCCACTAATTCAAGGTTGGATAAACTCCACAACAGATCATATGTATGGTTGATGTATGTTTGATATTATTCAATTGATTTGAATAAGTTGATTCGTTAATGGGATAGACATATACCTCTTAGTCATGCATAGTAATTGATTGAGAATAAATCTTAAGAGTGGATTTTACTCTAGTTCTCATGAAAACATAGTGAATTAGGTGATTGAAATAGGGTTGATTGACCTAGACATAGGCTAATAACTAAATTAGATTCTCAAGCTAACCTAATCATTTCATTTATATTGCTTATCAGGATTACTTGTTACCAATTGAAGTAGGAGGTGAAGAAGGATTTCCTATTCTCTAATCATCAACTTTAATTCTAATTAGATAGCTTTTAAGTTTTTGAATTAGTTTAAACACAACTCTTTTAATTTGAATGTTCTTAGATATAAATTATTAAACTATTGGTTAATAGTTAGCTCTGAATTAGCAATTATCCTCGTGGGAACGATATCTGACTCTTAACTATTTTACAAGTGCGACCTGTGCACTTGCGGTAAGCAAAAGAATGAACAGTCCCCGGAGCCGCCATTAGTTTGAAGAACTTCTCCTTGAAATCCTTGTAACTCTCTTGGAAAATCCAAAAGATCTTCCAACTTGCCCTTGACCGGATTGTGAGCCAGGTCTTTTGAGTAGCGCCACCTCCCTAAAGACTCCATCGAGTGTGGAAGTAAAAGAACGCCTTCTTTGAGTGCTACAATCCGATCAAACGGAAAATCCTTTGCCCAGCTGTTAGGATGAATCTGGGTTGGAGCCATATTGAGAGTACAAAGGACCACAAGTTGGAAGTTGTTGAAGGAAATCTGAAGTCCAAACCGGGTAAAGAAATCCTCATACAGGAATGTATAATGTGCACCCGCCTCTTGGGATGAGCACACCCTTTCATTCTCTAGGGATAAGATTACAAACTCGTGATCCCTTGCACCCTCGTTCGTTAGCATCAAATAGCCTCTAACCTTTCAAGTTCTTCCCCGAGTTGGAAAGCAGACACTCGATCATAGACGTCATCCTCGACCCATGGGTACACTTGACCTGGACCGCAGACAATCCTCACAAGATCTTCTCTAACCAGTATCTGAACTTTTGGAACCAACACTTGGGGCATAGTCGCTCATCTCTTAGCCATTAAATCCCTGGAAACACCCATAGAGGCCAGTGAATAAATTGTCATAATCAATTTAACTTATAGATTCAGACATAGAAGAGGGCAAACGAAGGAAAGAATCGAAAGTTCACGGCTATATACCGTCCTCCATGCCCACCAAGGCTTAAGCCTCAATAGGACACCTCCGCCGCTCATGGTGTGCCAGAGAAGGTGTTCCATAGAGTAATGTCATTAAAGGTGTAACACTCTAATACAATAATCTTGATATAATTTATATATCTAGATATAAAGCAATAATGCATTACTTCTAATCTTCTTATTATACTAATCCCATATAATTGAAACAATTATAATGGAGAGTCAAAACTAAAACGTTATACACGTATACATCAATTGTCATAACGGCAAGGAATTATACATACAACCTTTAAACATTCTCAATGCTAATATAAATAAATACATCAATTTTTCCTATGACATAAACAAATAAAATTAAACTACACTACTTCTTATGTTTCTTTATCATCTTACCTTTTGAAAGGTCTTGACTTGCTTTTACCATGGAAACATAAAAAAGGGTGAGAACATACAAATTCTCAGTAATATCCATACATTTCATGGCATTATACAATGTAAACTGCATACATATCAGTATAAACTGTATCAACATTATACAATCATTCATATAACTGTATACAGTATCCAAGTTGTCTCATATCTACTTAATCTTACAAAAGTCGAACTTAAACATTATAGATTATGGTTGTTACTAGATATCAAATCTATATTCAATATCTCTAGAATATTCACATGCTATTGTTATGTAAAGGTTCACTAACACAACACATAATCTATAAGCCTAAGTTCCTTACTCGTATGATAAGAACAACTATCTACATAGTTGTAACATATCACAACTAGTTCATTCATAAACATACTATCAATGATATTGAACAACCTATACAATTGTACAATATCATCTATCCTATGCAACTGCCCATACAATTGCTAAGGAACAAGAAATGTACATGATTGTGTGTGTCACTTGCATATCCCACGTTCTTTTTAATTTTGTAGTTAAGAAGACTGACTCTTCAAACTACCTAGTAATGAGTGGACTAGTTCCTACTCACACTATGAGAGAGTACTGACTCTACTGCGTAGAACCTAGTAATCTTAACCCTCTGAGAATCTAGGGCTAAATCCTCACTCAAAGAAACTTTTGGACTTTCCTATTTACCTCATTTGGCCAAATGATTGTAAATCATTAAAGATTACTTTGCTTAGGAATTAACAATTATAGGAAACCATGCGGCGTTATGTATAACTCATACAAAACTACTACATTAACTCATCAAATGATTCTCTTTAATCAAGTGAAGAACTAAACTTTAGCAAACATGTACTCTCAGCTCACTTCTAACTTATAAAGGAGCATATTCCATGTATCCAGTTAAGAAAACATACTTCTGATACTCGTATCTAGCTTGCCTCATTTTCACACCAGAAGTGGTAAACTATGCCACCCTAATGTATTCAAGGTCCTAGATATCTACATTAGGCAATTTCTGACTTATGGGATTGCTTAAAAACTAGAACTTCCATAAAATCTGTATACTATGTCCATTCATTCATCACTGACTCCACTTTCTCTCTTAGGAGTGACTAATGCATTATTGCAAGTAACTACAGCCAACTGAACTCAGCTTACTTGTATCTAGTTTACCCTATCCTCATTGTAACGCACCTTGATATAATAACCATAGCACAATCGTTATTACACCACAGTTACTAAATCAAGATGTGTCACAGTCTCAAAATAGTAATTTCAAAATTTAAGTTATTTCCATTATGAATAAATAGAAAATAGGAGCCTCGAATGAAACATAATTAGTACCCAACCATTTTTATACACAACCACTGAAATAAAAACATATTATATATATATATATATATATATATATATATATATATATATATATATATTATAGTCATCCTTAACACCAATCCTTGCTAACACAAAGTATAATACTTACATAGTCAAATAGAATACAACGGGAACAAAACACTAAAAGGGAAAAGTAGTAATCCTTGGGATAGACACTACTAGCAGACAAAGCCACAACCTCATATGTACATGACGCTCAATGTCCCAGTCGACACGACAGGCATCAATGCCCCCACGAAGTTGCAATCGCACGTAACCGAAGGGATCTCGTCCAGACGCCAAATCGAGAATAATGAATCGTCCCAATCCAATCAGCAAAGGTATGTCCCCTCATCTTCTTCCTCATGATCTTTTATCATATATATATATATATATATATAACAGAAGTACAAAATACAAGAAAGAGGTGAGACATCCTACTTACATTACCAATTATGGCAGTAAAGAAACAGAACGACACAGAGCGCCCACATAGCATTTCAGCACATATATTCATCAACAGTGGCAACAGAATGAACGGTAAGAGCAAGACAACAACACATAGTAATAAGAATCAACAATAATAGGTAAACATCAATAATGCCCCAAGCAGTCAACAGAGTCTCAGATAAAGAACAATTAAAACATTTCAGATAATCATGGCATCAATATCACAATAGTATAATCATCATACAAAAGAGTGCCATATGATATGCAGACTCACAATGCCGACTCTCAATGCCGACTTACAATGCATGTGCACTTGGTACCAAGATTTTCTATTTCATTTCAAATATGAACGTTCCAGAAGATCTGTCCTCCTCAATGACAGTCTACGTTGGACCATGAAGAGAATAGTGCTTGTCAGGCACGTGATGCGTTGCAATCGGTTTATCATGGTCAGGGGTATATAAAGTGATATCATCGTCACGAAATGAACCACCGCGCCTCATAGTCCTCAATCAGATCCTTCCACGGGATCACACTATTCAATTCTCGCTCATTTACCACAAAAAGAATAGTGATTTGTCAGGCGCGTATGCGTGCAATTGGTATACACCGCGCCTTACGGTCTTCAATCAGATCCATCACAGGATCATCACTTATTCAGTTTGTATTCATAGGCTCATATAGCCCTTTAACAGTCATCGACTGAGCAATTTGTTCAATGCATACTGATTCAATGCATAATCATAAGCTCATCTAGCCTTTTAACAGTCATAAACTGAGCAAATTGTTCAATGCATTAACTCAATTCATAATCATAGGCTCATCTAGCCTTTTAACAGTCATCGACTGAGCAATTTATTTAATACATGCTGACTCAATGCATGATCCTAGGCTCATCCAACCCTTTAATAGTCATCGACTGAGCAAATGTCTAATGCTTGTTGACTCCATGCACAATCATGTATATTCAACATGTTCACATATATTTCACAATACATATTTTCCATAATATGCCACAATTTGGCCAATTCAAGCATTAACAAAATTTTAGTCCCAAGCACGGACCCATAACAGTATAGTGTTAATTTCTCAAGAGTGATAGCACACTTTTAGAAGTTCATTTCGGGGTTTCACCCTAGCTTAACAAGTCTTATGAGATCATTATAAAGTTTCACTTAAATCAACATCCATTATGGAATCATTATAAAGTTTCACTTAAATTATCATCTCTTATGAATTCATTTTCTAGAGAGATTTCTCTTGTTCGTCCTTTATGTTCAAAGTCATTCTAATCCACAAGATAAAGTCTTGTTCTTTACTCTTTCCATTTTATGAGTTCCTAAGGGATCTAAAATTTCTCAATCGTCTAGGTCTCCATTCTTGCACTACATTTTGTGGCATTTTGTCTTAAAAATCCATGAGCCTCATTACAACATAAGTCCACCCTTTTTCCTTCATCACAATATTGATTACTTACCATTTAATTACTTATCTCTCATTTTACATGAAATCAATCCAACTTCCTAGAATCCATGACCAAAACCGTGGCCTCACCTTAGGTTAGAAAACCCTCTAAAATTCCCATCCATTAATTCCAACATTATCATTCAACCTTTAATTACATAAGCTTCATTTTATTTGTGTACAAAAACCAATTTACACCCCAAAATCCTAGCCAAAACCGTGGACTCACATTAGGGTAGGAAACTCCAAATTTTTCATTTAACAACCCTAACATGATCAAGCAATTTCAACACATCCAATACATTCAAGATCACCATTCAAGCATTAATCCAATTCAAGAATACTTAAACATGCAAAATCACCAAACAAAGTGAACATACAAACATGGATTTCTTCATCAACAATCACACAAAGGTTTCCTTACTACCAAGATAGGTTGAAGAGGATTATCTCCCTCTTACCTCTTGAAGACAATACAAGGAAGCAAGCCTCTTGGTTGCTTGTAGGGATTTTCGTACAACACCTTTAAGGAAATCCTAAGGACATCAAAACTCATCAAAATCATCATCAAAGCTTAGAAAAGGAACCCTTGATCACCCAAGAGATCAAGGATTACGAAAATGAGGAGAAAAAGATGAAAAAGTCATGAAGTTTACTTTAAAGTTTCTAACTTTGAAGCTTGATAGATCCAAAACGAAAATGGATGATTTTGGTGATGGTAACAACATGAAAGTTGCTTAGAATGGTGCCTAGATTCAAGATCAAGGGTTGGTTTGATGAAAAAGCTTGGATGGCCAAAAATGGTGGTTGTGGCCGTGGAAGAGGGTGAGAAAATGGAGAGGAAGAAGAGAAGAAGAGAAGAAGATAGAGAGAAGTTGGAGAAAAGTGAAAATGAAAGTTAGAGAGAGAAAGTGATAGTAAAGTGATTTGAAGTGAAAAGTGTAATTAGGTGTATTTTGTGTAAGTGTGTGAATTAAATTGTGTGGCTATAAAGAGATGTCAAAATGTGTGGTGGAGAGGAGGAAAGAAGAATTGGCTTCTTGAAGAAGCCATTAGGAAGGTGCAAGGAAGCTTCCTTCTAGCTTCTCCAACAAGCCAAAAAGAATGTGCTAGGAAGCTTCCTTCCTTTGAAAAGTCAAAGTGATGTCATGGTGATGATGTCACCATGGTGATGTCATTAAAGTATTCTCTAAAATGTGACTAACGCTGTATCAGATTTATTATCAGCGGACAGAAATTACAGTTAACAAAAACTGATATTTATTGTCCAATGGCCTCGGGTTTAGTAAGCTCCCCGGTTGACATTTCCACAGTTCAAAGTTCTCGGGAAAAATATCTCATTTTTTTGGCTCCGCTTAGTGCGCACGCAAAATGAAAAATAATATTAAAATATTTTGCATTCACAAAAAAATACAGAAAAATTCACAAAAATTCCAAATATTATAAAATGATCATTTATCATAAAATTATTAATTTTCGAGATGTTACCCCGGCTCCGCTCAATGCGCACGTAAAATGAAAAATAATATTAAAATATTCCACGTTCTCAGAAAAATACAGAAAAATTTTTAAAAATCACAAATATTATAAAACGACTATTTATCATAAAATTATTAATTTTCGGGATGTTACACTCATCACCTTATATGTGATACTAAATGCATCTCTATGTTGCCTAATGGTCTAGATACCAATCTATGGCCATCAATTGCTCTTGGTTGCACAAAGGTTTCTTACTTTCCCATACATGCAAGAAGGTCTTTCTCTGTTAGAAATACTCCTATTAGTGTCTTAACACACTCTATAAGGCATATAAAAGGGATCCTATCAAGTAGGGAATCTCAAATCATCGAAATAAACATTCTGATGAATTCTGCTTTGGGCGCTTGAGTGTCCATTATCCAGTGCCTAGGTGCTCACTACATGCATGAGCGCTGACTACCCAGCGCCTGAGCGCTAGCTGGGAAAAGCGTAGCTCTATTTTGTTTTGCAATGTGCGCCTAAGCGCTCAGCACCAAGCTCCTGGGCACTTAATGCTCTGCTGCGCACCAAATTCTCTCTGGGCTACAGACTCCTTAGCGCTGGTTGCATAGCCCAAAATCTGCAGAATTTTGCAGAATGTGCTACTGTTCCATTGGAACAAAGTATCTTCTAAGCAATTAAAAATGGATTCAAGGTGATTTCTAGTATCACCAACAACCCTTAAATATGTTGTAATACTTATACAACCTATTGATTCATTTAATTTTGGATTAAAACTCAAAAACACCTACTTAGTTGTTCAATGACAAAATTCCCACTTTATGGACTAATTGGTGTCTTTCTTGGATAATCTCATCCATCTAGCATCCATTGAGCAAAACCTAACTCCTCCTAATCAGTGAAAGAAAAAACTAACAAGAAAACAAATTCTTGACTTCTTAATCCTACTTCCATTCCATTTGACCTAACTTTTTACAATGAAAAGGATGAAGAACAAAGAAGTAATTTAAGGATATAAACCCCCTACCTCAAGTATGGAAGATCAACCTTCAAGCCTCATGCTTTGATCTTGGTCCTCAAGCTTCTTCCTCCAATTTCCCTCTTCTCCTTCATGACTCCCCTCTCTTTTTTCTCTTTTTTTCCCTCTTTTTGTTTCTAGGAACCGCGAGGCTTTTAGGGGAAAAATAAGGGAAAAAGTCTAACTTTGCACTTTAAGCCTATAGGTGAAACTTTATATCTGTTAAGGACACTTGAATTACACTAAAACAAGTTTCCTAACTTTCAACAACTTTAGAATAAATACTAAGATTCATCTAAATTATTGGTTCACCATTATCATATTTTTCATATCTGCTGCTAGTCAATCTGGCATTAAAACGCACAACTAGTATGTTTAAAAATAACAAACTAACTCTAATTATTCTCAAATTTTAACTACATCCTATTCAACCTATTTGCGACTTAAAAACAAACTTTCTAGGTGTATTTCCCTCATCTTAGAAACTTATGCTACTATCTGAATCATTTTAAGCTACTTTTCAACTTTAAGATTGCAACTAAGTACCTAAACGAACTCAGTTTGTCACAAAACTTTACTGACATGCCAAGCAAGCATAATAGTACCTCTGAGACGATATACAAGATTAACATGCTCTTCGGGATGTTACAAAAGGGTCTTAGAAACAATGGTCCCCCAATTTGTCTTACTAAAAGGGAAATGGAATGCACCCAAAAAAAGGGGGACAAAGCCATTTTGTGATGATAAAAATAGCAGAAACAAAAGAGGAAAAAGAGAAATACCTTGAAAAAATAAGGAAAAACTAATAACTAAAACATTGAACTGTTGAAAATCGTTGGAAACTACACTTCTCCGCCAGTAAAAGTTGTCGAAAATCGCCCCAGGTCACCAAAATTCTAAAAGGAACAATAAAAATGAAGAAAGGGAGCCTTAACCCTTATTTATAGAAGCCAAATGGTTAAAGGGAAATTTCATCCCATCTCCTCGGATTTTGAAAACTGCTCATAATGGCGCGTATAACCGTAACCACGTCCACCCAGTTGAAGGGTGCCACATGGATCCCATAATTGTTATAGCAGTTAAAGGGACAGTTGTACAACAGACCAAGCATCACGTAACCTTTGCGCTTGAGTCCGGATTTTTTCCATGGATCTTGAATTTTTTATACGAACGTCGGCTACACTTGGAGCGTCCATTTGATCAAATGATGTAGAGTCAGTTCGGACCATAGTGCTCCCAGAAAAGGTCAAATGGCTTAAGCGTCCACATGATAAAATTCAAACCCACGCGATAACACGGACCATAACTTCAAGTAAAGCACGAGTACCGTCACCTGGGGGCACAGAGGCCTTTTTATCTTGCTACTGCGCTATAATAGTCAAGCACCAAGCTGGAAGCAACATAACTATTATTACAGGATCAGTGTTGGACTCACCTCGGTGAAAAAGAAGAAGACGGATAACGAAAATGGAAAACAAAAGAAACAAAGTTCAAAAAAAGAAATTTTATTATTATTCTTATTTCATACATCGTCAGCTCTAACAAAAAGAAAAAAGAAAAGGAATACATAGTTTCCTCCAAGACAAAAGAAGGAAAAAATATAACAAAAAGTGTACTGTCAAGAATGCCCATTAGAGAACCCGAGAAGGAAGCCGACATCACAGTCATTGACAATGACAGCCATCGGTCACTGCCACCTCCAAGTTCTTCCAAAAACGAGCACCCACCTCTTCTTTGCCGACCAACCAGAGATTGCTCCACATCAAAAGATTGTTCCACCCAGTAGGCTTCACAATCACTCCAAGTTGCTTCAAATCACCTAGAGTTGCTCAAAGAGATTTCCTCCAAACTTGGAACCCTCCTACACATCCAACTGCACTTAGAGGACCAGCCAAAAGGCTGGGCTAAGTGCCTCCAAAGCACTCGAAAAGGAGGAGGGGCAAGGGCAGAGCGTCTCTAAGTTCCTCCATGCATCACAGTAAGAACTGCGGTCCTTCTTGTAACATCCCGAAAAATACATATTTGATCATAAATCATCGTTTTATAATATTCTTGATTTTTAGGAATTTTTCGGAAACGACGAATATTTTAATATATTTCTCGTTTTGCGTGCACACTGGGCTGAGAGTTGCTGAGACCAGTGTAACACTCTGGAAATTGATTATTTCACCATGAATAGTCATTTTCTAATATTTGTGATTTATGAGAATTTTTCTGGAATTTTTCGGAAACGACGAATATTTTAATATATTCCTCGTTTTGCGTGAAACTCGAGCAGAGTCGGGAAACGACTGTAGCGCTTCAAAAATTGGAAAATTATATGACGAATGGTCGTTTTATAATATTTGCAATTTTTTGGGAATTTTCTGGAAATTTTCCGGAACCGTCGAATATTACCGTATATTCCTCGTTTTGCGTGCGCGCTGAGCAGAACCAGAGAAACGCGATGTTTTCTCTGAGAACCTTGGACTATGGACATGTCGACGGGGGATCATACTAAACCCGGGACTTGACACAGTTTACAAGGTTTCACAATTTTCGAGAAATCTTTACAGATACAATTAAATCAGTACAGCGAAAAATTTATCTGTCAGATTAATTAAATACTGACTTCTGTCAACTGTAACTATTATCTATTGGATAATAGTGTATAATAAAAATACTATCACATTATCCTAATGTAATCCACTTTATGTCAAATCTATCTACTTTAATTCAAATTTATTGATTAAATAATCAAAGCTTCCTTAAGAAGCTTTGACCCAAGCTTTGACCATCAATATCTTGGCTTCCTTTGGAAGCCAAATTTCTCACCCACTCCTCTCTCTCTTTTACGTATTCTGCAGCCACTCAAGGGGAAATGAATTGATTCATCTATCATAATATTTCATTTAACTCATTATCACCAAAAACACTTTCTTCCTCTTCATTTACGTTCTTCTTCTTCTTTTCCTTCTTCAAATATTTCTTTTCTTCCCACCCACACACCTCACGGCCACCACCCCAAGAACCCCAACCTTCATAAAAATTTACACCAACCATGTTTTCTTAATCTCCTACTCCTTCTCATCATCTTTTGTGCTTGGAGTTTTCAAGAAAGCTTCCATCTTCAACCATTTTTCAAGCTTTGAAGGTGAGCTTCCATGGCTGAAAAAAATTTCAGACCTTCACTTCCATTTTCGTTTCTGGTTTCCTCTTGATTTAATGGTCATTTTCTTCTTCTTTTTCACATCATTACATTGTTCTAACTTGGACCACATTTTCTAGGGTTTTTGAGCTTCAAATCCGAAAATCAAGAGTGCTTCTTGGAATTTTCTTGGTTCTTCATCTTGGTAAGAGGAAGATTAATCCTCCTCAACCTCTTTAGCAACTAGGAATCTTGTGTTTGATTTTTGGAAGAAAAACCACATGGTGGTTGTTCTTGAAATTACTTGAAATTGATTTCTTGAATGTTATCTTAATTTAGCTTTGAGTAGTTGATTGAGTGGTTAATTATTCATGTAATTTTGTGATTGAAATCCATGATTGCTTGCTAGAAAATTCTGGTTGCTGGACCCCTGGATGTGTCACGGTTTTGGGGCTGTTTTGGGCTGGAAAATGAAGGGAAATGATGCTTAAATTTTGACTAATGCAAGGCTAATTAAATCAAGTAGTTAAGGTTGATCCAAGTGGACAAAATTCTGGTTGTTGGACCTTGGTGAGTGCCACGGTTTTGGGCTATTTTAAGAGTAGAATTTTGGTTGACATTGTGTCAAGAATAATGCTAGGCAAATTAAGTAAAGGAAGACTAAACTAGTGAGAAGAAAATTGTAACCTAGGACCCTCTTGAGTGCCACGATTTTGAGGGCTTGAATGAGGGGAAAAGATAACAAATTTGAGATATCAAGACTTGAATTAATCAAGTAATTAAACGTAGATTAATAGCGGGAAACTTGCAACAATAATTTTTATGATGGATTGTGGTTAAGACTTAGGAGATAAGCTAAATTTGGAAGGTAATTATAAGAATCAAATAACTTGGATCAAAATAACAAGTAAATGGACCTAATGATGTGAACATGACTTACTTGAAACCTTGGGAAGGCCACGACCTCTAGGTGAAAATTTGGGTTAAGATTCCATAACCCATTACTCGGATTACAAGTAATCAAAGAATACAAGAGATTAAGGATTTCATAAACCTTAATGAACCAATGAGATGATTTTCATAAGACTTGGAGATTTTAGAAATCCATAATGGACCTAAAATATGTTCCTTGAATTATAAATTGATATTATGTTGATATTGGGTTCTTTTTGGATGCAAATTTGCTTATTGCACTCTCTTGATCAAATGTGGTATATTATGCTATTGTATGAAATTGTGGATCATACATGTTCATGCATAGAGTCCTATGCATTGTGAATGTCCGTGTGGACTGTTGTAAGGCCAAGTTGCCTAGGAGATTGAACACACCTTTGTGCGGGTGCGAATAGACAAGTGTGGGTCTTGTTATGACCTTGGGGGCGTCGGGGTGCGGGTCCTCCACAATGGGTAGTTGGTAGCTCCTTTGCCCGTGGGGCAAACCGATGCAAACGCATCGACGATCCGGACTTGACACTGTCCTATATCGTGATCTAGTGTAGAATGTCTGTGCAATGCCATGATTGTGCACGAGAAAATTTATTGATAGCACTGGCCTCGGCAGCCGAGTCACAGACATGTCTCCTGATCTTTCTCTCCGACTGTTTGAGTCTAGCTCCATGGAGTAGGAAATTGAATATTGTGTCCATGCATCGTGGAATATTCTGTCATCTGAAAATTATTGTTTACACGATATTTAATTGTCTGAATTTAACTGCCTGGATATTATGAATTATTCATTACCTTTATTAATGATTGCCTAACTGGTTATCTGTTTAAAAGCTTATTTATTGCCTTTACATGCTACGTGGGCGTTATGCGCCGTTCGGTTCTTGGTTCTTGTATTGGTATTGATGGTGGGATGTCTTACCTCTTTCCTGTGCTTCTATTATTTGTTTGTTTATGTGCACCCCGTGCGATCGAAGACGACGGTGAAGAGACGAAGATCCCGCCTTCCCGCTTCCGGCTCCGCACAAGATTGACTTTTACTGCGACGATGTCTGCACGTATGCGTGGGTTCTTGGGAGATGTGCGTCTGACCTTCCTTGCAGGGCCGGAGTACTGGCACATCAACCTGAACTCCGACCGCTACGTGTATTTGGGAGACGTGTCGATAGCACTTGCCTGGAGACATCATGAGGCTCCTGTCCTCACTTGCTACCTCAGCTTGCGCCTGGAGTTTTACCTGCCCACTAGGGAGATGTGGGGTGCCCGTTACCCCGCAGGAGGATTCGTTTGATTCCACCGCTCGGGCTCCGTCCCGCGCCTCTGTGGTTGCTATGGATGAGTCCTCGGATGAGGAAGATCCTGATGAGGGTCCTCCTGAGGATCCTGAATCGGTCCCTTTTTATCTGAGGGGTCGATGATCATTGGTGGCTACTGATGGCTGCCAATGTTTTTGTTTTGGGGGCCTGATGTATTTTTCTTTTTGGTTGGGCTGTATATTTTGTATATGCATGAGGGTATATATGCATGTTTCCCTTGGGGTGGGTATAGTTTTGTTTTTTTGATGATGGCCAGGCTTGTATCTACAAAACAACTGTATCAAATTTTATATATATATATATGCTATCCAGGTGCAATTTCTGTGTATTGTTTTATTCGTTCCTTTTATTCACATTCTGCATTATCGTTATTATAAAAAAAAATATTGCCAATTTTGCTTACATGGTTAAACATTGATTAATTAAAATGAACCGGGTCTTAATCGTTTGTTTATTTAATTTCTGCATTTTATTTATTTGACAATGTGACGTTCCCTCCCAAAAAGGGGCGTTACATTAAGTTGGTATCAGAGCCCCGGTTTATGTTTTCTTTGAGTCTTGAGTGTGAGTCTGTCTTGTTTGTGCTGTGTGAATCTCTGTGATGGGTGTCTTGAGTGGATTCCTCTAACTTTTCTTATGTTTCCAGTGATCTAACTTGAGAGAAAAGCAAGATGGCAAGAGGTGGAGATATGACAGCTGCTATTGAAGCGATGCAGAGAATGGCTGAAGTCATCGCCCAACAAAATGAACGCGCTGCTCAACAACAAGAAAGAGCTGCTCAACAGCTTGAGGCGACTGCCGACGTGCAAAACTTAGCAGAGTTTCGTCGTCATAACCCTCCGCAATTCAAAGGGGAGTTTGATCCCGACAAGGCTAATCTATGGATCAAGGAGCTGGAAAAAGTCTTTCGTGGCATGAATTGTGCGGAAGACAAGAAGGTAAATTATGCGACTTTTATGCTTGTCGGAAATGCCGAAGACTGGTGGGATGGAGCTCAAAGGGCATTAGAAGCCGAAGGAACAGAGGTCACTTGGGAATTGTTCAAGGAGAAATTCTTGGGCAAATACTTTCCTGCGAATGCGAGACACGCAAAGGAGATGGAGTTCCTCAACCTGAGACAGGGGAACATGACTGTCAGCCGAATACGCACCAAGTTTGAAAACTTGGAGAAATTTTCGACACATTACCGATCAAACCGATGAAGCCCGGAAATACTTGGAAATTCACCGAAGGACCGAGGTACGAGGTAAAGAAAGCCGTGATTACCTTGAAAATGAAGGTATTCTCGGGCTCATTAGACACTTGCTTTGTGAAGTTGAAGCCTTGGAGCAGGCTAGAGACGCGAGAAACAGGAACTTTGGGACCGTACAGGCCCAAAGAGGTGGAGGCAGTGGTTCAAACCGCTTTCAGAAGAAACCCTATTCCCGACCAACGGGAGTCAACAACAAATCGGTGGAAGTTCGGTGGAGGTTCTTCTCGGGAACCGAACCGGTCGAATACGACCTACCCGTCCAAATGCCTCGAAGTGTGGGAAGGATCATCTCACAAGAGACGCACGATAAAAGGAATCATTTGCTTCGGATGTGGCAAACCGGGCCATATGTCCAGAGATCGCAACCAAGCAAAGGCTGAACCTTCAGTCAATGCAACCCGAGCCAAGAAACCGCAAGTCGGAGGTCGAGTTTATACTATGAGTGGAGCTGAAGCTTCTGAATCCGAAGACTTGATTCAAGGAGAAGGCGCCATAGAAGGTAATCTTTTAAAAGTACTTGTATGACTCTGGGGCAACCCATTCTTTCATATCATATGACTGTGTGCTACGACTTGGTTTACCCGTGTCTCGAACTACCTTTTGAATTGATTTGTTTCAACCCCCACCGATAAACCGGTAGTTACTACCAAAGTCCGTTTGAAGTGTCCTTTGATTGTTGAAGGTCGAATCTTTTCTCGTCGATTTGATCTGTTTACCTCTTTCACGAGTTAGATGTAATCCTAGGGATGGACCGGTTATCTTCCAACCATGTTCTGTTAGATTGTTCTAGTAAGACCATAGTCTTTCCCGTGGATGAGAATTCTAGATACTTGACGGCCAACCAAGCACGAGCTTTCTTGAAAGAAGGAGCTCGGGGGTACATGCTATTATCTTCTTTGAAAGTTGAGAGTGAGGTGATTTGAGTACTATTCCCAGTAGTGAAGGAATTTCCCGAGATCTTCCCCGGAGAAGTACCTGGTTTACCACCGAACACGTGAGATCGAGTTTGCTATTGATCTAGTACGGAGCTGGTCCCGTGTCTATAGCACCGTACCGAATGTCACCGACGACTAGCCGAACTTAAGAAGCGGTGGAAGAGCTTTTGGAGAAGCAGTTCGTTAGACCAAGTGTGTCCCCGTGGGGAGCACCTGTGCTACTAGTTCGAAAGAAGGACGGTACCTCGAGATTGTGTGTGGACTACAGGCAATTGAACAAGTTGACAATCAAGAACAAATATCCTCTCCCGAGAATTGACGACTTGATGGACCAACTGAAGGGGGCAGCGGTATTCTCGAAGATTGACCTGAGATCTGGGTATCATCAGATAAGAGTGAAGACGGAGGATATACCCAAGACTGCTTTTCATACGCGATACGGTCATTACAAGTATCTTGTGATGCCGTTTGGTGTGACGAATGCGCCTGCTATTTTCATGGACTATATGAACCGCATCTTTCGTCCGTACTTGGATAAGTTTGTTGTCGTCTTCATTGATGACATCTTGATATATTCCCAGAATCAGGAGGATCATGCTGAGCACCTCAGCATAGTTCTCCAGATTTTGAAGGAAAAGGAACTGTATGCCAAGCTGTCGAAGTGCGAGTTTTGGCTAGATGAGGTGAATTTTTTGGGTCATGTGATCTCAAAAGAAGGAATTGCAGTGGATCCATGCAAAGTAGAAGCAGTATTGCAGTGGGAACAACCGAAGTCAGTGACGGAAGTCCGTAGTTTCGTTGGCTTAGCCGGATATTACCGGAGGTTCATAGAAGGGTTTTCCAAGATTGCCGGACCGCTCACTCAATTGACAAAGAAGAATCAAGATTTCGAATGGAGTGATAGATGTGAGCAGAGTTTTCAAGAGTTGAAGAAACGGCTGACTACCTCACCTGTATTAGTGTTACCTGATCCGAATGAACCGTTCGAGGTGTATTGTGACGCTTCGTACCAAGGATTGGGATCTGTCCTTATGCAACACCGAAAGGTGGTAGCCTATGCTTCGCGACAGTTGCGAGTGCATGAAAAGAATTACCCGACTCATGATTTGGAGTTGGCAGCTGTGGTTTTTGCTCTGAAGATATGGAGGCATTTCCTTTATGGAGCGACATTCAACATCTTCAGTGACCACAAGAGCTTGAAGTACTTGTACAATCAGAAAGAGCTGAATATGAGACAACGGAGATGGCAGGAGTTTTTAAAGGATTATGATTTCTAGTTGTTGTACCACCCTGGCAAGGTGAACGTCGTGGCTGACGCCTTAAGTAGAAAGACTATCAGTGTTTCTGCCTTGATGATTAAGGAAAGAGATCTCATCGAACAATTTAGAGATGTATGGTCATTTGTTAAGTTGGAACCCGAAAGAATTTGCATGAATATGGTTACCATCTCAAGCGAGTTGATGGAAGACATACGGGAAAAACAGAAGACCGATGAATTCTTGCAAGAAACAAGAGAACAAATGAAACAAGGCGAGAAAACAGAGTTTGAAGAAGGAACAGATGGAATTCTGAGATTCCGAGGTAGAGTTTGTATTCCTCGTGACCAAGAGCTTAGACGATATATTGTGGATCATGCCCACACCAGCAAGCTAAGTATGCACCCTGGTATAACGAAGATGTACCAAGACTTGAAGAAGTTGTTCTGGTGGCATGGACTAAAAAGTGATGTCACTAGATGTGTATCGACTTGTCTAGTCTGTCAAAAAGCCAAAGTGGAACATCAGCGACACGGGGTTCTTCCGCAACCATTGTCTATTCCCGAATGGAAGTGGGACAAAGATCGCAATGGACTTTGTTGTGGGATTGCCAAGGACAAGGATGGAACATGACTCGATTTGGGTAATAGTTGATCGACTTACAAAATCGGCTCATTTCCTCCCGATTAACATAAGGTACAGTTTGGAAAAGCTGACCCGACTGTATATTGGGGAAATTGTCAGATTACATGGTGTGCCTACGAGTATAATCTCGGATAGGGATCCGAGGTTTACCTCAAAGTTTTGACAAAGTTTACAAGCTTCGTTGGGGACGAGATTGCGCCTGAGTTCGGCGTATCATCCGCAAACCGATGGTCAATCGGAAAGAACGATCCAATCTCTAGAGGACCTACTTAGAGCTTGTTCCATGGAACAGACTGGAAGTTGGGATGAAGTTCTACCACTGGTGGAGTTCACCTACAACAACAGTTATCATTCGAGTATAGGGATGGCACCCTATGAAGCTCTGTATGGAAGACGGTGTCGAACACCATTATGTTGGTACCAAGACGGCGAACGTCTTACGATTGGACCAGACATTATCCAACAGACGACGGCGAGAAGGTTAAGATGATTCAAGAGAAGATGAGAACTGCTCAGAGCCGACAGAAGAGCTATGCGGATAAGAGAAGAAAGCCTCTTGAGTTTGAAGAAGGTGAGCATGTGTTCCTGAAAGTCACACCCACGACTGGGGTCGCCCGGGCCTTGAAATCTAGAAAACTCACTCCAAAATTTCTTGGACCTTACCAAATTCTTCGCCGGATAGGTCCAGTAGCTTACCAGATAGCCTTACCCCCTATCCTTTCAAACATACACAATGTCTTCCATGTGTCACAACTTCGTAAATATTCACCTGATCCAAGTCATGTCATAGCACCGGACATAGTACAGTTAAAAGAGAACCTGACCTATGAAACGTCTCCTGCGAGAATCGAGGATCGACGGATAAAGCAACTTAGAGGAAAGGAGATTCCATTGATGAAAGTGATTTGGAACGAGACAACTGGTGATGCAACGTAGGAACCGGAAGACAAGATGAGAGAGCAACATCCTGAGTTATTTTAAGGTATTTAAATTTCGAGGACGAAATTCCTTTTAGTAGGGGAGTGTTGTAACATCCCGAAAAATACATATTTGATCATAAATCATCGTTTTATAATATTCTTGATTTTTAGTAATTTTTCTGAAATTTTTCGGAAACGACGAATATTTTAATATATTCCTCGTTTTGCGTGCACACTGGGCTGAGAGTTGCTGAGACCAGTGTAACACTCTGGAAATTGATTATTTCACCATGAATAGTCATTTTCTAATATTTGTGATTTATGAGAATTTTTCTCGGAATTTTTCTAAACGACGAATATTTTAATATATTCCTCGTTTTGCGTGAAACTCGAGCAGAGTCGGAAAACGACTGTAGCGCTTCAAAAATTGGAAAATTATATGACGAATGGTCGTTTTATAATATTTGCAATTTTTTAGGAATTTTCTGAAAATTTTCCGGAACCGTCGAATATTACCGTATATTCCTCGTTTTGCGTCTTGCGGCACAAGCGAGAACTGGAGAAACGCGATGTTTTCTCTGAGAACCTTGGACTATGGACATGTCGACGGGGATCATACTAAACCCGGACTTGACACAGTTTACAAGGTTTCACAATTTTCGAGAAATCTTTACGGATACAATTAAATCAAGACAAAGAAAAATTTATCTGTCGATTAATTAAATACTTGACTTATTAATCGTAACTATTATCTATTGGATAATAGTGTATAATAAAAATACTATCACATTATCCTAATGTAATCCACTTTATGTCAAATCTATCTACTTTAATTCAAATTTATTGATTAAATAATCAAAGCTTCCTTAAGAAGCTTTGACCCAACTTTGACCATCAATATCTTGGCTTCCTTTGGAAGCCAAATTTCTCACCCACTCCTCTCTCTCTTTTACGTATTCTTCAGCCACTCAAGGGGAAATGAATTGATTCATCTATCATAATATTTCATTTAACTCATTATCACCAAAAACACTTTCTTCCTCTTCATTTACGTTCTTCTTCTTCTTTTCCTTCTTCAAATATTTCTTTTCTTCCCACCCACACACCTCACGGCCAGCCACCCCCAAGAACCCCAACCTTCATAAAAATTTACACCAACCATGTTTTCTTAATCTCCTACTCCTTCTCATCATCTTTTGTGCTTGGAGTTTTCAAGAAAGCTTCCATCTTCAACCATTTTTCAAGCTTTGAAGGTGAGCTTCCATGGCTGAAAAAAATTTCAGACCTTCACTTCCATTTTCGTTTCTGGTTTCCTCTTGATTTAATGGTCATTTTCTTCTTCTTTTTCACATCATTACATTGTTCTAACTTGGACCACATTTTCTAGGGTTTTTGAGCTTCAAATCCGAAAATCAAGAGTGCTTCTTGGAATTTTCTTGGTTCTTCATCTTGGTAAGAGGAAGATTAATCCTCCTCAACCTCTTTAGCAACTAGGAATCTTGTGTTTGATTTTTGGAAGAAAAACCACATGGTGGTTGTTCTTGAAATTACTTGAAATTGATTTCTTGAATGTTATCTTAATTTAGCTTTGAGTAGTTGATTGAGTGGTTAATTATTCATGTAATTTTGTGATTGAAATCCATGATTGCTTGCTAGAAAATTCTGGTTGCTGGACCCCTGGATGTGTCACGGTTTTGGGGCTGTTTTGGGCTGGAAAATGAAGGGAAATGATGCTTAAATTTTGACTAATGCAAGGCTAATTAAATCAAGTAGTTAAGGTTGATCCAAGTGGACAAAATTCTGGTTGTTGGACCTTGGTGAGTGCCACGGTTTTGGGCTGTTTTAAGAGCAGAATTTTGGTTGACATTGTGTCAAGAATAATGCTAGGCAAATTAAGTAAAGGAAGACTAAACTAGTGAGAAGAAAATTGTAACCTAGGACCCTCTTGAGTGCCACGGTTTTGAGGGCTTGAATGAGCAAAAGATAACAAATTTGAGATATCAAGACTTGAATTAATCAAGTAATTAAACTTAGATTAATAGCAGGAAACTTGCAACAATAATTTTTATGATGGATTGTGGTTAAGACTTAGGAGATAAGCTAAATTTGGAAGGTAATTATAAGAATCAAATAACTTGGATCAAAATAACAAGTAAATGGACCTAATGATGTGAACATGACTTACTTGAAACCTTGGGAAGGCCACGACCTCTAGGTGAAAATTTGGGTTAAGATTCCATAACCCATTACTCGGATTACAAGTAATCAAAGAATACAAGAGATTAAGGATTTCATAAACCTTAATGAACCAATGAGATGATTTTCATAAGACTTGGAGATTTTAGAAATCCATAATGGACCTAAAATATGTTCCTTGAATTATAAATTGATATTATGTTGATATTGGGTTCTTTTTGGATGCAAATTTGCTTATTGCACTCTCTTGATCAAATGTGGTATATTATGCTATTGTATGAAATTGTGGATCATACATGTTCATGCATAGAGTCCTATGCATTGTGAATGTCCGTGTGGACTTGTTGTAAGGCCAAGTTGCCTAGGAGATTGAACACACCTTTGTGCGGGTGCGAATAGACAAGTGTGGGTCTTGTTATGACCTTGGGGCGTCGGGGTGCGGGTCCTCCACAATGGGTAGTTGGTAGCTCCTTTGCCCGTGGGGCAAACCGATGCAAACGCATCGACGATCCGGACTTGACACTGTCCTATATCGTGATCTAGTGTAGAATGTCTGTGCAATGCCATGATTGTGCACGAGAAAATTTATTGATAGCACTAGCCTCGGCGTAGAGTCACGTACATGTCTCCTGATCTTTCTCTCCGACTGTTTGAGTCTAGCTCCATGGAGTAGGAAATTGAATATTGTGTCCATGCATCGTGGAATATTCTGTCATCTGAAAATTATTGTTTACACGATATTTAATTGTCTGAATTTAACTGCCTGGATATTATGAATTATTCATTACCTTTATTAATGATTGCCTAACTGGTTATCTGTTTAAAAGCTTATTTATTGCCTTTACATGCTACGTGGGCGTTATGCGCCGTTCGGTTCTTGGTTGCTGTATTGGTATTGATGGTGGGATGTCTTACCTCTTTCCCTGTGCTTCTATTATTTGCTGTTTATGTGCACCCTGTACTGATCGAAGACGACGGTGAAGAGACAGAAGATCCTGCCTTCCCCGGCTTCTGGCCTGCACAAGATTGACTTTTACTGCGACGATGTTTGCACGTATGCGTGGGTTCTTGGGAGATGTGCGTCTGACCTTCCTTGGAGGGCCGGAGTGCTGGCACATCAACCTGAACTCTGACCGCTGCGTGTATTTGGGAGACGTGTCGATAGCACTTGCCTGGAGGCGTCATGAGGCTCCTGTCCTCACTTGCTACCTCAGCTTGCGCCTGGAGTTTTACCTGCCCATTAGGGAGATGTGGGGTGCCCGTTACTACACCCCGCAGGAGGATTCGTTTGATTCCACCGCTCGGGCTCCGTCCCGCGCCTCTGTGGTTGCTATGGATGAGTCCTCGGATGAGGAAGATCCTGATGAGGGTCCTCCTGAGGATCCTGAATCGGTCCCTTTTTATCTGAGAGGTCGATGATCATTGGTGGCTACTGATGGCTGCCAGTGTCTTTGTTTTGGGGGCCTGATGTATTTTTCTTTTTGGTTGGGCTGTATATTTTGTATATGCATGAGGGTATATATGCATGTTTCCCTTGGGGGGGTATAGTTTTGTTTTTTGATGATGGCCGGCTTGTATCTACAAAACAAATTTGTATCAAATTTTATATATATATATATGCTATCCAGGTGCAATTTCTGTGTATTGTTTTATTCGTTCCTTTTATTCACATTCCGCATTATCGTTATTATAAAAAAAAAAATTGCCAATTTTGCTCACATGGTTAAACATTGATTAATTAAAATGAACCGGGTCTTAATCGTTTGTTTATTTAATTTCCGCATTTTATTTATTTGACAATGTGACGTTCCCTCCCAAAAAGGGGCGTTACACTTCTCGGCAAGAGCTAGCTGATCAAACACTCCCACGTATAGTGGGAGAAAAAGGCTCCTGTCGTTCAGATGCATGTTGGCTAACCCACATAGAGCAGTTACTTGGTCCTTACTAAGCCATTACGCTGAGAAAGAAAGACCTCCACTGGAGGGACTGGTAGGAATAGAGAAAACACTTTCAAAGACTTTGGAAAGAACATGGAGATAACTTTAGAAGGGGCAAAACTCTCCATACACGAACAAGAAATGAAAGAGAGCTCATCCTTTGGAAAGGGGTTGTTTTAGAAAATAGAAAGAATGTCAATCTCAACGCAAACATTTCCTATTCATAAAGAGAATGAAGTGTTCTAATTGGCCCCTAGAATGATGAACCGACTGCACGTTGAAAGTCCGCATTTAATGATCCCTCATTCTGATTGGTTATGAGAGTAGTAGGCAGTTGGGAAACAACATGAAACTACTATCCTCTTTAAAGGGATATTTAACTCCCAATAAAGTCAAAGCAACAGTTTTTCAAATAAGCTCAAACTATTACGAGCTGCATAGTAAAGCTACATGAAATGATGAAGACCCCTTGAACCATACATGGGGGTAACCAAAGATATACCTCGGATGGCGGAATGGCAATATGAGCTGAACAATCCACCTCAGATCCCAGTCTTACACGTCAACCCTGTAGGTATTCAATAAATGCACGACGGACCTCGGCCTTTTAGAAAACATTGTGAAGATCTGAAGTTGATTGACTCGAATCCCTTTGTTCATTACATGTCGTGTGCTCCTACTAAATTTGGTACCTTGACACTTAGTTATCTCATCTAAGCGCCAAGATGGAGGCAATTGTTCTAGACCATGATCCATGATCATATCTTATGGACCGACCTGACCCGACCCGCAATAAGTCGTGTTTTGTCGTTGATAAGTTCAGCTGGACCTGTTTACGAGAGCTCGACCCCATACATATCAAACCACGACATTGGGTAGCGAAGACATTATAGCAAGACCTGCGCAATGGATAAATTATGAGAATGTCTGTCACTGCCAATCGTGATCTAATCATGATCTTGTTGAATAATAATACTTATAACTGCCCATGATTACTATATCAACGTTCTGATAATATAGGGATCCTCAATAACTAACAAGGGAACGTATCTCGTCTTGCGACTATTATGGGAGTGTATCCCTCTAACCTCTATAAATATCAGGCTTATTCACCTCTACAAGTAACTTATCACTCATTACATAAACTCTACTTGTGCACAGTCTGACTTGATCATTATAGTCTCTTTGTAGGTACTAATTCCTTCGGTTCAACACATTCTACTGCTGTTGCATAAGAAAGAAACTACTGTGACATATTTATCTTAGGTACACTTTTGAATCCACTTCATAACACTTAATAAACTTCTAAATCAGTTCAATATAAGAATCGAAAACATTAGCTCTTGATAATACAAAGATTATACCGTAATTTTTGAGAAATTATGAATACATAGAAACGCCGAACACATTAGTTCTTATTGTACCAAACACGTTAATTTCTTAAAAGGACTAATAAATCTAGTTGCTTATTTATTTACTACGGTGAGATTTGAAACCTATCATTGGTAGCCCTGAGGGTTTATTTTATTTTCAGTTTCTACAAAGTGGTCTTTTTGCTGAGTTTGAAGATAACACACACGGAACGAAACCTATCATTTACTCGCGTGATCGATTATTACCAAAATCAAACCATTTCCACAAACCAACAACCCAAGACCACTAGCAGCAGCATTTGCTAGCCGCCGTTAACCACCGTCAAATGTCCACCACCAACGCCGATTCCGTGACGACGGCGGCGCCGCCCCAGCGCCCGACGATAACTCTCCCGCCGCGCCCCTCCGCCGAGGCCTTCTTTGCCGGCGGCGGCGTCAGCCCCGGCCCCATGACCCTCGTCTCCAGCTTCTTCTCCGATGGCGGCTACTCAGACTCCGACTGCCGCTCCTTCTCGCAGCTCCTCGCCGGAGCCATGGCTTCTCCCCTAGCGTTTGGCGCACCTCGGGCCGCCTTCGGTGCCGCGGCCGATAATTCCGGCAAAGAAGACGATGGGACCCACAAGAGTTTGGGGTTCAAGCAGAGTAGACCCATGAATTTGGTGATTGCTCGTTCCCCAATGTTCACAATCCCACCCGGGTTGAGCCCTTCCGGGTTTCTCAACTCCCCGGGCTTCTTTTCCCCACAGGTAATTGCAGGATTTGCGTTTTTTTAAAATTATTTTTATTTTTGTGGTTGAATTTGAAAAGGGATGTGATTTTATGGGGTTCCCTTTGATATGATCGGTTGTGGGGGATAGGGAATTGCAGTTTGGTGATTCTGGAGGTTGTTTAATATTGCATGCTGATTTTGTAGGAAAATACTTTTGAACTCTCATAGAAATACTCTCAACAATTCAAATTTGATCTGAATTTTATCATATAACATTTGAAATTTAGTCCAACAGGTATGTACGGTTGTGTTGTGTCATGTCATCTGATATGATTTTAGTGAACGTTTCTGAGAGTACATAAGAATTTCTTGATTTTGTAGTTGCTTATTTGGATTGTATTTGCAATCAAGTAGTTGATCTTTCGCTCATTCATTGGTCCATGCAATTTCACTGGGTTCATTAATAGTACCCTTCTCTGGCGTGGCATGCAAATATGATATGTGTAGTGAAACCAAATAAACAAGGTCTTTGATATTGTTGAAGGGATTTATAAAGTGATAGAATAAAATTTAGATGAGTCTTTTACAATTTTTTAATGCATATTATGTATGACAGTAAAATGACTTTTGGTTGCTTTACCTAGATTCGCTTTGTCTTTAATGATAATTTATACTGTGTGTTTTAGCAACAACAAAAAATGAAGACAAAATTTGTGGATGAAATTTGTATATTGAATTATAATCTCTGCAAGTCACTCAACAATGAAAAGATATGAAATATCTTCCAAATTTATGTTGACTAAGCAACTCAATGACTGGATTTACTTGTCTTCTAAGAATGATTGTGTGCCTTAGCATTCTACTTGTTCATGACTGCATGCTAAAATTCATAAATGTTATTTGCAGGTCCGTCTTCCCCTGTAAAAAAAAATGTTTCTTTTTTTTTTCTTTCTGGGTAAAATAGTTGCTGGATGATTGTGCAGGATCATGCATTATATTACATAATGTGTTGGTCATGCTACTGGGCACTTGTCTCATTATTATGTATCAATGTGATCTTTTTGCCTTGAGGATGGTGAATATACTCATGTGAGATTTTTATTCTCTTCAATTTAATGTATACAGAGCCCCTTTGGGATGTCCCACCAACAGGCTTTAGCACAGGTTACAGCTCAAGCTGTCCTAGCACAATCTCATATGCACATGCAAGCTGATTATCAGCCGTCTGCAGTAACTGCTCCCACTGAACCATTGGTAAAGCAGCCATCTTTAACTTTAAATGAAGCTTCAGAGCAGCAAGTGGTACCATCTGTATCAGAACCTATAAATGCTCAACTGGGAACATCAGAGCTTCGTCACACTGATAAGAAATATCAACCATCTTCTCTGGCCATTGACAGGCCTGCAGATGATGGCTACAACTGGCGTAAGTATGGACAGAAGCAGGTTAAGGGGAGCGAGTATCCACGGAGCTACTACAAGTGTACACATCTGAATTGCCCTGTGAAGAAAAAAGTTGAGCGTGCCCCTGATGGTCACATAACTGAAATTATCTATAAAGGCCAGCATAACCATGAAAAGCCTCAGGCAAATAGGCGTATCAAAGATAATAGTGATTCAAATGGAAATGCAAGTGTTCAACCTAATACTGAGTCACACTCTCAAGGTTGGGTTGGAAGTTCAAACAAGTTTGGTGAAAGCATTCCTGATTGTTCATTGCCTGAGAGTGACCAGACCTCCAATCAAAGGGCTCCCAGGCAACTACCTGGATCAAGTGAGAGTGAGGAAGTGGGTGATGTAGATAATAGGGAAGAGGGAGATGACAATGAGCCAAACCCTAAGAGAAGGCAAGTTTCACCATGTAAATCCTTTATCATACAGTTCCACACTTTTATAATTCTTCAAGATGTAGGCTAAAGTTCTGCCTTGCAGGAACACTGATCTTGGGGTTTCTGAAGTACCTCTGTCTCAGAAGACTGTCACAGAACCCAAAATCATTGTGCAAACAAGAAGCGAAGTCGATCTTTTGGATGATGGCTACAGGTGGCGAAAGTATGGTCAGAAAGTGGTGAAGGGAAATCCTCATCCAAGGTGATCACTTTAATTATTCTTCTGTGCTACTATATTTCTTTTAAAAGCTTCTTAAGTTCATATGTTCTCAAAAATTCAAAGTGTGTTTGAACTTTAAACAAATTACAGCTTTGAAATCATATAAATAATTGCATAGGGTTTCATTGCATTAATAGCTATAAAGTTAATCAATTATACAAGAATCCTTCATTATGTTTTCTGTATTGTCTACTGAGGTGAATCAGCACAACTAAGGCATAAGAAGTTTTGGTTTAATTTTCTGACTTGAAATTCAACCTGTGTTAGTATGGTAATTTTAATATGCAAGCACCTCTTGAAATTCAAACTGTGCTAATGATATGTGGAACGAGATGGCTAAAGGGATTAGGAAGGTAGCAAAAGAGACACTCGGTGAATCAAGGGGCTTTGGACCCAAGGATAAAGAATCTTGATGGTGGGACACAAGTGTACAAGATAAGGTTAAGGTTAAAAGGGAATGTTATAAAGCTTGGCACGTGTGTAAAAATGATGAAAATTGGGAAAAATATAAGGCAGCTAAAAAAGATACTAAGAAGGCGGTGAGCGAGGCGAAAGCTAAAGCGTTTAATGGGTTATATCAATCGTTGGGCACCAAAGACGGAGAAAGGTATATCTACAAGCTTGCTAAAAGTAGGGAAAGGAAGACAAGAGACCTGGATCAAGTGAAATGCATTAAGGATGAAGAGGGTAAAGTCTTGGTTACGGGACAAGACATCAAAGATCGATGGAAGGGTTATTTTCACAAGTAATTTAATGAGGAACACAGGGCATTAGGGGACTCAGACATTCTAAACACTAGAGAGGAAGACCAAAATAAAACATTTTATCGTAGAATTCGGGAGTTTGAGGTAAAAGAAGCATTGTAGAGGATGGATAATGGAAAAGCGGTTGGACCAGATAATATACCTATTGAGATATGGAAGTGCCTAGGAGATAAAGGTATAAGTTGGCTTACAAAGTCATTTTTAACGAGATATTGAGGTCTAAGAAGATGCCAAATGAATGGAGGAGAAGCACTTTAATTCCTATTTATAAGAATAAGGGAGATATACAAAATTGTGCAAATTACAGAGGATTAAGCTCATGAGTCATACTATGAAGTTATGGGAAAGAGTCATTGAAAGGAGACTAAGACAAGAGACTAATATTTCAGAGAATCAATTTGGTTTTATGCCTGGGAGGTCAACCATGGAAGCAATCTATCTTCTACGAAGATTGACGAAGCGGTATCGGAGGAAGCAAAAAGACCTACACATGGTTTTCATTGATCTGGAAAAAGCCTACGATAGTGTACCGAGAGAAGTCTCGTGGAAGGCTTTGGAGAAGAAAAGAGTTCGTATTGCCTATATTCGAGCAATCCAAGATATGTATGATGAGGTTAAAACCAAAGTGAGAACACCGAGGGGGTCACGAAGAGTTTCCTATAACTATAGGACCGCACCAAGGGTCGACTTTGAGTCCTTATCTTTTTACCTTGGTCTTGGATGTGCTTGATCACGCATATCCAAGAGCCGTGCCACAATGCATGCTTTTTGCGAGATGATATAGTCTTAGTTGGAGAGTCGAGAGAGGAAATAAACGGGAAGCTAGAGTTATGGAGACGGGCTTGGAAGAACATGGCTTTCGTCTAGCGGGAGTAAGACGGAGTATATGGAATGTAAGTTCGGTAAGAAACATGCTAATGCTAGCTTAGCGGTAAAAATTGGAGATCATACCATACCACAAGTTACACACGGTTTAAGTATCTTGGATCCATCATACAAAATGATGGAGAGATAGAAGGAGATGTAAACCATAGGATTCAAGCTGGATGGATGAAATGGAGGTGTGCTTCGAGGAGTTATTTGTGATAGGAAAGTGCCTCTCAAGCTTAAGGGTAAATTTTACCGCACGATATAAGGCCCGCAATGTTGTATGGCACCGAATGTTGGGCGGTAAAAAGCCAATAAGAGCACAAGATCGTTCGCGGAGATGAGGATGTTGCGTTGGATGTGTGGCCATACTAGACAAGATAGGATTAGGAATGAATGCATTAGAGAGAAAGTAGGGGTAGCACCTATTGTGGAAAAGATGGGAGAATCTCGCCTTAGGTGGTTTGGACATGTAAGGAGAAGACCCTTAGAAGCCCCTGTAAGAAGAGTAGATCAGATGGAGAATAGCCCAATAGTAGAGGTAGAGGAAGACCAAGAAAGACTATAGGTGAAACGGTTAAAAAGATCTAGATTTGAATGGCTTTTCTTATGATAAGACTTGGTTCATGATAGGTTGTTGTTGTTGGTTGTGGCGTCGTCGATCCATGTAGTCGACCCCACCTAGTGGGAAAAGGCTTGGTTGTTGTTGTTGTTGTTGTAGTTGATTTTAAATGGGTTCTATGTGCCCATTTAAATTTACACTGGGGATATGTGTTTGGAAGAATTCTAAATTTTAAGCAAGGGTTATTTGTCTAATATAAAAATAGGAGAGTTCAGTGTAATTTCTGAAGCTAAAGAGGGAGTTTGCATAGGTTTCTTAAATCTCAAGGGAGATCAATGTAATTTACACAAAAAAAATTATTCTTTGACTGTGTTGAATAATATTATTTTTCAGTCCTTACTCCCAAATCAAGTTCCGGTGCTTTTAGTTTTCTTCATGTTGTGGACCACAAATATTGACCTTGAAATTTCGTTTCACCCATCCTTGCTTTCTGCTTTTGATTTCTCTGTACAAAAGATTGTCTGTATCTGTATGTCAGCTTAAAAGTCTATTGGACTTGATCATAGTATTCTATTTGTCACTTGGTATAAGAAACGGGATTCCCCCATTTGGGGACTATAATCCCAAATGTATTGCTTTACTACTGCAAACAGGGAGAAAATCATCATTTTAACTTGACAAGTTCCACCCCTTACACACTTCCTACAATGAGCTTTTTTAAACAATTTATTTTGAACATATTGCAGTTGTTAATTCAGTTTCCATTCAGTTTTAAAATTTGAAAATAGAGAAAACTGTCATGACATCTTATAATTAAATAAAATTTAATTCCTCTTACACACCTAAAAAAATAATATTTCTCTTTATTCCCTCATCGTGGGTGCTTCTTTGAGTCTGAAATGTTTTTATACTTTTTTCTGTTTGTGTTCTACTCTATTAATATTCTTACCTGAGAGAATCTGCTGTGTGCCCCTGCATACATTGATGTTGTTCTAAACTTTTGGTGCCGTGTCTGGTTGCATTAGTCAGCGTTTCAGGTTATTAGCGCTGGTCAGTGTCTGGGATGTGTTCATGTCATTTCTGTGACATTTGTTTTCATCATGAGATAATTATAACTTAAGGATTCAAGTTTTGTTCTTCAATCCTGTAACATCCTTTCAAATGTGGTTTGGCTATTGGTTTGACCTTATTGTCAAGATTAGGCCCCATCCCCCGCGCCCACAACCCTGCCCAAAAAGGATAAAATGAAAATAGGAAATGCTACTTTGTTCTGTTCCCTTCTTGAAGCTAGTGTTCTCATCTTGTGACGCTTTTTGCTATAATTGTTTCCTAAGATATGCAGACTTCACTTTGTCAGTGTATATGAGGACACAGCTCACTCCTTCTTTCAATCTATCTGGCAACAATTCGATAACACAGCTCACTCCTTCTTTCAATCTATCTGGCAACAATTCGATAACCAGTTTAGTTTATACCTTTCCATGTATTTTGTTTTCAAATGTTTTTAACTTGTCTGATACTAAATTTCTGTTAGCAGGAGTTATTACAAATGCACTAGTGCTGGATGCAATGTGCGTAAGCATGTTGAGAGAGCTTCAACGGACCCCAAAGCTGTCATAACTACATATGAGGGAAAACATAATCATGATGTGCCTGCTGCTAGAAACAGCAGCCACAACACAGCTAGTAGTAATTCAATGCCATTAAAACCACATAATGTGGGGCCTGAGAAGCATCCTTTGCTTAAAGATATGGATTTTGGAAGTAATGACCAAAGACCTGTACATTTACGCTTAAAAGAAGAGCAAATCATAGTATAAAGTCTGGTGCCAAGGTCAGTTATTCAACTTTCAAGTTAGTGGTCAATGAAGAGAACTCACCTGGTATAGAATGAAGTTGTCTAGAAGACGAAAGGATAATCTGAAGGTGTAGTCAGAGTTCGCTATGGTTAGTGCATGTTTATTGTTTTCTAGTTTCTCTGTATGTAACATTTTCTTTTGTACATCTAAATTATGGAATTGTTTGTATAAGATGTTGTTCACAGGTATGAAGATCATTTCAACTAATGTATGGACGTAGTTATAATTTATAAACGATGGGGCTGTTCCTGGTACTATCTAATACTCCTTGTAAGGACAGTTCTAGAGTACAAATAAAATTGAAAAGCTGGCATCGCACGATTGAACTTTTTTGTATGTTATGGAAGTTGAATGAATTCTTTTGCTTATGTTAACCTTTTATATGTATTGATATATGTAGCCCTCCCCAACTAATGGAATAAGGCATGGTTGTTGGAAACCTAATTGTCGAAATTTTGATTCTAATAAGGTACTCTTAAATAATGTATCATTGGGCTTTGTCTATGATGTACCTGATTATTAGGGTGCATCCAGACAATGTTTTTAAGTGTTGGTTTGACTTTTGGAATTGAATATAGAATTAGAGTTTAAAATTAAAATTAAACTTCTTAATTTTAATTTTTATATTTGAAATGTCATTTAAAATTATAATTATAATTTTATAAACTAATTTTATGAAATTAAAAAATAATTAAATTTTTTTTATCAATTCTTAATTTATACTTTAAGAATTATTAATTTTATAATTTAAAAATTAAACTCTTTTTTTTTCTCTCCACATTTATTTATGAATAATTTTATTTATTGAGATTCTATATTTATATAGAAAATTATTTTTATATTTATATAAAAATTATTATAATAGTTATTTATATTTTTTAAAAAAATCATGAATTTTTTTTTATGAAAAAAAATATAACTATTATATTATAAAAATATTATTGTATGAATATTTTTATTAATTTTAATTTTGTAAATAATTTTTTAATGTTTTATATCATATATTTAAATAATAAAATTATAAATAAATTTATAATTATAATTTATTATCCTAATTATTTGACAACCTCAAGTATAGAATTTAAGATTCTGAACCAATTCTAATTATGAAAAAATTGAGATTAAAATTAAAATTTTATATTTTAATTCTAATTTTGCTATCTAAACGAACCCTATAGCCATTGGATAGTCTTAAATTATAATCTATATATTTGGGAGATGACTCAGTAAGGGATGAACAAGTGAAAGTTAAAAAAAAGGCAATTTATTTAATTGTCCCAGCACAGCGATGTGTTGTAGAGATATGTTAGTGCATTATAATATATATAGGGTATAGGATTTAATTTAAATATATTGTTAGTGTAAAAATAGTTTACACCATAAGTCAATCATATATTAACATGTAATTAAAAAAGTTTTGACGATTATAATAATTATTTAAAAAATCACACGTGGTAATATTTGATTGGTTATTAGTGTAAAAAATTTTATAGTAATAGTGCATCAAATAGTGAAATGAAGGAAAGTTACACATGTTAGCATGGGAATTTTGTGAATAAAAAATAGGGATAATAATTTGGGATAATTCAAATAGGTTCATAAATTAAAAAAGTTTGTAATTGGGTCCCTGAACTTAAAAAAAGTTTGTAATTGGGTCCCTAAACCTAGACGTCTGTTACTGATCCGTCAATGCAAACAAAATATTCCCTAATTCCATCCTAATTCCACGTCACTCTCCACATAGTAAATTAGGATACTAAATCCCTACATTTTCCCCAAATCCCTCCATTTTCAGCAACCGAAACATATTTCCCCCAAATCCTAAGCCCATGATCTACACACTGTCCTCCAGTGTTGTTGTGTGTTGTTGAAGCAATGCCCATGTGCTACACTTCCACATTCTTTGTTGCTATTCGTTGTTGAAGCAGTGGTACTGTGCAAGAATCTTTGGTTGTGGACAACAAATGAATGAGGAATCTCAACATCTGAATTTGGCCCCTTATAGGAGCTCAGGTGCGCACTGTGTCCCTCCATTATAATGCAAACTTTTAAAAAAAAACGAGTAATAATATTTGTTTATAGCTTTGAGGTAATTTATTTGCTTGTTACCATGTTTTATAGCATGTCTATTTGTTATTTATTATGTAGAAATGACATATGACAAGTTTAAAGTAAACCTCCATCATGGGGGTCAATTTTTTTAATGTAGATCACATTTGAAATTTTTGGGTGGTAGGACCAAAAAATGCATTTAGTTTGACTTTGATCACTAGTCACTGCAAGAAATTGTTGCTATATTAAAAGATTTAGGTTATAAGGGGTATGTGAAAATTTGGTATTTTGAGCATGTAGATGCATGAACAGTGGCTTAAAAGAGTTGAAGAATGATGCTATTGTATGGCAATGGCCAGATTAGTGTTAAGCACAATTATGAAACATGTGGAAATATTTGTGGTTGCTAGTTATAATGTAAGAAATGAGATTGAAGTAACATCATTGGATCCAAACTATGTGCCTGATCAAAATGAGATTGGAAGTGATGAAGTTCAAAGTGCTGAAGGTGATAGTAACAATGATGATAGTGCCACGAAGATTTAATTTGAAGATAGTGCTGATGATGGAGAACACGAATATTACTTTGTTAATGACCCTGACCAGCAAGAAGTAGCTGAAGCTGCACAACACTCAATTGAACTAAACAATTCAAACCCCAGTCAAGCTGGATCCTTAAACTCCAGTACTGTGGACAAGGTCACATTTCAACTTTTATTGCAAAAGTGATATGTTAATGAACAATATATCTGAGTCTTTCAATGGCAGACTCTTGGAAGCCAGAGACAAACCTATCTTAACCATGTTTGAATGGATAAGATGATATTGGATGTCTAGGTTTGTTGAAAAGAGAACCAAAGGTAAGAAGTATAAAGGAAAGATCTTGCCTAAACCTAAAAAAAAGTTGGATGCTGAGGCAATTAACTCAAGGAATTGGACATCTAAGTGGGCTAGAGGTCTCAAATTTGAAATGTCACATAACAATAGACAAATTAATGAGGAGTTTGTTGTTAACTTGGGCATTGGTAGCTGCACCTGTAGATTTTGGGGACTGATAGATTTGCCTTGCCAACATGCTTGCAGTGCAATAAAGGGGATGAGCCAGAAGACTACATAAGTAATTACTATACCCCTACAACTTACATTGCTTGTTATGGACTGTTATAAACCTAATAAATGGGGAGAATATGTGACTAACACTAAAGATGGACAAAATTTCCCTCCCAACTCATATAGTGAAGTCTGGGAGGCCTAAAAAGTTAAGGAGAAGAGAACTTGATGAAAATCCAAGGCAGCAAAGGCTTAGCAAAACGAGAACAGTAATAAGATGTTCAAGGTGCAAACAAGTTGGCCACAATAGGAAAATGTTCCAACTACCTGAACCTGTAGGTTCTATGTGTTACTGTTGGTGGAGCATCTAGAACTACTACTGGATTAGCTAGTAAAGGATCTGTTGATGTCCCCTGCATCTAAAGCTACTGAATCTGGTACTGTATCTAGATCTGGTATTGCATCTGCTAGTGAAGGATTTGTTGGTGCCCCATGCATCTAGAGCTACTAGATCTGCTACTGCATCTAGATCTACTACTGCATCTTTTATTCTTATCACATCATTGAGAAAGCAACATCAATTAACTACTAACTCTATTTTGTACCTTCTTTCTAAAGTCATTCTTATCATCCTCAACTGGTGAATTTGATCTCCTCCTTTCATGCTACTAATAGCCTCAATCTACTTCTGCATCATTCCATTAATAACTTATGTCTGTTCTCCAGTGTCGGTGCTCTAATCTCTCTTTGCTTTCATCAACGACCTAACAATCTCAGACATATCATAATTATCCTTTCATGAAAACTTTCCTATTCTTCCATTTTCGCCTGGGAGGTGTTATAATTTCCTGTTTACACAGAACATCGCATATTGAGTTAGCCAGACTTGATATTATGTAACAGTGTGCCAGTAATTATTAACATCCAATCCTAAGGCTGTCATGCAATCCTATTCATATATCTCATTTTGAGATAAAAGAATGCACGACACTAACCAAAACATCTAAACATGCTCAAAAGTATAGTCAGTCCATTCCCCGGCTCGACAGGAAGAACTGCTCTGATACCAAAATGTAACACCTTAATTCCATTCACTGTAGTATACCCTATGTATACTATGTAAATAGAATTAGTATGCCACTTTCTAACAAAACACGTAAATTTTCAACCTATTCAATATCTATTTAATGAAGAAATATCTAGAGCCTTTACAATAGTAAGAGAGCAAGACGTTTTATGTAACACCCCAAATTTCCTATCTCTTAAACAGTAATTTTGACAGTTAACAGAATTTTACTATTTAGTAATTTCTGTGCATTGTAAAATTATTTTGTTTCTTTCGTCACCGTATTTGATCGTTTTGAGTGATTTACTCCGTGTCAGGAAAATAATAATTTTCGGGCCGGAAAATTTTTTACGTAATTTAATTATTACTGTTAAGTTTTAATTATTTTACGTAATTTGATTTGATATTTGTGCGTTTTCTAATTTTTGTGATTTTATGAGTGATTATGAAATTTTTATATTTTTAGACTGTATGTAGGCCCCAGTGAGTCATATATGGGCCCGGGGTGGGTCCCACAAAGTGAAAATTTTTCTACGTATATAAAAATTTGTACTGTTGAGCTAGAGACTTGAGATTTATGATCTTACTAAACATGAATTCGGAAACAGCTTTCTAAAAATTTATTGTCAAATTTTGTCTTGTATTTATTTATCTACGATAAAAATACAAAGTAAATATATTCTTTCGTGGGGTTTTAGTACATAAAAATAAATATTATACTGCTTAGTCAACATTAGTGGTTATGATAACTTTTTAACGGACCAATAGGAAGCAAGTTTAATTTAGAAGCTTTGAATATTAACTATTGATTTAATCAACTAAGTTAAAACAAACAAACTAATAAAGAAGATTGATAATCACCATTGATTTAATCAATGGTGTGAGAATAAACTTGGTTAGGAAGCTTTGAATGTTCACCATTGATTAGATCAATGGTGGAGATTTAATCTAGACAAGCTTAATAAGGAAGGCTTTGATATCAATCTGTGTCGATTTAATCAATAAGAATTGGTCATATAAAGTGATATGACCATTTATAACCATTGGATTTAAATTTAATCAAGGGTGGAGATTTAGTCTTAAAAAGTTCACAAAGACCATTTATGACCATTGGATGTGGATTTAATCAATGGTTAGAGATTTGGTCTTCAAAGAACAAAGACCATTTATGACCCTTTTTATGTAAAGTTAGAAGGAGTGAATCTTGACCCTTCATTTTGAAAACACATCTAATGGCTAGAATTTAAAGGAGAAAGATCCAAGTGACTTTAGATTAAGTCTTTTAATCTAAAGCTAACCTAAAGTCTACCTTAATTCTAACAATTGTTAATCAATGGCTAAGAATGCTTAAATAATGGCTTGGACTTTCAAGATTGAATCTTAATCATTAATTTAATCTATGGTTGAAAATTGGTCAAGAATAATGGCTTGACTATTTAAGGAGCAATAGGAAACAAGTTATTGAATAAAGTTTGGACTCCTTGAATTATATGCTTCTACGGTGAAGGCAAAAAAATTAATCTAATAAGCATTCAGTTTGTGATATTAGGATACTGATTCAAGTTGAGATCTCTCGAAGTGAGACCAAGTCAACAAAAATGTTTTCTTTTAAGAAACACCTACGGCCATGCAAAGTTAAAGGGGGCCAATTTGATTCAATTAATTCATGTTCCATTATTTATATTACTGTTGGAAGTAAAAATAAAGATTTGGCAGTTCGTCGGTTGATGGAGGAAACTTTCTGAAATATTGAGCTGATAGAAGTGCCAAATAGAGAAGTCGACAGTAGCATTGGATAAAGAGGAAGATTCTAATGAGGTTAAGGTATGATGTCGGTGAGAAGAAGTATCCGACAGGGAGATTGCATTAAGTCGACGAAAACTATTTTAAGAGTAGTCGAGTCTTTGGTTCCGTCGAAAGTTGGTACTTGATAAGAATAAAACCGCCGAACGTCTTTGGTCTTTTAGGATGTCGAGTTATTTTTGATATTTGTCTATAAATACCAATAGTCATAATGTAAAAAGTGAAGGTTATTTGCTGAAAAAAAAAATCCTAACATCTCAACTCGAACAGATTAAAGGATTTTTGTCCAAGTATGCCTTCCTTTTCAATTTCATGTCATTTAAATTAATGCAATGTTCCTTTAAAAATTCTTTACTTTTTTCAAGCTCTTCTTTTTAAATTTTCTTTACAGTTCTTCGCACTTTTATCTGCTTTTCTTTACTGTTTTTCCATTTAATTTCTGCACTTTAATTTCGTGCCATTTACATGCTTTCAATTAATTTTCTGCATTTTAAGATTCCTGCAAAGTTTCTTTAAATTTCTTTAATCTTTCCTTTCTGCATTTTCCTGTTTATTTTACTTCAAATTTCCTAAATTTCTTTTGTTTGCTGTTAAAACCATTTTCATAACGAGATTACCACATAACTCGTGAACCCGCATTCGTTTGATAAAATATATTTGTTTGTTGGAATTAATTCTGAATCTTTGAACCAAAATTCCGCATAAACAAATTGGCACGCCCGGTGGGACGAGTTTAGAGTAACTCGTAGTGTCATAAGAAATGGTTTTATGCGTTTAAGGAGTGGAAGATTTATCTACTCTTCTCGAGATACGCAAACCATGAGTAATATAAGTAGTCGGGCGTCGGATACACCTTCGACAGAAGTTAGTGTGCCATTCGGCTAGAGGATTGTTATAGCACCCTCAAATATCGTTAATAACTTGGGTCGGTGAGGATGTTATAGCAATGGTGCTCTCTCTCGAGTAATCCAAAGTAGTAGAACAAGTGGTGCACAGGAATGACTCGACTATCGCCAAATCAACCAAGTAACCAAAGCATAATAAATTCAAATTCGAGGTTGGCCCCAATATGGTTGCCACCGAATTATGTACCTCCTATTATGGCACAAACGGGACTTGGCGTTACTTTAACTAATACTTGTCGGACAATCGTAGCTTCACAAGGCCAACCACGATAAGTTCGGCCTTGGCAAGTTTTAATAGCCAAAGAGTAGGGGTTGCAAGTACAAGCAATCCAACTCCCTTTCGACAAGAAAGACTGAATTTGGGACCAGTTTTCCCAAACATGTCGAGAGATAATCCCCAAAATATAACAGGGCCAACTATGAATTCTTTGGCCAGTTTTCGACAACAGATGGATGAGAGCAATCATGATATGGTGCATATGTTCACTCAGCAAATGGGTGCTGTGATTACGCCAATCATGGAAAATACAAATAACGTTTGCAGTGCATTGGCTCAGCAAATGGCAAGGCTAAACCAAGCCTTAGGACTAGGTGATGTAGCCAATGATAATATTCAGGGAGCCCAGCTTGGGGTAAATAGAGAAATGGTCGCACCTCAGGCAAATGTGGGACAAAATCAACAAAACTTAGACCAACCAGGCCAAAATGATCGGCCCGTTTTTGGAATATGGAAATGTCCATATGCTCCGTCGAGGAAATGAAGATCAAATGGCCGAAATGATGTAGCCATGAGGTTGCTTCGACAAAATCTTGGGGGCACCAAGTAATTGAACAAAATGTAAACCAAGTGGTGGAACAAGTCTTGAATAGGTTTGGTTTTAACGTTGGCTACGCCAACCAACCATATTTTGTATCAGCATTTCCTGAATGGGTCCAACAAGCAGAGTTGCCTAGAGGAGTTAAGATTCCAAAACTTTCCAAGTTTGCAGGAGAAAGTGGAGAATCGACCGTCGAACATATTGCACGGTTTACAATAGAAATGGGGGAGTTGGCCATTGTTGAAGGCCTTAAAATGAGATTCTTCCCAAGTTCCCTCACAAAGAATGCTTTTTCCTGGTTTTCGACATTAAGGCCAAATTCAGTCCATTCTTGGGTTCAATTGGAAAGAAGCTTTCATGATCAATTTTTTAGAGGGGATTTGAAAGTAGGACTTACAGATCTTTTCAACATCAAAAGGATGTATAATGAAACTGTGGATGACTATCTTGCTAGGTTTCGACAAATGAGGAGTAGATGTTTTACTCCTATACCTGAGGTTGAAATAGTAAAGATAGCTGCAAACGGTTTAGATTATTATATAAGGAAGAAGTTAGTGAATCAACATTTGATTGATCTTGCCCAGCTAGGTGAAAAAGTTAGGCAAATAGAACAATTAAAAGTTGAAAAGATTCAAAAACAAAAAAGATTTCTTAAAAGAGAAAAGGTGGCGTTTGTCGGATTAAATGAATCCGACAATGAGTTTGAAGGCAGCGATGATGAGTTCGAAGTTAACATTGCTGAACTTCAGAATGGTCCTCCTTATGTTTGTCAGGCATTACAGCCTACTAGAAATAAGGAGAAAATGGGTTACGTTAATAGAAAAACATATACATTTGACGTAACTAAAGCCGACAAGATTTTTGATTTGTTACTAAAAGATAAAAAGATTAAACTGTCGGAAGGCCATAGGTTGTTAAAGTTGGATGAAATTAAAGACCGCAAATATTGTAAATTTCATAATAATTTCGGTCATGTTACTAATGAATGTGTTCGTTTCAGAGACTTAATTCAAAAAGCAATAATGGATGGGCGTCTGAAGTTTGCCGACAAGCTTAAAGCGGATATGAAAGTTGACACAGATCCGTTTCAGGCTGAAGTATCTTGTGTTGATCAGCAAGTTCCTCTAAATGTTGGGATGCTCAACATTAGGAGATTGCAAGAATTCAACGTAGATACAAAGGATGCAACTGACGTATATCCTAAGCCAGGTGAGTCTCTCGAGCATTTCTTGAAAGAAAGAAAGATGAGGGCAAGGTAAGGTTGTGCCCAAGGTGTAATGCAGTATATGATGAGCTTGCTGCGAAGAAAGATGCTGAAGAACAACTAAGTATCCAGCAGAATAAAGGAAAAGTTCTTGACAGAAAAACCTGGAGACCACAGAATACTTTTCATGCTCCAAGGCCAAAGCCAGTTTACATGCCTAGGCCTAACATGAATGGTTGGTTGGTCGAATCACAGGGATTTGTGGGAAACAGAGCTCATGATAGACCCTTTAAGACTAGGGTGCCACCTGCTAATGTTGTTGTGAATAAGTGGATGAAGAACTCTATAATGGATGGACATGCATATTTTCGACGGAATGTGTCTGCCAAGAGGAGTAATTTTCAATGAAGATTACAAGAATGGAAGGATTGATTTGAGGAAAACTTCGATTGGCCAAGATGAGGCAGGGCCATCAGAGCCTCCTTCAATATCAAAGAGTAAGAAGAGGAGATTATAGAGATTAAGACAAGCTCAAAAGAGAAGAGATATGGCTGAAGGATTGGTGATCAAGGAACAGCCTACAGAGACAGGTTGTTTGGTGGTCAAGAAAAAACCAATGCTTGATCAGGATAAAGATGATAGAAGGATAAAAAAGTGTTGTTACCAAGGGATCATTCCCAGGGGAGCCGACGACAAATGCAATCGGACGGCTTGACACTAATGATAAAATCCGACAAGAAAAGTTGGAAGAAATCAGAAGGGGTAAGCAAGTTCGAAGGCCAATTCCAAACAAAACAAAAGAAATGGCCAATTGGATTGATAGCAGCAGAAAAAGAGGCAAGAGAGAAGGCAAGAGAGAATAGTTTACCCATCGAAAAAGACCAGGAGTCAATCAGTTCGAGTGTTGCAAAACCAATAGTTGGAAAAGAGCAGGTTAAGGACTCTGGAATGGGAAACAGCAATATTGAAGACTGGTCGAATGAAGAAATCAGGAGAATTCTAGAAGACCCAGATCAAGATGTTGAGTGGAGGAAGAAAATGCTCGACATAAGAAAAGAAAGAGAAAGATCGGCAAAGTCCGACTGCCAAGATATAGACCCAATGACTGATGAAGTTATTGAGGCCTTGGATGATCCAGAGGATCCTTTAGGCCTTGGTGATGAGGAGCAATTCGACATGGATATCAATATGGAAGATAGTCTGGATGATATCTTGACGGCTATGGATAGTAATTTGCCGTCAGAAGATTACTTAAGGATGGGGAGGCATTTAAGTGATGAGGAGCCATCTGACGAAGAGGAATTCTTAAAGTCCATGAGTGTTAATTTAGTTTCGGTGTTACCTGCAGATTTTGAAGGGTATCACGAAATTGAATACACTGGAGAGAATGAAGAAGATGTGGATGACCTCGACGATCATTGGCTTATTTTCCAAGACAATATGATCACAGTCTTTGACAATACAGCTCAGCTTGAAAAATTGACAGAAGATCAGAAGGCTCATTTACGACCATTACACATTAAGGCTCTGTTGGAAGGAAAACCCACTAATAGAGTTTTGATCGACCGGGGGGGGGCAGCAATCAACTTAATCCCAAGGGCCATGATTAAAAAACTTGGGAAAGATGAGTCAGATTTGATGTCGACAAACATGATAGTCACGGATTTCAGTGGTAAGACTTCTCCATCAGACGGAGTGGTGATGTTAAAGGTACAAGTCGGATCTGTTGTAAGGCCGACATTATTTGTGGTAATACCGACGAAGTCAAGTTACAATCTTCTACTAGGGAGAGATTGGATTCATGCCGTCGGAGCAATACCATCAACAGTTCATCAAAAGCTCATTCTTTGGAATGAGGAAGACCAAGTTGAAGTTATAGAAGCAGATGACAGTCCTTGCTATCTTCAGCAACTTCATGTCGACTTCAGAATATATGCTCCAAGTGTTAAACCAGTAACAGCAAGTGGTGGAGTGATTAATGAGGGCGCACTTGAAGTTTGCTTGAGGGATCAGTTTGGTGTACGACTGGTGAAGAAGGCCGAAGAAGATCGGCCAAGCACAAGTTATGAGTGTTAATGATTATTCAGAAAGATTGTCAGCTTATTTGGCCGACAAAGCAGTATTCACTGCTGAGAGCGTGATGTCGGATTATATAATTGATAATGGCCCTTTAGGATTTGAAAAAGGGCTTGATGAAAAGCAGAGTGTGGAAGTGGAAGATCCTTTGGAAGAAATAAACTTGGGCACTGAAGCAGATAGAAGGCCCATTTTCGTAAGTTCATTTCTGCCAAAGGATTTTAAAGAAAAGCTTGTCGAGTTAATTATGGAATATAAAGATTGTTTTGCTTGGGATTACGATGAGATGCCTGGTTTGAGTAGAGATCTTGTCGAACACGATTGCCTCGAAAGAAGGATGTAGACCTGTTAGGCAAGCTAATAGGAGATTTGCACCTGAGGTGATATTAAAGATAAAAGAAGAGATTGAAACATTGCTCAAAGCCAAATTCATCAGAACCACCAGGTATGTCGAATGGCTTTCTAATATTGTTCCTGTAGTTAAGAAAAATGGTAAGTTGAGAATATGTGTAGATTTTAGAAATTTGAACACTGCCACACCTAAGGATGAGTATCCTATGCCAATTGCGGACATGTTAGTTGATGCCGCATCTGGACATGAATTATTAAGTTTTATGGATGGCCATGCAGGTTATAATCAAATTTTCATTGCCGAAGAGGACGTGTCGAAAACCGCCTTCAGGTGCCCAGGAGCTATTGGGACATTTGAATGGATAGTCATGCCTTTCGGTTTAAAGAATGCAGGGGCCACTTATCAGATGGCAATGAATACAATTTTCCATGATGTCATTGGAAAATTTATGAAAGTCTACATCGACGATGTCATTGTCAAGTCGGAAACGAAGGAAAGCCATTTGACAAATTTAAGGCAGGCATTCGACAGAATGAGGAAGCATAGCCTTAAGATGAATCTAGAAAAATGTGGATTTGGAGTGTCGGCTGCCAAATTCTTGGGTTTTCTAGTCCATAAAAAAGGTATAGAGGTGGACAAGAATAAAGCCAAGGCAGTTTTGGAGGCCACACCACCGACAAACAAAAAAGAATTGTAATCTTTTTTAGGCAAAGTTAATTTCCTAAGAAGATTTATATCCAACTTGTCGGGAAGAACCAGAGTTTTTGCTCCATTGATCAAGTTGAAGGCTGAACAGGATTTTGTGTGGGAACCTTGCCACCAAGAAGCCTTCGACCAGATAAAGCAGTATTTGACAAAACCACCGGTCATGATGCCCCCAGTGCCCCATCGACCGTTGAAATTGTATATATCAGCATCAGAAGAAACCATAGGAAGTATGCTGCCTCAGGATGTAAATGACGTCGAAAGGGCCGTGTATTATCTTAGTCTAGTTTTAAATGATGTCGAGAGAAGATATAGTGCAATAGAGAAACTTTGTTTAACATTGTATTTCTCATGTACTAAGCTCAAGTATTATATGATGCCTTGTAATGTATTGGTTATGTCGAAAACTGATGTAATAAAATATATGTTATCGAAACCAGTGTTAAATGGTCGTATTGGAAAATGGACTATTGCTTTGTCAGAATTTTCTTTACAATATGTACCAATGAGAGCAGTAAAAGGCCAAGCAATTGCCGATTTCTTGGCCGATCATCCTTGTCTGGATGTAGAAAATATAAATATTATCGGTTTAAAACCTTGGTGTTTATATTTTGATGGTTCAAGGCATCAAAATGGAATTGGAGTTGGGATTTTAATTGTTTCCCCTCAAGGTACTCCAACCAAGTTCATGTTCGAACTTAAATATGCTTGTTCTAACAACGAGGCTGAATATGAAGCCTTGATTGTCGGATTGGAGATACTAGTGGAAATGAAAGCACGTAATGTGCATATATTTGGTGATTCGCAGTTGGTCGTTAAGCAACTTGCCCAAAAATATAAATGTGTTAGTGAGAATTTAATGAAATATTATATTGTGGCAAGTAAGTTAATGAAACAATTCGACGAAGTAACTGTCGAACACATTTCCAGAGATTTAAATGAAGAGGCTAATGAATTAGCGCAAGTGGCCTCTGGTTATAGACTTTCATCTAAGGTTCTTACAAGTCTAATGGAAATAAGAGAGCTTTTATATCCATTAGAGGAAAGAGATATACTACAAAACGACATTTCGACGATTAATGACTGGAGACAACCAATATTGAGTTATTTAGAAAATCCCAGTCAAGATGTGCATAGAAAGCTCAAATATAGAGCATCGAAGTTTGTGGTATTAGGGGGAGCCTTATATAGAAAGTCTGTCGATGGAAATTTAGAAGTTTGCTTGAGTGAAGCAGAGGCTTATATTGCCTTGGCGGAAGTCCACGAAGGAATTTGTGGAGCTCATCAAGCAGGTGAAAAGATGAAATGGGTCCTTCGACGTCAAAGGTATTATTGGCCAACACTAGTTAGGGATTGTATCATGTTTGCCAAGTCTTGTGAAGAGTGTCAAAGACATGGCCATATACAAAATGTTCCTGCCAGTGAGTTACACGCTATAGTTAAACCTTGGCCTTTCAGAGGATGGGCTTTGGATTTAATTGGCCAAATTCATCCTGTCTCGTCGAAAGGACACAAATACATTCTAGTAGGAGTTGATTACTTCACCAAATGGGTTGAGGCTGTAGCCTTGAAGGATGTAACTCAGCAGGATGTGATTAACTTTATTGAAGATAATATAGTTTGTCGGTTTGGAATACCACAAACTTTGACAACTGACCAAGGATCAGTATTCATTGGAAAGAAAGTTGTTGAATATGCCAGTTCAAGGAAAATTAAAATGCTCACGTCGACGCCATATTATGCTCAGGCGAATGGCCAAGTAAAGGCCACAAACAAAATAATCATAAATTTGATTAAAAAGCATATTGGCCGACAACCTAGAAACTGGCATAATACTCTTAATTAAATTCTATGGGCATATAGAAATTCACCAAGAGAATCGACGGCCACTTCACCATATAAGCTAGTTTATGGTCATGATGCAGTGTTACTAGTTGAGATCAATCTTCAATCCATTCGAATTCAAAAACAAGATGAGTTACCAATTGAACATTATTGGGACTTGATGTTTGATGAATTAAACGAATTAAGTGATGAAAGATTAGTAGCTTTAGAAAACTTGATTCGACAGAAAGAAAGAATTACAAAATTTTACGATGGTCGAGTTAAGTATAAATCTTTCAAGATTGATGATTTGGTTTGGAAAGTTATTCTACCCATAGATAAGAGTTGTCGAGAATATGGAAAATGGTCACCAAAATGGGAAGGACCATTCAAAGTTACTCAAATATTTTCTGGGAATGCTTATGCACTTGTCGAGGTTAATTCTGGTTTAAGGATTAAATCAATTAATGGCAAATATTTAAAGCCATACAAACCGACAATGTATGAAGTACAGATATAAATTGAGTAAAAATAAAGTCTCATTCATATATTCGACAATTACAAATTACATACTGGTGTTACATCTGGTTTAGATTGTCAAGGAAGATAACAGAGAAATCAACCTATTCTAAGTAAACCAGAAGCTTCTCCCCAGCTGAGCATGTGTTCCGTTTAAGCTCGTGGGACCTGAAGAAGAGGAAGAAGTAGATGAACATTAACTTGTCTTAGACGAGAGGTTGAATGGTCGTTTACTCCCTGATGAGTCATTTTCATCATAATAACCATGTTGTAAAAACATTGGGTTATTACGATAATTACTGAAGCTCATCAAGAATATTACGATTCTTACTGAAGCTCAAAATAAGTGTCACCATCAAAACAGAAACCTTCTTCCATTTTTCCCATTGAGGGAAAAGAAAATTATCTAAACTCATGTAGGCTTCAGAGGAGAGGGTTGAATTGAGAAAATTATCTAAACTCATGGAAGCTTCAGAGGAGAGGGTTGAATTGTATTCTTTTGAGTCTTGGTGTATCAGGGAACACTATTTATAGGGGATTTTTGCAGAATATGTTATTAAACAACGTCTTGTAACTTTCATTGTAATTAATTAAGTTAATTATTATGCATAGTTACGAGATGTGTTAAAAAGAAACGGAATAAAAGAGCATTTAAAATGTATAGAATTATGGAGCAATAATAAAAAGCGTATGGGAAAATGATCAAAAGGAATGTTTTATTGAGTATTGGCCTAAAAGGCCATACAAATTCTGTCGGTTTGATAAATCGACAATATATATATAAAAAATAAATACTTAGAATTTCTGAAGAATCCCCCAGGAATCTTCTAGAGATTGCTTGTCGGAGCAGGCAGTTTGATACTCTGCTTCAAGAGAATTAATTTTTGCCAATACAATTTTGGTTTCCACAGCCCATTGCTTGGTATTATTGGCAATGCTCTGTTGTCTGGCAACCCCTTGTTCTAATGCTGTTTGGAGTTTTTGGTTGCGACGACGAGCAGCCTCAAGTTTTTTCTCCAAGTCTTCAATTTCCTTGTCGAGTTCTTCTTTTTTGCCTTTTCCTTTTATCAGATTTTCTTTCAGTGTAATACTTTCACTTTTTGCATCGGTCAACTGCTTCAAAATCCTGGATTTCTCTTGAATTTCTTGTGTGTAAGCAGGAATGACTCGACGAATAACTGGCATTTTTGCCGTTAAACTTTGAAGAAAATCTTTAACAGTTGTCGGAAGAGCTCGGCTGGTGATGGGTAATTGCTGAGCAAGAGGCTCAAGCTCAATTACGACTGCCATCATTCTTTCTTGAAGAGGTTGGTCTGAAATCAAGTGCTCGAAAGAATAGGAAAAGACATTTTTCAACTCAGTTAAGAGTCCAGTAATATGGGAGTCACTGGAATCTTGTCCAAGTTGAGTCGAAGAGCGAGCCAATTGAGGAGAACTTTGGTAGCCGCCCGACAACATTGTGATCAATTCGTCCAAGTCTGCCTCCATATCCTCGCCACTTTCTGGCACAGCAATCATTAAGTTGGCTGGAGGAGATAGAGGTGGATTAATTGGGGCAAATTCCGCCAGTAGGGTGTCCATGTTGAATTCTTCTGGGATGATTTGAGCGGGATTGGTTTGCCCTGAATAAGAAAGACCTTCAGTACCTGGGGGGATTAGAGTTTGTTCTTAGACTTCGACAGTTTGGGATTTTGTCGGAAGTGATGAAGAAACGGTAGAAGCAGCCGGAGGATCTAAGGATAATGAGGAGTCGTTGATGGGGAGTATTACCTTCGAGAAGTGCCAAAGTTCAGACTTTTGAAGAATTGGGTCCTTGAAGACTGCATGATTACCCAAATCTGTTGTTGGCGTGTTGGGAGTTTGAGAGCTAGAAGCCATTGGAGAAGGTAAGAGTTTGCAGAGGAAACGGGCTAGAGTGAAAGTTTGAAGACGGTAAACAGTGTTAAAAAGGTGAAGAGTCGTGTGAATTTGAAAAAGTAATTTTTGCGAGAAAATAGGGGTAATTATGAGCCCTATTTATTAGGAACGGCTATTTATTGTTTGCTATGATAAGATTGATTATGGCCGTTCAAGTACTGATGAAAAGTTCTGATTGGATTTAAGTATATATATATATATATAAAGGACCTTTGATTAAAAATTTTTCTTTCTTTTGTCGGCGTCGAAAGAAAATTTTTGGGGGGCATCTGTTGGAAGTAAAAATAAAGATTTGGCAATTCGTCGGTTGATGGAGGAAACTTTCTGAAATATTGAGATGACAGAAGTGCCAAATAGAGAAGTCGACAGTAGCATTGGATAAAGAGGAAGATTCTAATGAGGTTAAGGTATGATGTCAGTGAGAAGAAGTATCCGATAGGGAGATTGCATTAAGTCGACGAAAATTGTTTAAGAGTAGTCGAGTGCTGGTTCCATCGAAAGTTGGGTACTTGCTGAAGAATAAAACCGCTCGAACGTGTTGGTCTTTTTAGGATGTCAGTTATTTTTTATATTTGTCTATAAATACCAGTAGTCATAATGTAAAAAGTGAAGGTTATTTGCTGATAAAAAAATCCTAACATCTCAACTCGAGCAGATTAAAGGATTTTTGTCCAAGTATGCCTTCCTTTTCAATTTCATGTCATTTAAATTAATGCAATGTTCCTTTAAAAATTCTTTACTTTTTTCAGTCTCGTTCTTTTAAATTTTCTTTACAGTTCTTTGCACTTTTATCTGCTTTTCTTTACTGTTTTTCCATTTAATTTCTGCACTTTAATTTTGTGCTATTTACATGCTTTCAATTAATTTTCTGCATTTTAAGATTCCTGCAAAGTTTCTTTAAATTTCTTTGATCTTTTCTTTCTGCATTTTCCTGTTTATTTTACTTCAAATTTCCTAAATTTCTTTTGTTTGCTGTTAAAATCATTTTCATAACGAGATTACCACATAACTCGTGAACCCGCATTCGTTTGATAAAATATATTTGTTTGTTGGAATTAATTCTGAATCTTTGAACCAAAATTCCGCATAAACAATTACACAACAAAGAAATAGTCAATAATGGTGGCTTGCTTCAAGGAAGCTACGACAATGCATCCATTTGTGAGGCAAAATATTACAATTCAATTTCTATCATCTTATATCAATTGAACAAAGTAAGACAAGTCAATATTGGTGGCTTTCTCCATTTGAACCATACGGCCATACACTTGAAGGGGAGCCAATTCTTTTGCTAATTTTACTTGGTCATTCTTCTAACAATAATTTGTTAGCCATGGCAACCATCACCCAAGAGGGGGGGTGAATTGGGTGATTACAAATTTTAATGCAACTTTGAGAAATTAAGCATTTTGAATAACTCAATTAATAAATGCAGTGGAATAAGTTCAACAAAGGTGCAACTATTATAGATTTCACAAATACTACTTGGACTATAGGATAAATCAAGTAAATAAACTAGATATCAAATTCAACTCAAGCATATATAATTAAGGCACAAATGTAAAGAGATAGAGTTGAGAAGATCAAACACAAGATTTATCCTGGTTCGGCCACCAATCCACTTGTAGCCTACGTCCAGTCCCCAAGCTTAACTTGAGATTTTCTTCACTATCTCCTAGACTTCACAGGTGCTAGGAAAACCTTTGTACAAGCAAGAGCACTCCTTACACCTTGGGATACCTCACCCTTGTGCTAGAGCCTCCAACTCTTCAAGCTTCACAGGTGCTTGAAAAACCTTTACATTCAAGAGCACTCACAACACCTTTGGGATACCTCACCCTTTGTGTTTAAGCCTCACTACAAGGGATACCCCACCCTTTTCTCTCTTGAGGGATACCTCACCCTCTTACAATGATTTTGAGATGAAGAGAAAAATTATAAACTCTCACAAGAGTAGATATACAACTTGAAGAACAAAGTATGGATAATAAAAAACTCTCTCAAGAGTGGATAATACAAATTGAAGAACTATGGGTATCAAGGATTCACACTTTAAAGCTCAAAATATGATTTTGATGATTCAAGGATCAAGTATAGTGTTCTTGTGTTTCTTAGGATGTAAATACTTCAAATATCACTTATATATAGAGCCCAAATGATAAAATAGCCGTTGGTAGTGTTTAGAAATGATTTTTTATGAAAACTAGCCGTTTATAGCCGTTAGAAACGTTTCTGGGCACTTGGTAATCGATTACACACTTCTGGTAATCGATTACAGGGCTTCTGTCAACGTTGTAATCGATTACAGGATTTGTGTAATCGATTACAGGATTTGTGTAATCGATTACAGCATTTCTGGTTTCGAAAGCTGACTTTAAAAGGTCATAACTCCTTCATTTCTTATCCGATTAAAGCAAATGACCAGTCATTGGAAAGATATTTGAGTATATTTTCAAATGAAATAAGTTTCATAACAAAACTCAAAGTATTTTGAGAGTTATGATCAAAAGAGTGACCAAAGGTCAGTTTTTCAAAACTCAAACTTGACTATATTTCATAGTTTAAAGCAAATGGTCATAACTTCTTCATTTTTTATCCGTTTAAAGTAAATGACCACTCATTGGAAAGATATTTGAGTATATTTTCATATGAAATAAGTTTCATAACAAAACTCAAAGTATTTTGAAAGTTATGATCAAAATAGTAACTAAATGTCAGTTTTGCAAAACACAAACTTGGCTATTTTTCAAAGATTTGAACTACCATCAAGACTAACTTTCCAAAAACAGTTTGTTGGCCATTAAAACATGTAAGAAACACTTTTAAAGATGTTAAAACATATTTGAGCTTAGTATGATTCCTTTTTACCTTTACACAAGATCTAAGTCCTATAAGCTATTCTTGAAGAACCTTAGGACTTGATCTTTTGTCATCATCAATTCTTGATGTAATCCAAGCTTCTAAAAAATTCTTCTCTTCAAATCTTGCAAACGCTTGGAACATCTTATCATTTTCGTTCTTCTTGAGTTGAGCATGATTGTGATCTTTTGCTTTCTTGTTGCAATGCTCATTCTTGATACTTGGACTATCCTACAAAGTATTGCTCTCTTAAACAAACATAATTAGTCCAAATTCATACTTCAATATCTTCATATGCATGATTTATAAATGTATAACTTTAGTTAGTCTATCATGCATATAAGACTTTCATAGACACATTCAAATTAGACATTTATCAATTGCTAATAGATATGCTCTATATATGATGCAACAAAGAACACTTTGCACATTTTTATTTAAATAGAGCTAAATCCGATATTAATCATTATAACTCATATAAAGCATTATTGGATATATTATATAAAGAATGCTACATATATCTCATTGCATGATTGTTAAGTGAAATATAACTATATAAAGTGCATAATCATGCATGATACAAAATATCTCATTAAGTACATCTATGTAGCATAAGCATCATTTTTTTGTCTTGTATTTGTCATCATCAAAACATCATATTAAATCATTGGGGCAAACTTGTATCCACATAATTCACTCATTTCTCACTCACTCTCCACGACAATGTAAGGAAAAAGGGGGGCCAAAATCATTTCATATATCACTTTATCACCTTTTCTCTCAAATGAGTCAATACCAATTATTTGATCAAATAATATACTCTTTTCTCTCTTCACTCTACGGCAATGCATAGGAGGAGGGGGACCAAAATTCATTTCATTCATTTCTATCTTACTTCATCATCTTTTCTATCACCTTTCTCAAGAAGCAAAAATAAGACAACTCTTCTATTTTCCTCTCTAAGCTAGGTTCGGCCAAGACACCTAAACCCACCCTCCAATCTCTTTTATTTTCATCCAACCATAGATCTTGAATCTACATGATATTCTAAGCAACTTTCATGTTGGAGACTTTCTCTAAATCATTCATCTTCATGGACTTTCTTCAAGATCAAAGTTATTGGGTTTTTGAGGTGAAGTGTAAAGAAACTTCATTTCTTCTCTTTTTTTCATGATCTAAGTCATGTTTGATCCATGGTTCCTCTTAATCAAGCTTAGTATACTAATTTCTATATATTTTGTTTTGTATTTGAGAAACCCTTAGTGGTGAAGGACTTGGAAAGAGAAGCAAAACAAGGAGCTTTTGAGGATCTTCAAGAAGTAAGAGGGAGATTCATCTCACCAACCAAGTATGGTGGTGAGAGATGGTTGTGTATTTGATGGATGGTGAATCCATGTGAGGATTCATATCCATGCTCATGTAATTATTTTGTGTGTGTTTATGAGCTTTGATTATTTGCTTATGCTTGATATGCTATGCATGATTTTATGGCTTTGATGGTATGCTTATAACATGCATGATGTGAATATGACATGCTTGTGGTATTTATGATGAAATATGTATATGTATGCCATGATATGATGATGGAAAGAAATCAATTTTTGGCTCCAATGGCCAAGGAAGAGTGGTCACGGTTTTGACACTCATGATTAAGGTTTATGTTGAATTTTTTCAAGAACAAGGGAATTAATTTTTATATCCCTAGAACATGGTGAATTTCGGCCAAGACACCTCAAAATAGGTGTTCACAAATTAGTATTTTCATGAATGATGAAAATAGATGATTTGAAGAGAATGGAAAATAAACAAAGGGTTTGTTTTTCCAAGAGTACATGAATACAGTTTTGAAGGACTTTTATTGATATATTTTGTGTAAAAAGTTTCTAAGTGTTTACTAATCATGATTTCGAAAAATGAAACAAGCAATGTTGATTTTAAGGATTTGCAAAAAAAAAAAGTGAAAAAAGATTTGCAAAGAAAGTGAAAATGAATTTGAACAAATGGGTTTGGTTTTATGACCATGAGTCACACGGTTTTGAAAACAAAATTTTAATGGTTTTGTTTGTGTAAAAACAAAAATGATAAACAATAGATTTAGAAGGAAAAAGAAATGATGGCTTCAATGGCCAAAGACTCCACTATTTTTGGGAGGTTGGAATGATTTTAGTTTTGTGAAACAAATTGATTTTCAAGTGGAAACAAAGTGTTTTGAACAAAGTGTTTTAGTACAAGGATTAAAGAAAATGGAAACAGAGTGTTTTGTCACTTGAAAATATTTGATGGTTTCAATGATCATGTCTACGATTTTTTTGAAGGATTTCGAATGCTTTGATTTTATGAAACAAAGTGTTTTAGTACAAGGATTTTGGAAAAGGAATCAGAGTATTTTATCCCTTGAAAGAATGGAAATTTTCGCAAACGAAAAACAAAGGGAGGTTGAAAATGTTTTAACTTCAATTTATTTTGAAGAAGATTGATTTTAGAATTGATTTGAGAAAAATGGAGAATATAATTTGAAAATTTACTAACGTATAACTTATTTTTGGGTTTTGGAGTACGTTAGGAAAATTTAAGATTTGAAACATTGATTTACATCAATGAAAAAGTGATTTTGTGGATTATATTCCGAAAAGGATTTATTGAGTAGGAAAATGTAGAAAAGGGATTTCTTGAGGAAGAAAATATGGAAAATGATATTAGAAATGATCATTGAGGAATATTTTACGTAGTGGAAAAATGGGAAAATTATGTTGCGAAAAGGATTTTCTTGAATAAGAAATATGAAAAATAATATGAGAAGTCATATTATTTTGAGAAAGGTTGAAAAAGAATTTTTGAAAGTCAAGAAATATTTTTTGTAATGGAATTGTGGTGAAAAATTATTTACGTATCATAAAAACGTGATTTTTAAGTTACGCGATTTGAAGTATGAAAAAATATTTTTATGCGATTTTAAATACGTTGAAATATTTCTACGCGATTTGAATTACGTTTAAATATTTTACGTAATTTGAACTACTATTGAAAAATCACTACGTGATTGAAAAGTGATGAATTATTTTTATGTGACTGTGAAAAGTGGCGAAAAATTGTTATGTGATTTGGAAAGTGTTTTAAATATTTTGAGAATGGTGGAAAATGATTTACGCAACTTAAAAGAATGATTTTTAAGTTACGCGATTTTGAAAATGGTGGAAAATTGCTACGCAATTTGAGAAATGTATATTTTTATGCGATTGAGAAAAACGTTGAAAAATTAATACATGATTTAAAAATGCAACAGAAATGTTGCGGTATTTTGAAAACGTAACAGAAGTGTTACGATGTTGTGAAAACATAATAGAAAAATTATAGAATTGTGAAAACGTAACAAAAGTGTTACAACGTTGTGAAAACGTAATAGAAATGTTGCGAGATTGTGAAAACACGACAACAATATTTTATAACTATGAAAACATGATAACATGATTTTGTTATTGAAAAATACAGTATGATTACTGTAAAACCAATGTATGGACACTGTTTGTGAAAACAACGAGTTTTGCCTGTTATTGGCACGTGGTGCATTTTAGATGCATTGAAAAAATATGCTTTGAGGCATATGATTTAATTGAACAAACGAATTTGAAAAGAATGGCCCTTGTGGTTGGACTTGCACTGATATATTCGTGCATTGTATAAACTATATATGAGAAATTATGAGATATACCTGTGATTGGTATTATACCTGTGATTGGTATTTGGTGCATTATACATGCATTGGAATGGTCCGATGAGGATTGGATATGACTGATTGCCTAGGAGAAACACACCTCTTGAGTGGGTGCGATATGCGTAGTGTAAGTCACTCGTTGACCTTGGGGGCATCGGGGTGCGGGTTGCCTACAGTGGGCAGTGAGTCGCTCTCATCAGTATCCGTAGGTTAGACCGATGCAACACACCGATGATCCTGACCGAGACACTATCCATAATCAAGATCTGATAAAGACTGTCGTGTATGTGCTAGATGTGCAAAAATTGAAATGAGAATTAAAGCACGTGGTCTGAGGCACGTGGTACCGGCAGGTCTTTTCGATCATTTTCTCTGAACCTGAGTTTAGCTCCATGGAGTAGGAAATCGAGTCTATTTGCACATGCATAATCTGAACATTTATATCTGTGTGATATAATATTTGAGGAATATTGATTATGATAATTGAACTGTTGAATAATACTGGATGATGATGATGATAAATAATGTGGATGGCATTATTGATATTATCGTATGATTTGAACTGATGATAGTTGGATAATGATTGAGGGCATTATTGTGTATATTGAATGATATTTGAACTGATATATGATTAGATGATGATAGCTGATTAATATTGAATACATGATTGAAATTCTGGTATGATATACCTGGATGATATTGTTGTTTGTGTTATCTCTGTGCTGCCATATTGGTATTGGCGTAGGTGATCTCACCTCTTTATTTTATTATTTGGTTGGGCTTGTGTTATTAAATGAATATATAATAGATGGAACGAGTTTCTGAGAAGGAACTAATGGATGCTCTGAGATTGGTGACAACGTTGAGAAGCAGTCATTCAGGATGCGATGATGTGCAATGTTGACAAGGAGTAGAGTTCTGATGCATCAAGTTGGATACAAGAGAAGGAACGAGTATGTTAAATTTTATCGTTAGTGTTTTACCGTGCTATTTAAGTAGGACCCGTCATAAGATTTGCTACTGTTAAAAGAGAGTCTGTAAGTTTTATATTTCTCTTTAAATTGTTAAATATTAATTGGTAACAATATTGTATATTAATTAGTATAAATATATTTTTGGTATTACCTATGAACTAAGGTAAGTTTATGTTTCAGTAAAGAAAAAAAAATTTAAAACCCATCTTTTATAACTCAAACTTTGTGTGAACTTCTTTTCAGAATATGAGTCGGGAGTCAGACATGTGATACCCTAAGGAGGGTGTTACATTTTACACCTTATGAAACTTGTTCTTTACTGGAAATCTATCTGATATGTCTAATATTACAAACTTTTACAAAAAATTAATCATAATAATTTAATTACAAACCATTAATATAATTACATAACCAAAATAATTACATTAATAACTTAACTAGATCTTCGTTGCTTTGCCTTGCGCTTGTTTTGATCCTCCTCTGGATTTATCATGGAAAACATAAAACATGACTGGGGTGAGAATTAAAAATTCTCAATAGTAAAATTTAAATCATGACATCATGATAAATCCAGCAGCTTTGGATAAAACACAAATTGTACTTAATCATTTAGAAAGGTGGCATAAGTCAAATCTCAGTTCTTTCCCTTCCCAAAGCAGACAGTTCATTTAATTACAAAATTATTTAAGTATCACATAACAATCAATTTAAACATCATATACTTTTAACATATATCATCATACTAGGAACAATACTTAAGTAACTTTTAGTACTATTCCTAACCTTTTCTAACTTGCTTTTATCCTAAATCTTCACACTTAATAAAAATAAGACAATTGCCCATACAATTGTCAATTTTTATGCAATGCATGATAATGTATGATTATGTCTAATGAGAACCCTAAAGTATGCTTATGTAATGATTCTTTAAAAAGATTTTATTTTAGAAAACGCATGTTATTTGAATATTTCCAGGAAGCCCTTTTGTTCCAGGAAGCCCTTTTGTTTCTTGTATTGTTTTCTGGGTAAGCAGGACGCCTTCCATGCACTACCAAACAATTATACTCACTTAGAGCCCTTTTGTCCAAGCTACTTGGAGCCCTTTTGTCCAAGTCATAAATTTACAATACATAGAAACATTAAATAACAAGTTTGAAAACAAAACATGCATAATATTAAAATATTTCTTTATTTAACTTTTACTTAATCATACATTCCATTATATAATAGGGAAGCAATTCCATAGTCATTAAACTTTCTCTTTTACATTATCATACATGCTTGTAGAGAGGGACTCACTCAACCTCATCTACCTTTACCATCCTTTTATATTGCTTCCCAATATCATGATCATAAACATTATTTTATAACATGTATAAATCAATATACTTCTCAACATTACACCATATCATGACTCAGTGCCTCATATTCCTCATTATCATCCATTTACATGCATATATTAATATGCTTCTCAATATTATTCATACATCATATTCATCTTGAATATTATCATTCCATACAAAGTATATACAATGAATCATATCATAAGTAATTTCATTCATCATCCATTCTCAAATCATAATACCCTTCACAATTTAAATTCCATAACTACAAGGTACTTCTTAAAGTCTCTTAATCATGCAACAATTTTGACATAAAGTGTCCATTCATAATTTAATTCACTAATCATAGTGAAAACATTTAAAATCATATCAAATATTATACTTGAATAACTAATATTATTATTTAACCAATCATATTTTTCTTTCAACTAAACTTACTTTTCAAATAATAAATCTATTCTCTAATTATCATATAATATGCTCTCAGAATAATATATATATATATATATATATATATATATATATATATATTCTCATCATCAACTAATTAGATTTACGTATCTACTTATTTGGATAACTTTTATTTCCTTTTTATTATGAATGCACGTTTCAGGTTTTTGTTTAAATTATTCAAATAACTATCATTTTCTCATCAATCTGCAGTCACGTTTTTTCAGTTTTGTGCACAAGGTTAGTCAAATATCCTTCATGGTTATTTGAATAGCTTTTAGTTTCATCTAATTTTGAATCTTGGCTATTCGATAGCATTTATGCTATTTGAATAGCAATTTACAGAGCATGCTTTTCATTTGTGCCATTCAAGTTTAGGAGATATTACCATCACTCCTTCCTTATATACACATTACCCCCTTCATAATTGATTTACCCCCTCCATAATTGGGTCCGTAACTTTCATATCCTGATTCGTTATTCATCTTTTAAATCAATTTATGAGAGTTAAAGCATATACATATATGAATAGATATATACAAACTTAAACCTATATTATCTTCCATACCATATCCTTTTTCTTAAGAGAGTCAATACAAAACTACCCACTACTGCATCCGTGAAAAGTTTAGAAAACAAGAAAGAAAGTTTAACAAAACTAGTCACAAGAACCCCTACCTTTCTCCTAAGCTTTGGGTCTTTAATTTTTTCTTCACTTTCCTCACTTTGTTTCTCCTTCTTTCTTCCTCTTTTCTTGGCTGTGCACTCACTCTGTTTTGGGGATGCAAACCGTGTGGAATGATGAGGAAAAAAAAATAAGAAATCACACGGTTAATTTTTGTTGGAAGTGGAAAGATAAAAGTTGGAAAGTGAAATGGAAAAAGAGAGAGAGAGCCGTGGGTTATTCTTCTCCCCTGTTTTCTACCCAGTTTTGACGCAGGGAGAGAAAGAAATGAGAAGTGAGAATTGTCCAAAATGAATGAAAAAGAGAAGGAGAATTCTGGAAGTGTATTGGCGGTGGAAATAAAGAAAGCTGACTTAAAATTTTATGTTAGAATTTTTGTATCTGTTAAATATATTTTAATCTTTTAAAATTGAATTTTTAAGTTATCATAAATATTAGGAAAATTTTAGGACTCATCTTAATTTTTAGATTTATTTTTTTCATAATTTTATATATTATTATTTATCAGTTAAACTTTTTAACTTGAATTAAATCGAGAAATTAAGTAATAAACTTTTTGATACTTATCTTGGTTGGTATTTTATACCAAAATACTTCCCATATCTTACTTGTCATCTCCATGAAATTTCATAATTTTTTAAATTATTTAGCTATTCTATTACTGCTCCAGCTATTTCTTAGCAGTATCCTTAAAAATACCAAACTTACTTCGTTATTTTTTTTCCAAAATTTTTTACAATTCTTATCAATGGTCCTTAGGTAGGAAATACATTTTTCATATTTATTTCCATCATATCAACTAATTCAACAGATACCTTATTTATTGTCTTGTATTTAAAGTTACCGAATTACGCTCAAACTGGTTCAGAAAATTATCCGAATTAACAGATAATTTTTACCAGTATTACTGAGCGTCTATAACTCTGTTTAAGGCTATTAAGTTAGGGAGGATGTTACAGACTTTTCATGGAGGCCCTAATTGCTGGCACATAAATGTGCAGACGGACCGATGTGTTTATCACGAGAAGCTGACAGTGTCTCTAGCTTGGGGTCGCTATGACCCGCCTGTTTTTGATTTCACTGCTTTTGTTCTTCTGGAATTTTACCTGCCTGTCAGAGATTTGTGGGAGGATCTTTATTATACTCCACAAGAGGACTCTTTCCTCTCCACTGCTCGGGCTTCTGCCCGAAACTCGGTCGCTCCGATGGCAATTTCATCAGATGAGGAGGACCCTGAGGAGGACCCTGATACGGTCCCTTCTCGTCAGTCTTAGGGGCTGATACTGTCGGTGGCTACTGATGGCTAACTGTTTATCTTTTTGGGGCAGCCTGACGTTTTGCTACATTTGATGGGTGTATATTTGTATTATCTCGGGTGGGTACATCTTTTACTTTTTGCGTAAATTATGATGTAATTAAACAGGCTATTGCATATATATATGTATATATATGTATGTATATATATGTATATATATGTATGTATATATATGTATATATATGTATGTATATATATGTATATATATGTATGTATATATATATATGTATATATATATATATATATATGTATATATATATGTTATGTTTAGATTTATGGTTTATTTTATGTCGGTTTTCACTGCGACCATTTCAATTATCATCTCGCTACAAAAAGAACCTTTGAATTAACTTTTTGACGCTACTTGGTAATAATGCAATTTAAACAAAAAATAAAATAAAAGAATATAATGTCATTCAGAAAGGAACCTATACATCTATAAAATGAACCGGGTCTATGAGATTTACACTCACTATTATTTTCCGCAATCTATTCCATTTTATGTTTCAAATTATTATGGTGTGTGTAACACCCCAACTTTTGAGTTAAGTACAATATTGTCTTAATTGTACTGTTTTATATTTTTTGTGAGTTATAAATAAAATTTAACTGTTTCGTGATTGTATTTGACTGTTGTGTGTGATTTACTCTGAGTCAAGGAAATAATAATTTTCTGGCCAGAAAAATCTTAATTTAATTATTCGGAGCTGGGGGATCTTACTAAACCCAATTCTGAATGATACGTGTATTAATCTTTTAATTTTTATGATTTAAGCGTAATAAAATAATTTTATATTATTATAATATTATTTTATTTGACAATCTTTCTTTCATTTTAAAAACAGTAGAAATCTGCTCCAAAATGGACCATGGACCCGAAAAAGTCTGTGTGACCCACGTTTAGAGAACCAGTCAACGTTTCTGGCTAGATTAAATCCTAAGCCAATGAGAGCTAGTCAACATTAGTAGCTTGAAATTTCTAAATCAATAGGAAGCTAGTCCACAAAAGTGGTTGGACTTGTTAGCTTATGACTAGAAAGCTTAACCAAGTTCACTTGAACCTAACTAAGTTAGTGTAGGAAGCTTATGTAGTAATCAAATGAAGTAAACCTAGTTAGCTATCTATTTAAGTTCTAGTTAGAGAAGGTTCTAGAGAAATCTAGGAGATGGTTAGTCATCCTAGCTAACTAAATAGCTAACTAAGTAACTAAGAAGCCTAACTAAATTTACCTAAACCTAACTAGGAAACCAAGTGAATCAAAACCTAGTTTGCTATTCCTAAAGGCCATTCGGCCAAGAACTTTCAAGAAGGCATAGTCACTTGATGACTTGGTTTTCCTACACCAATTAGAAGCAAGCTTGGAGGCAAAGCCTTTGATATCATCCATTGATCTAATCTAAGGCCATTAAGGAGTCATAGGAATCAACAATGATGGCCACCTCCTTTGTGAAGCTCACAGCTATGCATAGGAGTTAGGAGACCATTTTCATCTTCATCTTCATTTTGCTATCACTCAAAACCTCTTTTCTCTTTCTACCAAAACCTAAAAACACCATTGTTACTCTTTGAGAGCCATTCGGCCAACACCTATACACCACCATTCACTCTTCTAAATTTTCATCTAACCATACTTCTCAAATCTAAACATCATTCTAAGAACTTTTCTAGTTGAAAGTTTCTTCAAAAAAATTCATCTTGAGCTTGGAAAACCACTTTGAAGATTTTTCCTTCAAGGTGAAAATCTTTGTTTCTTCTTTCTAAACTTGATTTTTATGTTCTAAGCCATGATTGATCCATGTTTTATATTTTTCTCCTATAGTTATAACTCTTTAAAATTTGTTTAAGCTTGTTAAGAACTCTTTGGGGGTGACACGAAATTACTAGGAGAAATTAGAAGGAGTTTGTCTTCTCTTAAGGTAAGAGGGAGATTAAATCTCATCAACCTTGTGTGGTGATGAGAAAATGGATTGTATTTGTAGTGAAGAATCCATAAGGATTTCATTCACTTGGTTGTTTAATGCTTTTCTATTTGTGGTTGATTTTATTTGTGAGCATGTCTATAGCTTTGAAATATATTGCATGTGTTTATAGATGTATGATTATTATTGTAGGATGTGAATAATATATAAGGATTGCATGAGTGTTCCAAAGAACACAAAAGGAGCTCACGACTTCACCAAGAAAAAAAGAACCAAGATGTTTTCAACCATTTTCTAAGACAATGATTTAATGAATTTAGGTAAAATAATGAATTTGAACATAATTTAGAAGATGGAAAATGATTCAAAGACCATTGTGAAGATTTATGTAGAATTCGGCCAAAATGCCAAATTTTTTACATTTGATTTCCAAAATTATTTTTTAGTGTAGAGTAAGTAATTAACTTAAAGAGAATTCCAATTCAATGAATTTTTAGAGAACAAAATAAATAAATTTAGTTTTAGAAACCTAAATTAGAGGAATTTATTATAAATAAGAAATATAGTGAACACTTGAAAAATACTAACGTAGAGCTCACTCTTTGGGTTTTGAAGCACGTTAGTGAGTTTCAAAGTGTAAATGATGGTTATAATTTAAAGCAAAGTGTTTTATAAAGAAAAATGTAGAAAATATCATTTAATAAATTTTATAGACAAAATGCTGTCAAAATTCACTAAAAACGGACAAATAATGGAAAAAGTTTCATAATATAATTTATAACGTAGAGAAAATATTTACGTAGTTGAAAAATATTAGAAATAACTTACGCATATTTAAAATAAAGATTTTTAAGCTACGTGATTGGGAAAACGATTTAAAAATCCTACGTGATTGAGAAAACAGTTTAAAAATCTTACGCGATTAAGAAACTGATTTTAAAAATGTTCAAAAATATTTACGCGATTTAAAAACGTTTGAAAAAGGTGACGTGATTGTGAAAACGCGATAAAATCTTTATGCGACTAGAATGAACAGTGATTTTTGTTGTCAGGCCAAAGTGGTGGACCCGGACCTGTTGAGAAATAGTGTTGTCAAGTGGAGACGTACTATATTTGGAAATATTGAGACAGAAGGTATTTATGTAAATATGGTGACATATTGAGACTGATGGTATTTATGTAATTATGAATTGTATTCATGCATTGAGAGTTGTGTCAATTTGGTTGAAATTGATGATTGGCTGATGAGATGAATTACACCGTGTTGTGGGTGTGATAAGCGTAGTGTGGTTCATTGATTGAACTTGGAGACATTGGTGTGCGGAGGATTCCACACGTGGACAATTGGTAGCTCCTTTGGGCCGTGGTAACGGGCAACACACTAATGATCTCGACAAGCACTATTCTTAATCAAGATCTTGTGAAGACTGTCTAGTACAATGTCTGTGGTGCGTGACGTATTTGATTGTGTACTACTTACACGATGTTTTGACTGTGGGCTATTTACACGACATTTGACAGTGTAATAGTTTGGTTGGGCAGCCTGAGGTACCGATAGTTCTTCCGGATCATTCTCTCTGATGTCTGTGTTTAGTTCCATGGAGTAGGAAATGAGTCAGTATACATTTGTATTTAGGGGGTTTTTCATTATAACGTGAGCATTGTGATTATTCTTATTTGATTTATGATATTATGTATGATGTGTTAATTTGTGATATTGTACATGAGGTGATGATATGCGTTATTGTATTAAATTGTGATATCTGTTGTATTGTCGTTTTCTTTATTGTCATGCTGGTAATGATGTAGATTATCTCACCTCTTTGTATGTATCTCTCTGTATTATTATTTATTTTTTGTAAAAGAGTTTGAGGCAGAGGAAGAGGAGCAACCTCTCGATATTCAGTACCCTGAGGAGTAGCACCCGAGCGATTAGTTTGAGGATGGCGAGCCATTAGATCACCCTATCATTTGGATTGATTTTGTGGTGATGGCGTTGCCTGGATTCTTTGGTTTTGTGAGACTTAAGTTTCACGGAGGCTCTAAGGCCTGGTAACTGCGTGAATATAGAGGATCGGTAGTCTATGTGGAGCGTCTGACTGTGACCCTACGTAGAGAGTTTGATGGAGAGCCTATTTTTACTACTATTTTGTATTTACATCTTGAGATGCCTTTAACTCTTAGGCGTTATTAGGGAGGACTTTTTCATGCGCCTAGTGAGATCAGTAGTGTATCGACAGCACGGACTCCTGTCCGTAGAGCTGCGAGACATCCAGGATTTCTATCATCTGATGATCCATCTGAGGAGGATCCTTTGGAGGGTTAAAAATCTTTGATGTGCACTTGGGCATGTATATGTTTTAGTATTGTACTGACTTTTTATTGCTTTATTAAATATTTGTAGTTATAAATTATTTGTACAACTTAAGACCAAATCATATGTATATTATGGTGTGTATTAATAGTTTGTTTTATTTTGTGATTTTTTTTTATTTTATTTAACGGTATCTTATATAAAAAGAAGAATTTTACAACTCATATTAATTATGTACCAAATGATTTTATAACTTGGGCAAGATTTTATTTTATTGCATCAGAAATGTGACATCCCCAGTTTGGGTGTTACAGTGTGACGTTCCTTCTTCGTGAGGTAAGAAAAAGGGGCGTTACACTGTCTTGGTATCAGAGCCCTAGTTTAAGTTTTCTTTTGGGTCATATGGTTTTGGACTGTCTTGTTTGTGCTGTGTGATTCTCTGTGTTTGGTATTTTGTAAGGAAACATCTGACTTTCTCTATGTTTTGTATAGCTTAATCTGAAATGAGGCATGGCTCGCAAAAGAGATATGACTGCTGCAATTAAGGCAATTCAAAAGATGACCAAGGCCATGCTGCAACAAAACCAGCAGACGGCTCAACAACAAGAGAGGACTGCACAACAACTTGAAGCTACGACAAATGCTCAAAACTTGGCTGAATTTCGTCGCACGAACCCTCCACAATTTAAAGGAGAATTTGATCCTGAGAAGGTTACTCTGTGGATCAAAGAGCTGGAGAAGATATTCATGGGTATGAACTGTACCAATGACAAGATGGTGACTTATGCTGCGTTTATGCTTATTGGAGACGCAGAAGATTGGTGGACCAGAGAGCAGAGGTTATTGGAGGCTGAAAATCGAGCAATTAATTGGGAAGTGTTCAAAGAGAGATTCTTGAATAAATATTTCCCGGAAAGTGCTAGACATGCTAAGGAGATGGAGTTTCTTGGTTGTGGCAAGGAAATATGACGGTAAGTGAGTATGCTGCTAAATTTGAGAGCTTGTCCAAATTCTCAACCTACTTTCAACACCAACCGAACGAAGCATGGAAATGTCGAAAGTTCGAGGAAGGCCTAAGACACGATGTGAAGAGGGCGATTATCACTTTGAAGATTAACCAGTTTTCGAAACTGCTTGATACGTGTCGCCGGGTGGAAGACTTAGACCAGGTGCAGGACACAAGAAACTGCAACTTTGGACCTTTTCGGTCCCAAAGAGGAGGAAGTAGTAATACCATTCGCTACCAGAAGAAGCCTTATTCCAGACCACCTGGAAATCAACAACAAAGACCGCAAGGTGGAAGTCCTAGAGGAAGTCCAGGTAGAACTGGTCAAACAATGGCGTCTACACCGAGATGCATGAAGTGTGGGAAGGATCACTACACGAGGGACTGCACTATTAAAGGAATTATCTGCTTCAGATGTGGGAAACCTGGACACGTTTCTCACTACTGCAATCAACCTAAGGCGAAGCCAGCCTTCCGTCAATGCTGCTAGAACTGCTAAACTGCTGGCTGGAGGTAGAGTTTACACCCTGAGCGGTGCTGAAGCCTCTAAATCCGAAGATCTTATGCAAGGAGAAGGTCTCATAGAGGGTAATCTTTTAACTGTACTGTATGACTCTGGTGCAACTCATTCTTTCATTTCTTACGACTGTGTGAAAAGACTTGGTTTACCTGTGTCTTCTTTGCCTTTTGATTTGACTGTTTCAACTCCTACTGCTAAACCTGTTGTTACTACTAAAGTCTATTTGGATTGTCCATTGATTGTTAAAGGTCGAATCTTTTCTGTTGATTTGATCTGTTTACCTCTTTCCCAGTTAGACGTAATCCTAGGAATGGATTGGTTATCTTCTAACCACGTCCTGTTAGATTATTCTAGAAAAAACTATAGTTTTCCTTTTGGATGAGAATTCTAGATTTTTGACGGCCAACCAAGTGAAAGCTTTCTTGAAAGAAGCAGCTCAGGGATACATGTTGTTGTCTTCTTTGAAAATCGAGAATGAGGTAGACGTAAGCATAATTCCAATGGTTAAAGAATTTCCTAAAGTCTCTCCTAAAGATGTACCTAGTATACCACCGGAGCGGGAGATCGAGTTTACCATCGACCTTGTGCCTGGAGCTGGTCTTATTTCCATAGCGCCCTACAGAATGTCGCCAGCAGAGCTAGTTAAGCTCAAGAAGCAATTGGAAGAGCTTTTAGAGAAACAATTTGTTAGACCCAGTGTATCAACTTGGGGAGCGTTGGTACTGCTAGTTAAGAAAAGGGATGGTACTTCACGATTGTTTGTGGACTACCGTCAACTGAATAAAGTCAAAATCAAGAACAAGTATCCATTGCGGAGGATAGACGACCTAATGGATCAACTGAAAGGAGCGGCGGTGTTTTCTAAGATCAATTTGTAATCGAGCTACCATCAGATCAAAGTAAAAGTGGAAAACATTCCCAAAATGGCTTTTCGTACTCGTTATGGACACTACGAGTACTTCGTGATGCCTTTTGGTGTGACTAATGCACCTGTTATTTTCATGGATTATATGAATAGAATCTTCCATCCTTATTTGGACAGATTCATCGTTGTCTTCATCGAAGATATCTTGTTCTATTCGAAAATCCAGGAGGACCATGTTGAATATCTCAGTATAGTTCTTCAGATTTTGAAGGAGAAAGAATTGTACGCCAAATTATCAAAGTGTGAGTTCTGGTTGGACGAAGTTAAATTTTTGGGCCATGTGATTTCGAAGGAAGGAATTGTTGTAGACCCGTCAAAAGTGGAAGCTGTTCTACAGTGGGAAAGATCGAAAACGGTGACCGAGATTCAAAACTTTGTTGGATTAACCGAATATTACCGGAGGTTCATCGAAGGGTTCTCTAAGATTGTCGGACCTCTCACCTAACTCACAAGGAAGAATCAGGCTTTTGAGTGGATGAATGCTTGCGAAGGAAGTTTTCAAGAGTTAAAAAGGAGACTAACTACTTCACCAGTGTTAGTTCTACCTGATCCAAATGAACCATTCGCAGTGTACTGTGACGCTTCATATCAAGGATTGGGTTGTGTCCTTATACAAGGCAGAAAAGTGGTGGCTTATGCCTCAAGACAATTGCGAGTGCATGAGAAGAACTGCCCAACGCACGACTTAGAGTTAGCCGCTGTTGTATTTGCTTTGAAGATATGGAGGCATTATCTTTATGGAGCAACGTTCAACGTCTTCAGTGACCACAAAAGCTTGAAGTATTTGTATGACCAGAAAGAGTTGAACATAAGGCAGCGAAAATGGTTAGAATTCCTAAAAGATTATGATTTCCAACTTCAATATCACCTTGGGAAGGCAAATGTCGTGGTCGATGCCTTAAGCAGGAAAACAATCAGTGTTTCTACCATGATGATCAAAGAACAGGATTTGATAGAACAATTCAGAGACGTATAGTCTTTTGTGGAACTAATGCTAGGAAAAATCTACATAAACATGGTCACTATTTCGAATGATCTAATGGAAGATATCTGAGAAAAGCATAAGGTTGACAAGTTCTTGCAAGAGAAAAGAGAGTTGATGAAGCAAGGCGGTATATCAACATTAGAGGAAGGAAGTGATGGAATTTTAAGATTCCAAGGTAGAGTCCATGTGCCTAAGGATGAAGAACTCAGGAAGTACATTCTTGAACATGCTCATACGAGTCAATTAAGTATGCACCCTGGAATGACTAAAATGTATCAAGATTTAAAGAAGTTATTTTGGTGGCATGGAATGAAAAGAGATATTGCTAGATGTGTATCTTCCTGTCTGGTTTGTCAGAAAACAAAGATTGAACATCAAAGACCGTCAGGATTGTTATAACCCTTATCTATTCCCGAATGGAAATGGGATAGTATTGCCATGGACTTTGTTGTCGGATTACCAAAGACCAGAGAGGATATGATTCGATATGGGTAATTGTTGATCGACTCACAAAGTCAACACATTTCTTGCCGATCAACATAAGGTATTCATTGGAGAAGTTGACTCAATTGTACATCAGTGAAATTGTTAGACTACATGGTGTGCCTACAAGTATCATTGCTGACAGGGATCCGAGATTTACCTCAAAATTTTGGCAAAGTCTTCAAGAAGCAATGGGGACAAAGCTACGTTTGAGTTCTACATATCATCCTCAAACTAATGATCAATTAGAAAGAACAATTCAATCATTGGAAGATCTACTTAGAGCTTGTGCCATAGAACAAACTGGAAGTTGGGATAAAATTTTATCGTTAGTAGAGTTCACCTATAACAACAATTATCACTCAAGTATAGGGATGGTACCCTATGAGGCTCTATATGGGCGAAGGTGTAAAACACCTTTATGCTGGTATCAAGATGGAGAACGGCTTACAGTCGGACCTAATCTCATACAACAAACAACTGAGAAAGTCAAGATGATTCAAGAGAAGATGAGAATGGCTCAAAGTCGACAAAAGAGTTATGTGAACAAAAGAAGAAAACCTTTTGAATTTGAGGAAGGAGAGCATGTGTTCTTGAAAGTCACGCCTACGACTGGGATTGGTTGGGTTCTCAAATCTAGAGAACTTACTCCAAAATTCCTTGAACCTTATCAAATTCTTCGTCGGATAGGTCCCATTGCTTATCAAATCGCTTTACCACCTTTTCTTTCAAATCTCCACAATGTTTTTCATATGTCACGAAAATACATTCCTAGCCTTGATCATGTCATAGCACCTAATTCAGTACAATTAAAGGAAAACTTGACTTATGAAATAACTCCTGTAAGGATTGAGGATAGGAGAATGAAGCAACTCAGAGGGAAAAACATTCCATTGGTGAAAGTGATTTGGAACGAAGTAACTGGAGATGCGACATGAAAACTGGAGGATAAGATAAAGGAGCAATACCCACAATTATTTTAAGGTATGAAAATTTCGAGGACGAAATTCTTATTTGATAGGGAGAGTTGTAACACCCCAAAATTCTATTATTTTATCATAAATATTCATTTTTTAATATTTGTGATTTTTGAGAATTTTTCTGAATTTTTTTAAGAACGTGAAATATTTTAATATCATTCTTCGTTTTGCGTGCAACTGAGCAGAGCTGGAAAAATAAAATATTTTTTTCGAGACTCCTGATCTGTGGAAACGTCGATGGGGGATCTTACTAAACCCGAGACTGGACATGATTTACGGAGTTTCACGTTTTTTGAAAAATTTTATACGACAGAATAATAAATTACTGTATAATTTTTATCCGCTGGACAATTAATATTGACTTCTGTCAACTGTAACAATTGTCCATTGGATAATGTTACTAAGTGGCTTCCAATACTCAAGAGGGGGGTGAATTGAGTATTAAAAACTTTTCGCAAAAGCGTAAACAAATTAAATATGCTCAGAATAAAATGTTAAAAAGGCGTGAAAGTAAAAGAAGAGAAGAAGAATAGCCAATAAGTAAATTGCAAGAGATAATAAAATAAATAAAAAGATTAAGGATAAGAAAAGCAAGCGCGATATTTATCCTGGTTCGACCACCAACCACTTGTGGCCTACGTCCAGTCCCTGAAATACAGTTCGAGATTTTTTACTATTCAAGACAAGCTTAAAGCAGGTGCTTGCAACTTTTACAATCTAAAGTACTTTTCACACACAGGGAAACTCTACCCTTGTGCTAAAGCCTCAAATAGTCAGGGATACCTCACCCTTACACAAACCTTCAAGGGATAACCCTTGTTATAAAGTCTTTAAGGGATACCTCACCCTTTCAGAAATATAGCAGAAAATAGATGAAAAATAAACTCTCACAAAGAGTAAATATCACAAGTTGAAGCACTATAGAGCTTTCTAAGGATATCTTAGAATTTTGGAAAAAGAGCACAGAAAATAAGAGAGAAAATTGTAAACCACGTTTTAACACAAGCAAAATAAGTTCAGATTGTCCCGGACTTGCAGAAGTGACCCAAGGTCTCTATTTATAGAGCCTTTGAGCACAAATACCTGTTGGAAGCATTTAATATGATAATTAATGCTAAAACATTTACGTATGAATTCAAAATTCAAAACAAAGTCTCGTGGGTTATTTGAATACCAGCATGAGGTATTCGAATACCACTGTTTTCATCTCTTATAAAAAATAGTTCAGAATCAGGTTATTCGAATACCACAAGGGTGTATTCGAATACCTCTATTTTAAACACATTGTAAAAACTGTTTAGAATGATGTTATTTGAATAACTACAAGGTTATTTGAATACCTCTGTTTAAAACTAACATTCTATAATCAGGTGTATTCGAATACCACATGGGTTATTCAAATACCTCTTATGAAAACATGAAAACGTATTGAAAAAGGAGTAGGTTATTCGAATACCTTAATAGGTTATTCGAATACCTCTGTTAACAGTTATTTAAAAACACTTTAGAAAATAGATTAGTTGATTTCTGAAATTTCACAAACCTTTTGATTTTTCAAAGCCATATTAAAACTTTAATTAAGTTTGTAAGAAAACATGTTTTTAGATCTTTTAAGTCAAACAATGAGATATCCTATAAAAGCTTTGTACAAAGGAGATCCTAAGTCCTAAAGCTAATCTTGAAGAACTTGGACTTGGTCTTCTCATCATCTTCATGTTTGTTATCATCAAAACTCATCTTCATTGTCGCATGGTAATCACATTCTCCCCCTTTTTTATGATGACAAACTATCATTGAGAAAAGCATTAGTTCATATAAATTGGAATTCAAAAAGATAGGTTACGAGACTTATTCTCCTCTTTTTCAAAAGAGGTAATTTAATATCAAAGACAAGCACATTCTCCCCTTTTCTTTTGGAATCCAATAGCTAGTGTTAATCCAGTTTAACTTGTCTTTTCTCAAATAGGATTGATTAATTTTCTCCCCCTTTTGGCATGATCAAAAAGGATATACAGATGTAATAATAATCATGCAATAGAGAAGAAATAATAGTTCAAAAAATAGAAGTTCAAAAACAGAATCAAAGAAAAAATACTTATTTCATTAAATATAAATGGCCAAGTACATATACAATTCCATCAAAAACAGTCAATACAATAAACAGCCAAAAAAAAAACTAGAACTAAGCAACATATCCAAAGCGAGTCCTAGAAATAGGCATCTGGTGCCAGAGGAGGAAAGGCAGGTTCGTTGCCAGGCAACAGAGCTCGAAGTGTAGCCTGTTCACGCTCAACACCAGCTATTCTGTCAAACAGAATGGTGAAAGTGTTTTCCATGTAAGCTCTGTTGTCTAATAGAGAAGCCAAGAATTGCTCATTTGTTCAGAGTGAAAGACCCAAACACATGATGATGGGTGAGCGAAGTCGCTCGCTCTATTTCCAGAATCTAAGGATACTTGCCTAGGAAGGCAGTGATTATCAGACCATAGGGTAGCTCAGATTTTTCTTTCCCTTTTACCCTTATCATATGCTTCATGATGAAGACGGGCCAGTTAAGCTGGTATCCTCTCTTTAGGATCCACAACATGAACACATCATATTCGCTCAGGTAGGCGTTGTTCCCACCTCTAGGAGTTAGGATGTGGGCATAAGCATAATGTAGGAGCCTGTCCTGGCTCTTCATCATGCCTCCTTTGACTCCCTTTTGAGTCAAAGGTAATGCCAACACAGGTCTCAGAACATCTTCAATTGCTCTATTTTTGTTGAAGTTCTGGAGAAGTGTTTCTTCATCTTCTTCAATGTTGTGGCCAATTGACTGCAACCCAAACAGTTGAACCCAATCGTCGAATGTGATCACAATGTGTTGGTTACAGACATCGGAGTGTAGCTCTTGGCCTTCAATCTTCAGGTTGCAATGAAACATTTTGACTAGGTCGGGATACAAAACGGCCTTGTAAAAGTAGAACCGAAGTACGCCTTGGTGATTTAGCCAGTTCAGAAAGTCAAAATCACTTTCTCTTTCGAAGAACCCCAAGTCGAGGTACTTCGGTTGCACTAGGTTGCGCTCCCGAAAGTTTGAAATGAAGCGACTAAGCTCTTGCTCGTTGGATGAGAGCCTTCAAAGGTCCAGTGGGTTATTGCATGGAGCCGTCTTAATGCGAGGGTGTTTAGGGCGAGAAGAGGAAGAAGCCATTGTTGGAAGTGAGATGGAGGAGGTGGTACGAAAGGTAAGGATGGAACGAAGGTGAGATTACGAGAGGAAAGAGGGTATGGAGAGAAGAGGGAAACCAAAGGGTTTTGAAAATGAAGAGAAATAATTCGGATACGAAGGGGGTATATAAAGAATATCCAAAGTCTATTCGAATACCATGAGATGTATTCAAATAGAATGGTTGGGAAAGACCAAAGGACGCACCCTTCTGACAGAAGGTATTCGAATAACTACCCAGTTATTTGAATAGCTAAGCTAGTTTGGCTTGGCTGCCAGTCATGGGTTATTCGAATACCTCTTACTGTATTCGAATACCCTCCACAGAATTATGAACAAAGCAAGAGCAAGTATTCGAATACCTTGGAAGTTATTTGAATACTCCAGAGGCATGTGAGAAACACTGATAAAGATATGTCTCAGGTTATTCGAATAACTACTTAGTTATTCGAATACACCAGCATAAGAATATTGTATTAATGTATGGTATTCGAATAGCCATAGGTCTATTCGAATAGACCAATCAGAAAATCACAGATTCACACGTATAAAAGTAATGGTATTCGAATACCATAGGGTATTCAAATAACTTAAACAGAAAAGCACATATTTTATGTCCAATAATGTCTATTGAGAGACGAAAAACTTACCTTTTGATGGAGTACCTGCAAAAAAGATTTCGGGATATCTCCAATGCTCAAGTCAGTAACAATTCAAGAAAGATAACATCATAATTAAACAAATAATTACAAGCAATTATATGTTGGATTGATCAATATGCCCAATTCTCCTCTAATATAAAAGAATGCTTCTTTTGCTAGGGGTTTAGTGAAAATATTTGCAAGTTGCTTGGATGTTTCAACAAATTCAAGAAAGCAGTCTCCTTTTTGTACATGATCTCTGTAACACCCCAAAATTGGTTTAACTTATTATAAATATTTATTTTATAATATTTGTGATTTTCTGAAATTTTTCTGGATTTTTCTGAGAACGCAGAACATTTTAATATTATTTTTCGTTTTACGTGTAAATTGAATGGAGCCGGCAAAATGAAATATTTTTTCGAGAACCTTGATCTGTGGAAATGTCGACGGGGGATCTTACTAAACCCGAGGTTGGACACGATTTACGAGGTTTCATATTTTTTGAAAAATTTTATTTGATAAAATAATTAATCGCTGTGTAAATCTTATCCGCTGGACAATTAATACTGATTTCTGTCAATTGTAACAATTGTCCGTTGGATAATAACATGTGTTAAAAATCCTTATCACGCTATCCAAAAATCTACCTTGTGTCAAATCCATTAGCTTTATTTTCAAAATAAAGATTAAATTAATTCAAAACTCATTATAGGAAGCTTCCAAGAAATTTCCCTTAATAACACATTTCTCTCTCTTGCCTCCCCACTCACTCCTACGACAGAGGCCATTTGTGAGAGCCAAATATCCACTTTTCACATTCTCACTTTTATTACTTCACTCTCGCATTTCTAAAACACATTTTCTCTTCTCATTTTCTTCAAGCACCCTTTCTTCTCTTCTTCTTCCTTCTCCATCGTACACCTACCCATTGGAGACCATCTCCATGATTTGCTAAATCAATCCCATTTCTAGCTTTCTTCCACTATTCCAAGTTCTCTTTTGTGGCCATCCTTTGGTTCTTCTTCTTCTTCTTCTTCCATTTTCCACCATTGAAGCTAAAGCTTGGAGCTTTAAGGTAAAGTCTTCAACTTTCTTCTAGTTTCTTGTCATTTTCATTTTTCTTGGTCACCTAGTGACCAAGAACCCATTTTTCCATGGTTTGAGTGGACATTGTGGAAGTCACTCACATTAGTGTTTTCTTGAATGAGGAAAACGAAAATCAAGAGCAAAAAAGAGTAGCACCATTGTGTTGTCTTCCAAATAGGTAAGAGGGAGATGATCCTCTTCAACGAATCTTGGTAGTAAGGAAATGTCTTGTGTATTGTTGTTGATGAGGGAATCCATGTTGGATTACTCTCTTTGTTATATTGTGTTATTTTCATGATTTTGTAGTTGTTTGATTTGTATGAATATATGGATTTGCATTGTGTGTTTTGATGATTATGAACCTATTGATTGTTATTTTGTATCTTGATGACATGAATCATATTTTGGATTGTTGGAAAATGACTGAAAAACTTTGTAATGGATGGGCCAAGGTTCTGCAGAAACGAATTCTATAGAACCCTTGCTAATGCACTAGTGCTCAGGCGCTGTGCATAGAGCCCCTAGGCGCTCCACCAGCGCTCAGGCCCTGTAGTTGGGATGCCTAAGCGCTCTCTGCCCAGAAAATTTTCCCTGTAACATAGCTTGGTAAGCGCTCAGGCGCTTCGTGTTTAGCACCTAAGCGCTCAACCAGCGCTTAGGCGCTTTAGAGATGGCGCCTAGGCGCCCAGAGCAGAACTAGCTAGGTAACTGTGAAATGATGCTAAGACTTCAATATGAAGATATTACAACCTAAAATAAAGTAAAGGACTTGATTTGTTAAGAGAATTCCTCTAGAGAGGGCGATTTTATAAGAATGAATAATCTAAAGTGAAATTCCATAATGAACCTTAAGAAGTGCTTTACCACTTGAGAACTTAACGCTATGTTATTTTGAGTCCATGAATGGGACTAGGGAATTATGGATGTCTAAGTTGTATGAATTGTGACATGTTACGAATGAGTATATTATTGATAAATACACATGAATATTGTTGGTGTTTCTCATGGACACAATGTGGTATGTTATGGATAAGTACATTATTGATGAATGCATATGATATGCAATGTTTATAAAGAACATATCATTGATAAACATACATGATGTACATTGAGTCGTCATGCATATGTGTTATCCGTTGGACATTATTGGAAAGGCGGTGATACCCAGGAGTTTGAATAACACCTATATGCGGGTGCGAGTAGACTAAGCGTAGGGTCATAATAGTTGGCCTTAGGGGCGTCGAGGTACGGGTGTCTCATAATAGACAGTGATAGCTCCACTGGGGCTATAGGATAGACCGATGTGACACACCGACAATCCGGGCTGAGATGTTGTCCTATATCCGATCAACTATTGAAGTGCCACATATAAGCCAATTGCGCAAATATTTTTATGAGATAAAGCACACTATATTTTTAAGGCTAACGATATACTGGCATAACTCCTTGATCATTCACTCCGAAAATGTTTATGTCTAGCTCTATAAAGTAGGAATTTTGGTACCATTTGCATTGTGAACTATCAGTCTCATAATTCATTAAGCATGAGCATTTATTATTGTGGAAAATATTTATTATTATTATTACTGTAATAATTATTTGATTGATTGGACTGTTGAACATTGGAAATGTTGATGTTGTTTGCCTGTTATGGATAATATTTACTGTTATTCATTGTTGTTCTGCTTTTATTGCTAATTTTCAATTATTACTGTACTTGGATGTATGAACTGTGCTTTATGTGGGTGTCCAGTGCCGTTTAATTTTCTTGCTGCCATTTTGGTACTGAAAGTTGGATGTCTCACCTCTTTCTGTATTTCGTACTTCTGTATTTTATCAGTCTGTTGCTTTTGAGAAGACGTGCGCGAGGAAGAGGAAACTCTTGAGTTTCCTAGATTCTGGCCATATTATGACTAAAGCTGACCAAAAGGATGATGTCATGTCCTCGTGAATTTTTGGGCTACACACGGATCACTTTTCACAGAGGCCCCGACTGCTAGCACATTAATGTGCAGACTGATCGTTGCGTGTACCATGGGGAGCTGACGAAGTCCTTGGCATGGGGTCGTTATGACGCCCCTATCTTTGATTTTCATGTTTTTGTTTGGTTAGAGTTTTACCTGCCCGTTAGGGACATGTGGGCTGACATGTACTACACCCTAAGTGATGACTCCTTTCTATCCACTACTCGGGCTCCTGCCCGTTGCTCGGTCACTCCCGATGGATGTTTCATCGGACGAAGAGGACCCTGCTACGGTCTATTCTCGTCAGTCGTAGGGACTGATTCTGTCGGTGGTTACTGATGGCTACCCGTTATCTTTTTGGGGGAGCCTGGCATTTTGCTAGATTGATGGATGTAACTTGGGTGGGTAAAGCTTTTGCTTCTTTTGTATATTTTGGAATGTAACTAAACATGCTTATGCATATAGAAATGAATATATATATATATATATATATATATATATATATATATATATATATATATATATATATATATATGTGTATGGTTTACCTTACAACAGTTTTATTGCAACTGTTCTAATTATTATCTCTATGCGTAATGGATTTTCAAATTAACTCTTTTGACTCTACTTGGTAATGATTTAAATTTTTTAAAAAATATAGTGACAATTATAAGGGAACTTAAATAACCATAAAATGAACCGGGTCTGTGAGCTTAAAAACAATTACCATTTTCCGCAGTTTAATTTATTTCGTTTCATGTTTCGCTTGATGGATCAAAGTATTATAGTGTGACGTTCCTTCTTCGCGGGTATTGAGAAAAAGGGGTGTTACAATCTCTAATAAAATAATGTCTTATCTCTATATGTTTTGTTCTAGAATGTAAAATGGGATTTTTAGAGAGGTTTATTGCACTAGTGTTATCACATCTTATTGGGATGTGATCAAGTTGAAGACCATAGTCTAGAAGTTATTACTTCATCCATATAATTTACGCACAACAACTCCCGACTGCAACATATTCAGCCTCAGCGGTAGACAAAGCCACACTATTTTGTTTCTTGCTATGCCAAGAAACTAGAGAGCTACCAAGCAAGTGGCATGTCCCACTAGTACTTTTCCTATCCATTTTATATCCCGTAAAATTAGAATCGGAATATTCTATTAGGCTACATGAGGCACCCTTAGGGTACCACAAACCCATTTGTGAAGTGCCTACTAGATATTTCATTATTCTTTTAACAACACTTAAATGAGATTCCTTAGGATTAGTGTAACACCCCAAATTTCCGTATCTCTTAAACAGTAATTTTGACAGTTAACAGAATTACGTAAAGTTTTCTCCGGCCCAAAAATTTTTATTTTCCTGACACGGAGTAAATCACTCAAAACGATCAAATACGCTGACGGAATAAACAAAATTTGTACTGTTTAGACGGAGACAGGGGATCTTACTAAACCTGAATCCGGAAACAGTTTTAGAAAATTTTATTGTACTGTGTTTTGTACTGTATTTAATTATCGGATGATAAAAATACAGTAAAAATATTATTTGTAGGATACAAGAATAAATATTATACTGCGTAGTCAACAAAGAGAGCTTGACTTGATTTATACCCTTGGATGAGAATACTTAGTTTGAATATTAACCATTGATTTAATCAAAGGTTAAGAAACAAACTTAATAAAGAAGCCTTGGATAATAACCATTGATTTAATCAATGGTGTGAGAATAAGCTTAGTTAGGAAGGCTTTGATATCAACCATAGATGTAATCAAAGGTGTAGAATTGGTCTTGAAAAATGACAAAGACCATTTATAACCATTGGATTTAGATTAAATCAAGGGTGGAGATTTAATCTTAAAAAGTAACAAAGACCATTTATAACCATTGGATGAAGAATCAATCAATGGTGGAGATTTGGTCTTCTAAAGTAGCAAAGACTAATTATAACCCTTGGATTAAAAGTTAGAAGGAGCAATCTTGACCCTTAATTTTGGAGACACATCCAATGACTAGAATTTAAAGGAGAAAGATCCAATGGCCTAGATTAAGTCTTCTAAATCAAAAATCTACATTAATCCTAACCATTGAATTAATCAATGGCTAGAAATGCTCCAAATGGTGGCTAATTATTATGGTCATTTATTAAATGCACAAGGAGAAGCATGCATGGAGGGGGATGGTTTTGGATTGTTTAGAAGACAAAGAAAAAGAGGCTTTATGACCATTATTAATTGCTTTATGTCATTGTTAAGTGGTCTTGGTCAATGTTTCATCATAATTGATCATTATTGATCAATTTGCACTCAAGGAGAATGCATTGGAGGGGAGCTACAAAATTGAGAAGCTTTAGGACATAGGAAAAAGTTTGAAGACCATTATTGCCATCCTTGGTCATCATTAGACATTTTCAAGAAGCTAAGTTACCAAGTTTTCTCTCCATTTCTCTCCTTCTTCATGTTTTGGCCAAGCACTCCAAGAGCACCTTCCATCATTCAAAAATTTCATCCAACTTGATTTTCTAAACCTAAACATCATTCTAAGAACATCTCTAGTTATGAGTTTTTCCAAAATCATTCATCTTGATCTTCAAATTCAAGCTTCAAGTTTCTATCAAAAAAATCAAAAATTTTATCTTTGTTCTTCAAGAGATATCATTCGGTCAAAACCCCTAAAATCACCATCCAAGCTCTTTTAATTTCATTCAACCATAGATCTTGAATCTACATGATGTTCTAAGTAACTTTCATGTTAGAGATTTTCTCTAAATCATTCATCTTCAAGGAGTTTCTTCAAGATCCATGTTATTGGATTTTTGAGGTGAAGTATAAGGAAACTTTATTTTCTTCTCTCTTTTTCATGATCTAAACCATGTTTGATCCATGGTTCCTCTTAATCAAGCTTGATATGTTAATTAACTTGTGATTTGTTTTGTATTTGAGAAACCCTTGGTGGTGAAGGACTTGGAAAAAGAAACAAATCAAGAAGCTTTGGAGGATCTTCAAGAGGTAAGAGGGAGATCCATCTCACCAACCAAGCATGGTGGTGAGAGATGGTCTTATATTTGATGGATGTTGAATCCATGTGAGGATTCATATCCATGGTCATGTAATAATTTATGTGTGTTTATGAGCTTTGATTTATTTGCCTATGCTTGATATGCTATGCATGATTTTATGGCTTTGATGGTATGCTTATATTATTTATGATGAAATATATATGTATATGCCATGATTTGATGAGGGAAAGAAAATAAATTCTTGGCTCCAATGGCCAAAGAATGACTACGGTTTTGGCACCCAAGGTTAGGGTTCCATGTTGAAATTTTTCAAGAACAAGGGAATTAATTTTTGATCCCTAGAACATGGTGAATTTTGGTCAAGACACCTCAAGATAGGTGTACACAAAATTAATATTTTCTTGAATGATGAAAATGGATGTTTAGAAAAGTAAGGAAAATAAACAAAGAATTTATTTTTCAAAGAGTACATGAATATGGTTTTAGAAGGATTTTTATTGATTTATTTTGTGTAAAAAGTTTCTAAGTGTTTTACTAAACATGAGATTTAAATGAAAATAGCAATGATAATTTTATGGATTTGCAAACAAAGTGAAAAAGGATTTGTAAGGAAAGTAAAAATGAATTTGAACAAATGGGTTTGGTTTTTATGACCATCGGTATTTCGGTTTTGAAAATAAAGAATTTTTAATGGTTTTGTTTGTGTAAAACCATATCAATTTAGGAGAAAAATATTTGATGGCTTCAATGGCCAAAGACTCTACGATTTTTGGAGGTTTGAATAATTTTGGTTTTTATGAAACAAAGTAATTTTAAAGTGGAAACAAAATGTTTGAACAAAATGTTTTAGTATACGGATTTTGGAAAGGGAAATCAAAATATTTTATCACTTGAGAAATGAACTTTCATATGAAAATGAAAATGAAAAGTTGCAAGGGTTTGAATCTTAATTTGTTTTGAAGAGAATTGATTTTAGAATTGATTTGGGAAAAATGGAGAATATAATGGTGTTTTGAAAATTTACTAACGTATAACTTATTTTCAAGTTTTGAAATATGTTAGAAAATGTTAAGTTTTGAAACGTTGATTTACATCAATGAAAAAGTGATTTTGTGAATTATATTTTGAAAAAGAATTTCTTGAGTAAAGAACTGTAGAAAAATATTTCCTTGAGTAAGAAAATATATTAAATGAAGTATAAAGTTATATTATTTTGAGAAAAGTTAAAAAGGAATTTTTAAAGGTCAAGAAATATTTTCTGTAATGAAATTGTGGTGAAAAATTATTTACGTATCTTAAAAATGTGATTTTTAAGTTACGTAATATGGAAAAATATTTCTACGCGATTTTAAATACGTTAAAATATTTCTACGCGATTTGAATTATGTTTAAATATTTACGTAATCTGAATTACTATTGAAAAATCACTACGTGATGGAAAAATGATGAATTATTTTTACGTGATTGTGAAAATAGTAGAAAATCGTTATGTGATTTGGAAAGTGTTTTAAATATTTTGAGAATGACGGAAAATGATTTATGCGACTTAAAAGAATGATTTTTAAGTTACGCGATTTTGAAACAGTGGAAAAATACTATGCGATTTTGAGAAACGTATATTTTTACGCGATTAAGAAAAATGTAAAAAAATTAGTACGTGTTTTAAAAGTGCAACAGAAGAGTTGCGGTATTTTGAAAACGTAACAAAAGTGTCACGGTATTGTGAAAATATAACAGAAACGTTTCAGAATTTTGAAAACGTAACATAAGTGTTACGATATTTTGAAAACGTAATATAAATATTTTGGAATTGTGAAAACGTAATAGAAACGTTTTGGAATTGTGAAAATGAAATGGAAATATTACACAATTGTGAAAACACGACGAAAGTGTTTTATAACTATGAAAATGTGATAACATGATTTTGCTGTTGAAAATACAGTATAATTTGGTACAATTTATATGCATTGGAAAGAGATGCCTGTGATTGGATTTGGTGCATTATACATGCATTGGAAAAATATGCGTTGAGGCATATGATACATTGAACTAATGAAATTGAAAAGATTTGGCCCTTTGGGGTTGGACTTGCACGGATATATTCGTGTATTGTATATGGCCCTTGTGGTCGAAGAGGGAATGAGAATTGATAGTGAGGCCTATGATGGATCTTGGGGGCGTCGAGGCGCGGCGGTCGACTAGTGGACAGCTGGCGAGTACCCTGTGCCACTTGGCGATGCAGTCCGCTGCAACGCATTGACAATACCCAACAAGAACACGATTCTTTTCAACAACTGGAAGATTGTCTTTGGGCTAAGGCTGACAATTGATAGAGCATTCTCCTAGAAATTGTGAAAACCTCCATGGAGTTGTTTTTGAAAAACTGAGTCTATGTGCACATGCATAACATATGCATAAATTTGAGTGTCCATATCTGCATGATATATATTAATTGAGGAATATTGGTTATGACAATTGTTTTGAAATACTTGGATGATGATGATGATAATCATGTTGATGGCATTATTGTGATTATAGTATGATGATGATAGTTGATTAATGTTGAGTGCATTATTGAAATTCTGGTATGACATATCTGTATGATATTCTTTGTGTTATCTCCGTGTCTTGTGTTGGTATTGACGTAGGTGATCTCACCTCTTTGTTATCTTGTTTTTCTAAAAATTAAATAATAGAAGGATCGAGTTGTCTTAGACATAACGGGCTGTAGCTGTTCTGAGATTGGTGACAACAATAAAGAGTGGACATTCATGATCAAGATAGTATGCAGTATTGACATAGAACAGATGTCTGATGCATCAAGAAGGAGACACAAAAAAAATAAGTATGTTAAGTTTTCTTGTCAGTGTTGTACCGTGCTATTAAGTAGGACCCGTCATAGGGTTTGCTACTGTTAAAAAAAAGAGTCTGTTAGTTTTATTTTTCTCTTCAAATTGTTAAATATTAATTGGTGTCAATGTTGTCTATGAATCAGTTTCAATATATTTTCCAGTATTACTTATAAATTACAGTAAGTTTATATTTCAGCAAGAAAAAAATTTTTAAACCCACATTTTTAACTCAAACCTTTTATGAAAACATTTTCAGATTATGAGTCGGAAGTCAGACATGTGATACCTTAGGGAGGGTGTTACAATTAGCCTGATATCTAGCACACATGCAAACACTAAACATAATATCTGGCCTACTAGCAGTAAGATAAAGAAGAGATCCAATCATACCTCTGTATTTCATTATTTCTATGGATTTACTTCCTTCATCTTTATCCAAATAGCAAGAAGTGCCCATTGGTGTAGCCATGTGCTTGACATTGTCCATTTCGAATATTTAGAGCAGTTCCTTGCAGTATTTGGTTTGACTTATGAATGTCCCTTCTTTTGTTTGTTTAATTTGAAGCCCAAGGAAGAAATTAAGTTCTCCCATCATTGACATTTCGAACTCATTCTGCAAAGACTTAGCAAAATCTTTGCAAAGGGATTCATTAGTAGCACCAAAGATAATGTCATCCACATATATTTGTACAAGGAGAATATCATGCTTTTTGTTTTTGATAAAAAAAGGTAGTATAGACTTTTCATCTTGAAAAACCATTTTCTAAAAGAAACTTACTCAACCTTTCATACCAAGCTCTAGGAGCTTGTTTTAAGCTGTACAAGGCCTTTTTGAGTTTAAAAACATGGTTGGGTAGTTCATGATTTTCAAAACCCGGAGGTTGTTCAACATATACCTCTTCTTGAATAAAACCATTTAGAAAAGCAGTTTTAACATCCATTTGATATAACTTGATATCCATGATGCAAGCATATGCAAGTAACATTCTAATGGCTTCTAATCTAGCTATAGGTGCATAGGTTTCTTCATAGTCTATTCCTTCTTCTTGATTATAACTTTTTTCAACTAATCTTGCTTTATTTCTTGTTATTAAGCCATTTTCATCAAGTTTGTTTCTAAAAACCCATTTAGTACCAATTATAGGATGATTATTAGGCCTAGGAACTAATTCCCAGACTTGGATTCTTTCAAATTGATTTAATTCCTCTTGTATAGCTAAGATCCAATGTTCATCATCAAAAGCTTCAATTATATTCTTAGGTTCAATTTGAGAAACAAAGACTAAGTGATTACATGCATTTCTAAGATAGTTTCTAGTAATTACCCCTTTTGAGATATCACCTATCACGGAGTCAAGAGGGTGATGTCTTGATGTCCTCCATTCTTTAGGAAGGTCCATGACTTATGATTCTTCTTGATTTGGAGATTCCTCTTCTTGTTTCTTTTATTCCTTATTGTCCAAATGTGATTTCGCTAAAGCTTCTGCAACATCATCAACAACAAACTCCTTTCTCGATCCATTTGGATTAGTTTTATCAAATGCAACATGAATGGATTCTTCAATTGTCATAGTTCTTTTATTATAAATTCTAAATGCTTTGCTATGAATAGAATAACCTAGAAATATGCCTTCATCAGACTTAGTATCAAACCTTCCTAAGTTATCCTTTTCATTATTCAAAACAAAACATTTACATCCAAAACCGTGAAAATGTGAGACATTTGGCTTTCTTCCCTTGTATAACTCATATGAGGTTTTCTTTAAAATCAGCCTTATAATGGTTCTATTCATTACATAACACGCGATATTTACTGCATCCGCCCAAAAATACTTAGGAAGAGAAGCCTCATTGAGCATAGTTCTTACCATTTTTTCCAAAGATCGATTTTTCCTTTCTACAACTTCATTTTGTTATGGAGTTTTAGGGGCAGAAAAATTATGCTCAATGCCATGTTCATCACAGGAAGTTTCAAAAACATGATTTTCAAACTCACCACCATGGTCAGTTCTTATGGATGTAATTGGAAAACCTTTTTCATCTTGGATAACTTTGACAAGTTTCTTAAAAGCTAGAAATGCATTATTTTTTTGAGAAAGAAATAGAGTCCATGTAAATCTAGAAAAATCGTCCACAGTCACTAATGCATAGTAATTCCCACTAAAGCTCATAGTTCTAAATGGTCTAAAAAGATCTATGTGCAAAAGTTGCAAAGGTCTAGTAGACGAAACAATGTTTTTGGCTTTAAAAGAGACCTTTACTTATTTTCTCTTTTGACATGCATCACATAATTTATCTTTTTCAAAATTGAGCTTGGGTAGTCCAATTACTAGTTCTTTAGAAATCAATTTTTTTAAGTGGTCCATGTGAATGTGAGCAATTCTCCTATGCCATAACCAAGACTTATCTTCCTTACTTGAAAAGCATTTTGCATCATTTGAAGATATATCATCAAGACTAATCATAATAGTGTTATTAACTCTATGACCAATAAACTTAACATGCTTGTCATTTTTATCTTCAATTATGCAATAATTTGAATTAAATATAACTCTATTTCCTTTATCACATAATTGACTAATACTAAGCAAGTTATGTTTCAAACCTTCGACAAGCAATACATTGTCAATAGAGGAGTTAGGATTCTTACCAACTTTGCCGACTCCAAGAATCTTTCCTTTGTTGTTATCTCCATATGTTACATGTCCATGAATTTTGAGAACAAGGAAAGAGAATTTTGAGTTGTCTCTGGTTATGTGCTTGGAGCATCCACTATCGAGGTACCAATTTGAGCTCTTTGCCTTCAAGCACAACTCATTGTCGCTTTCTTCTTCTTCTTCTCCTTTGACCATGAGACATAGATGGGTTTCTTCATTATCTGAACTATCAGTTAAGTCCATGTCGTTGTCATCACATGCTATGTAGGCTCTTCTTCCCTTTCTTTCCTTAAAGGGTTTCTTTTCATATTTCTCCATCTTATTTTGGTAAATTAGACACTCCATTTTCACGTGTCTAGATTTTCCACACTCATAGCAAGTTGGAGTTGAAGTCATTCCTTCCCCCTTATGATGAGTTTTCTTTAGTAGAAAATGTGGTCTTCTTTGGTTTCCCTTCTTTCTGAGAAACTTACCGAATTTCTTAACCATAAGATTAAGGTTTTCTTCATTTAGTTCAATATTTTCGGTGTTTTCTCCATCATCTTCATCAATTGCTGAGGCAGTGGCTTTGAGGGTTATGCCTTTTTTCTTTTTATCACTTTCTTCACTTTGGCTTAGTCTATTTAGCTCCAATTCATGTTCATGGAGTTTTCCAAAAAAGAGTAGCTAATGTCATAGTCGACAAGTCCCTTGATTCTGATATGGCTATAACCTTCGGTTGCCAAATCCTACTCAAACATCTTAGCACTTTGTTAATTAAATCTTCGTTAGAAAAATTCTTTCCTAAAGATACAAGATGATTTACGATGTGGATGAACCTCTTTTGCATTTCTTGAATGCTTTCTCCTTGGTTCATTCTAAATAATTCATATTCATGAGTAAGAGAATTAATTCTCGACCTCTTAACTTCACTAGTACCCTCATGGGTAACTTGTAAAGTGTCCCACATCTCTTTTGCAGTTTTGCAGTTTGAAATCCGAAAAAATTCATCATACCCCAAGGCAGTGGTAATGATGTTTTTGGCTTTTAAATTATGTTGAACTTTCCTTTTAACATCATCAGACCATTCACTCCTTGGAGTTTCATTCTTTACACCATAGATCGTTTTTGTAGGTATAAATGCATCGTTTTCGACAGCATTCCGCACATCTAGATCAATAACTTCGATGAAAATTTTTATTCTTTCCTTCCAATATGCATAACCATCCCTATTGAAAAAGGGTGGTCGGTTTATGGAAGATCCCTCTAAAAAGCCATTTGAGGAAGCCATGTTCTCTTGAAGCGGCTAAGCTCTTTATACAAGAGTCTAGCTCTGATATCACTTGTTACCAAGTGGCTTCCAGTATTTAAGAGGGGGTGAATTGAGTATTAAAAACTTTTCGCAAAAGCGTAAAAGAATTAAATATGCTCAGAATAAAATGTTAAAACGGCGTGAAAGTAAAAGAAGAGAAGAAGAATAGCCAATAAGTAAATTGCAAGAGATAATAAAATAAATGCAGATAAATAAAAAGATTAAGGATAAGAAAAGCAGACGCGATATTTATCCTGATTTGACCACCAACCACTTATGGCCTACGTCTAGTCCTCGAAACACAGTTCGAGATTTTTCACTATTCAAGACAAACTTAAAGCAGGTACTTGCGACCTTTACAATCTAGAGCACTTTCACATACAGGGAAACTCTACCCTTGTGCTAAAGCCTCAAACAGTCATGGATACCTCACCTTTACACAAACCTTCAAGGGATACCTCACCCTTGTTACAAAGCCTTTGAAGGATACCTCACCCTCTCAGAAATACAGCAGAAAATAGATGAAAAATAAACTCTCACAAAGAGTAAATATCACAAGTTGAAGTACTATAGAGCTCTCTAAGGATATCTCAGAATTTTAGCAAAAGAGCACATAAAATAAGAGAGAAAATTGTAAACCATGTTTTAGCACAACCAAAATAAGTTCAGATTGTCCAGGACTTGCTGAAGTGACCCAAGGTCTCTATTTATAGAGCCTTTGAGCACAAATGCCCGTTGGAAGCATTTAATATGATAATTAATGCTAAAACGTTTATGTATGAATTCAAAATTCAAAACAGAGTCTCGTGGGTTATTTGAATACCAGCATGGGGTATTTGAATACCACTGTTTTCATCTCTTATAAAAAACAGTCCAAAATCAGGTTATTCGAATACCACAAGGGTGTATTTGAATACCTCTATTTTAAACATATTGTAAAAACTGTTTAGAATGATGTTAGTCGAATAACTACAAGGTTATTCAAATACCTCTATTTAAAACATTCTGTAATCAGGTGTATTCGAATACCACATGGGTTATTCGAATACCTCTTATGAAAACATGAAAACGTATTGAAAAAGGAGCAGGTTATTCGAATATCTTAATAGGTTATTCGAATACCTCTGTTGACAGTTATTTAAAAACACTTTAGAAAATAGATCAGGTGATTTCTGAAATTCCACAAACCTTTTGATTTTTCAAAGCCATATTAAAACTTTAATTTAGTTTGTAAGAAAACATGTTTTTAGATCTTTTAAGTTAAACAATGAGATATCCTATAAAAGCTCTGTACAAAGGAGATCCTAAGTCCTAAAGCTAATCTTGAAGAACTTGGACTTGATCTTCTCATCATCTTCGTGTTTGTTATCATCAAAACTCATCTTCATTATCACATGGTAATCACAGATAATAGCATGTATTAAAAATCTTATCATATTATCCTAATGTAATTTACTTTATGTCTAATCAAATCCACTTTAATTCAAATCTATTATATTTTAATCAAAGCTTCTTTGAGAAGCTTTGACCACCAAATGACTAAGTTGCCCTTAGCTTGTTAGGGAAGCCAATTTTCCCCCTTCTCTCTCTCCTATTGCCGTGGCAATGCATGCCCAAGGGGAGCAAAATTTGCTCCCACACTTAACCCATTTTCACTAAAATTATCACATTTTCATCTAACACTTTCTCTTTCTTCAAGTTCATCTTCATTTCTCTCTAACTTCTCTCTTCTTCTTCTCCTTCACTTACAGTTTTGGCAGCCCATTGGTGACCATTTTTTTCACTTTCTCACCTCACCAACATCATTTCTACACTCCTCTCAACATCCTCTACACTTTCTATTTGAAGAATTTCTTCAAAAAATCCATCATCTCCTCCATTGTCTTCCAAGACCAAGTTTCAAACTTTAAGGTAAAGTTTCCATTTTTTCTTTTCCTTCTCTTCATTTTCGTGTTCTATGGTTTCATTGGAGACCAAAGATCCATCTTTTTCAAAGCTTGGTGTTGATTCTTTGTGTTTGAAATTTCTAGGGTTTTTGGACCCCAAAACCGAAACCACCAAGAAGCAACTAGAAGGTCATTTTCGTGTTCTTCCTTTAGGTAAGAGGGAGATTACTCACTTCAACCATTATTGGTAGTGAGAAGACTTTGTGTGGTTGTTGATGGAGAAATCCATATTTGAATGCTTACTTTGTTTGATGATTTTGCATGTTTATATATTCTTGATTGAGGGTGGTGATTGAATGATGATTTTGAATGCATTGGGGGTGTTGGAATGTTTAACAATGTTAGGTTTAATAAATAGAAAATTTGAGGGTTTCCTACACTAATGTGAGGTTACGGTTTTGGCTTTGGACTTTAAGGGATTGAATTGATTTTGTGTGAGATAAGATTTGAGTGATTAGGTATCAAGTGACTAATGCATAAAATGGAAAGAAATTGGAACTTTGAAGACCTAAGGAAGCCACGGTTTTTAGAGAAAATTTTGTGTTCAAATGATGCCTTGGTGCATTTTTGGACATTTAGGACTTAGAGGTATACATAATCCATAATGAGATAGAATAATTAAATTGAGTAATAACTCTTAAGAGAGCCACGATTTTTAAGGTTTCTTTAACCTAAAATTCTCATAATTGACCAAGATTTAAGACATTGGAAATGTTGGATTCCATAACACGAAATTGTGACAATTGATGAACTGTAAGTATATATGCTGATGTTGAGAATTGGTTCTATGCTATTGTGAGTCCCTATGTGGGACTAAGTACTTGATAAAATTATGATATGTTGATATTGAGAAATGATCATATGCCATTGTGGTATGCCTTATGATAAATGTATCATTGATAAACATACATGATGTACATTGCATCGTCATGCATATGTGTTATCCATTGGACATTATTGGAAAGGCGATGTATGCCTAGGAGATTGAATAACACCTATGTGCGGGTGCGAGTAGACTAAGCGTAGGGTCATAGTGGTTGACCCTGGGGGCGTCGGGGTATGGGTGTCTCACAATAGACAGTGGTAGCTCCACTGGGGCCGTGGGATAGACCGATGCAAACACACCGACGATCCAGATTTAGACGTTGTCCTATATCGTAATCAACTGTTGAGGTGCCATGTATAAGCCAATTGTGCAAATATTTTTATGAAATGAAGCACACTATTTTTAGGCTATCGAGATACTGGCATAACTCCTTGATCATTCTCTCCGAAATGTTAGTGTCTAGCTCCATGGAGTAAGAACTTAGTACCATACGCATGGTGAATTGTCAGTCTCATAATCCATCGAGCATGAGCATTTATAACTGTGAAAATATCTGTTCTTACTACTGCAATAATTATCTGATCTTTAGACTATTGACTGCTGGGGATATTACTGCTATCTGCCTGTTATTGTAATTCTTACCATTATTTACTATCGTTCTGCTTTTACTGATAATTTTATTATTACTGTTGATGAATATATATGCTATAATGCTATGTGGGCGTCCAGCGCCGTTCTGTTTTCTTGCTGCCATTCTGGTAATGAAAGCTGGGTATCTCACCTCTTTCTGTATTTCGATATTCCTATTTATTTATGTACTTCTGAGAAGACGTTCGTGAGGAAGAAAAGGAAACACCTGAGTTTCCGCTTTTTTAGCCATACTACGACTAGAGCTTACTGAGGATGTTGTCACACCCACGCCGATTTTTGGGGTATACTAGGGTGACTTTTCATGGAGGCTCCAATTGTCGGCACATAAATGTGCAGACGAACTGATGCGTTTATCGTGGGGAGCTGACAGTGTCTCTAGCTTAGGGTCGCTATGACCCGCCTATTTTTGATTTTACTGCTTTTGTTCTTCTGGAATTCTACCTTCCTGTCAGAGATTTGTGGAAGGATCTTTATTATACTCCACAAGAGGACTCTTTTCTCTCCACTGCTCGGGTTTCTACCCGAAACTCGGTCGCTCTAATGGCAATTTCATCGGATGAGGAGGACCTTAAGGAGGACCCCGCTATGGTCCCTTCTCGTCAGTCTTAGGGACTGATGCTGTCGGTGGTTACTGATGGCTAACCGTTTATCTTTTTGGGAAAGCCTGACGTTTTGCTATATTTGATGGGTGTATATTTGTATCATCTCGGGAGGGTATATCTTTTGCTTTTTGTGTAAATCATGATATAATTAAACAGGCTATTACATATATATATATATATATATATATATATATATATATATATATATATATATATATATCTTACTTACGGTGAGAGAATTATTTATTGTAAGAGGTGAGAGGAGTAAATATTGACCATTGGATCTTACATGAATGGTCAAGATTAGAACATAAATGCATGTGACTTTTTTATGACTTTTTTAAGTGGTCACATGACCTTTAATTAACGTTTAATCTTGACCATCCATGTATGGTTGTATGGTCAAGATTTACTCCTCTCACCCTTTCACAACAAAAATTTCTCTCACTAGATATGCCCCTATATATATATATATATATATATATATATATATATATATATATATATATATATATATATATATATGTTTGGATGTATGGTTTATTTTATGTTGGTTTTCACTGCGACCGTTTCAATTATCATCTCGCTACGAAAAGAACCTTTGAATTAACTTTTTGACGCTACTCGGTAATAATGCAATTTAAGCACAAAAAAAAAAGAATATAATGCCATTCAGAAAGGAACCTATACATCTATAAAATTAACTGGGTCTATGAGATTTAAACTCACTATTATTTTCCGCAATCTATTCCGTTTTATGTTTTAAATTATTATAGTGTGATGTTCCTTCTTCGTGAGGTAAGAAAAAGGGACGTTACACTAAAGATTCAATTACAAATTTTTAGAACATTAGAGACCCAATTACAAACTTTTTTAGTTTAAAAACCTATTTAAATTATCTCAAAAAGTTTAAGAATTTACAGAGTAATTATCCCTAAAAAATAGGAGAATGCTATTAAATTTGGAGTTTAAGTTTTTATGTACTATTAATGTAAAGTTTTTATAGAACTATCAAAATGGATCAAACTCGTCAAAAAATGTGGGTTGGATTATGTATATAGGTTCTTTGTTAGATTACATATTTGACTTGGCAATCACGTTTTCTTTCGGTGTATCTAATTATTACTTAGTATATGTTTGGTTTAAGGGTAATAAGGGGGGAAATTTTGCAGCGTAATTTTTTAAGAATTTAAGTCTGTTTGGTTGACAAGTGAAAGAATGAGAAAAAAATCAAGAGAGTAAATTTTTCACTCTTTTTGAGTTTTAATTTTACTCCAAGTAAGAATTGAGTAATTTTTCCTTAATCATCCCTCACCTAATCCAACCACTTCCCCCAACCCCACCTCTTCAGATACTCCAATCCACCATCGTCACCTCCTTTAAAAACGATTTACAGGTTTGTAGAGAGAGAAAGTGGTGGTTTTCTAAAGAGAGAAATAGGAGGTGATGGGTCAGATCGTGAGGAGGAAGAAGAAGGAACCACCATTGAGACAAATCTGGTATGCCATCCTGATGGGTCTCCAGCCACTATGAGCTCTAATGGAAATGCTAGTTTCCTTACCTATATTATGTAATCACTAACCATAAGTTTCTATTAAAGCACCATCATTGACCATCGCCATCTTTAAATCTTTCACATTGAGGACCCATTTAGTTTTAGAGTAGTTTGGGGTTTAGATTATTCGTCATGACCACTTGGCTAGTGCTAATGCCGGCGACAAAGAAGGGGCAGCAGAGAAGGAGTGCTTCTAGAAAATAGGGTTGGTGAGAGAAAAAAAAATGGGGTTAAAGATGAAATGAAGTTGGAAAATTACCGATTAAAAAGACTAGCTACCCCTAATAAGAGGTAAAGTAAACGGTGCACCTAAGCTCCATAACTTGGGAGGATGCATCGTAGAATCAGTTGTATCATTGACGTATTCTTGTGTACAAAGTGCATTACTAGTGAGATTTGTTTCTTATTTGTATTCAGTTATGGTCTAGCATATAAAATTTGATGGACTTTCACTGCTGCCTTGCACTTAAGAAATGAAGTATACGAGGATTTGGCTTTTGTGAACTACAAAATGTGTATTTGCACTCACGAAGTTAAAGTGCATTTTCATAATTATCTTACACTTTTATAAAATAATAGTCTCTAAAATGTGTAAATGGATCAATAATCTTGTGAAAATTTAAGAATTTACTTTTAATATATAATTAATTTTACATTGTCATCTAATGATGTAATATGACATCATGATGAGTTAAAGTTTATATATAATATCAAATTCATTAAATGATTTGACAATACATCATTGTAAAATTTTTTTATACTGACAGTACGTCAAAATTTAAACTGTTAATTTTACGATTGAAAGTTTTTTTTTACCTTTATTGCTATTATATTTTTTTTATATAAATAAAAGTTTAGGAAGAAGTGAAGTTGTCTCATTTCAAGGCATGTCACAAGTCTCTATGATAACTTATAGTGATACTTATAAATGATTTACCAATGAAAGTTTACTAGTAGAAATCAAACTAAAGACTTATTTTGTTTACTCGGTGTTGTCTTCAATGCACCTAAATTTTTTGGGTACACGGAAGCGCCCTAAATAAAATTCATTGATTTAATAATTTTAAAAATGAACGACAGAGATGGAAGACTGAGAACTTGTAAATTGATAATCTTGAAGTCTTAAAAATTGCAAACTTAGGCTCCTTAGAAAATAAAAAAAATAGCCCAAAAATATAAATAAAAATTGTTTTCTTCCTCTTCTTTTTCCTTCACTTGTCACAACCCCACGCCAGACCACCACCCCAATGTTTCAACACTCATTCATACCCACTTTCCAGCTCATCAGAATCAAACCACCATAGTCGAACAACACCAGGGTGAGTGTTTTACTGAGCAAGCCCGAGAACTGTGAGTAACTGAAACATCTCTTGAAAGGATCAAGAGACTATGAGTTGCAAGTTTGTGGCTGGCAATGGGAACTTCATTGTGGATCTTCACCGATGTTGGTGACTTCGTGGATCTTGACCGGAACATGATCAAGATCTGACTTGGAGAAACCATCTTCGTTAACTTCGTCTTCAAACTCCACCACATGCTCGCCCAACCCAGATCCACCTCACGGGTGCGATCTGTTGATCTTTGTCTGGGCTTTTTGCAGATCTTGTTTTACTAAGTTTATTGACACCAAAGTCACATCAAATTGTACCCTATAATGATAGAATTTTGCATTCAAATTCTGTGTTGAACTTAGGGTTTCAAGAAACCCCAATTTGGGAATATATTTTTCTTGACTTGTTTTGATTCTTGAATCAATACTATGATGTTTTTTAATGTGTGTTAAGTGTTTTACACAATTAAATTGAACCCAAACCACTCCTTTCGATCTGAAACTCATCACACACGCGACTCGGTTTTGCGGTTTCATTTTTTATGAAGAACACATGGATCAATGTGTTTTATCATGGGTTTTGGTTGTTCTCATATAGGCATTGTTTTTAGGTAAAAGTGGTGTTGAAGAAAATACATCAAAATACAAGAAATTCAGCTCAATTTGAGCTCTAATGGCAGAAACCCACTTCCCACAAGTCAACCCGTGCGAGTAAGGAAGACTCGACCCAAGTCTTGCTAAAAAAAAGTATAATAATGGAACGATGGTGCTGTAGTGTGTTGAGGTAGAGATGAAGCATAATCATGTTTGAAGTTTGATGGACTAAAATGCAAAAAAGAAGAAGAAAGAAATAAGGACTTAAGAAATAAATAATACAATAAGATAGGAGCTTGTGAAATATATAAAAAAATGGTAATGATAGGTGAAATTCATGGTGCATCCATGCACCCAAACTCATTTAGGTGCATGGAAGCCTTCACCTTCTTTACTCTATTTGATTATGCCAATCTCACCTTTATTTTCTATATAAATTCATGTTAGAGTAGCTAAGTATGGTTGAGGACCATTCTTAACTCTCACATGATGCATAAACGTGATGGTTGCACAACAAGACCTTAAATTTATTACTCGAATCTTTTGTAAGTTTTGCATCCCATCTCAACAACTTTTCAGCAACTCCAGATTTAGCCATTTAGGTTTGGTTTTTTGTTTTTGGTCATTAGAAAATGAGTCTAAAGGCTCCAAATATCCAACATGGGCTAATCCTAACAACCAGCAATGCAGCATTGCTAAACAAATGCATCATTTAATCACAAGCGTGGTTGCTAGAGCCAACGAAGGCTTCCGGGCACCTAATTTAGTTTGGGTGCATGGATGCACTCGAAACTGACTTCCAATAACATGTCAACATGAATTTCTTTTTTATTATATCTGAACCCATAATTTGTGTTATATTTTATTTTTAGTTCCTATTTTGTTATTGCAAGTTAGTTCCTTTAGAGTTCAGACAACACCAATACCCATTGACCCGCTGGAAACTTGCCAAAAACCGGTCGAAAAATTGTTGTTGCTCTTCATCTCAACCAAAACCCCATAACCTTTCTTTTCTCTCCACAACTCAAACTAACCTAAAACCCATCCTCTCATTCTTGCAATCAGTTATCACTGTGAATTTAAAACCCAGACCAAAGTACAAAATTAGATTCGATTCTGAGTGAAGTCCTTTGGATTTGACCACCATCAAAAGATCAAACCCACCATAATCAAAACACCAAGTTATGCCCAAAGTTTCAAGCTATTGCATCATCCAAATCCAAAGAGTTTCAAGCTTTTGCATCCGCTCCCGATCAACGACCCTAGTCCGAATTTATCCAAATCGAAGCTGGAGGAAACAACTTAGGAGGTCTTTGTCGGGGCTTTCCAAAGTTTAGGGCCAAAGCCGTTGACGTTCATATCGCAGTATCAAAGTCAGAGATAGGTGATTGAGATTGGTCTCTGAAAACAATGGCGCTGTCACTGGACATGTTGTTGAGTTCGAAAACAGTGAGCAAGGTGAGAAGGCTTTGGGTCTTAAAATGGCATCATCGAGAAGGAGCTCAGTAAGTGAGTTGGGGGTGACTTTGAGTACGGCTTGTTCTTTATCTTATGGTAACACCTTGCCAGTCCTAAAAAGATTTAATAATTGAAATCGAAAGCAAAGATATAGAGAATGAGAAATTGATGCAGAAAATGTGTGAGAAATTACAGAATTGAAAAGAAATGGAAGCAGAGGAAGAATTGGAAAAAAGATAGAGAGGGTGTTGCTTACTTCTACCCATGACTGTGTTGTGTTTCTGCTGCAATGAATCGAAGAAGAAGATAAAACCCTAGGAAATGGAGAAAAATGGAGAAAGAAAGTTTGGGGGAAGGAGGAGTTGGAGGAAGAAAGAGAAAGTTGTTATTACTGATGGTGATGGAAGAATAGAAAGAAAATAATTTTTATTTTTTTAGGACAATTTTTATAATTTTTTAAAGGGCTTCAGTTTGTAATTTTTTGATTTTCGGTTCCTATAATTTATTTTTAAAATTACTAAATTAATAAATTTTTATTTGTGGTACATCCACGCACATAAAAAATTTAGGTGCATTGATGAGAACACTTGCTAGAACCATTTAGGTTTGGATTAGATAGAATGTAAAAGGGAGAGTAAAGATCAGTTACTTTTTTCTTTTAGGACAGAAATTGGCTCCAACTCAAGTTGAAGGAAAATTCTCCAGCTCTCTCTAATTTTATATCATGTGTATATTTTATTAAGTTAATGAAGTTGAAACAAGTAAAAATTTAATAAAATATACATATAACATAAAATTAGAAAAAATTAAAAGACTTTTTTCAACTTAAGTTGAAACTAAATTTTATCCTTTCTTTTATTAAGTAGATCTAGACATCTAGTTAATTTTTTGTTTGACTGCAGTTTTATCTAAGACTTCCTTGGGATTAAGGATCCCACATGAAATTTTGAATAAAATATAATTACTCACATACACTTACATATAATATTTTATATTTATAAATTTTTATTATGTGATTATAATTAATTTCACATTATTTTTTACACATTTATATTTTAATTGTATCATATACTCCAAATGTAAAATATCATGTATTAAAAAAATTTGCAAGTAGTATTTTTTTTCTCCATATGGTTTTGTTCTTAAAAGTTAAAAAAAAATATCGTTTTTTTAAATTTTTTTATTTGGATATAGTAAGAGCCTCTATTATTTTCTTGATAATCTGACTGGAAAATGGAAAGAGACTATCTGTAGCTGCCTTTATTATTTTCTAAAGATGGTCAAAACATTAGTTTGAACTTTTATTTTTTGGTCTGAACATTAGTTTGAACTTATTTTACTGATTTTTTCTTTTTGCTTTTTTGGCAACTTTAACCGTGGCAAGGCATTGTAGTTGTAGTACTAATAATAGGAATTTTAGCACTCAACGTATCTTCGGATATTATATTCATTTTCTAAAATTTATGGGAAAAGTTTTAAGTATTTTAACCAGAGAGTAATATTAGAGTGATAGGGTGACGATAATCCTTGTATTCGAGGACAAGGTAAACTCCAAGAAAATAAGAAGAAGAAATGCTGAATGATTCTGATTTTCTACCTTTTTCATTTCATCAGAGAAATATATAAGCAAGTACAAATGCCAATGATTGGCTGCCCGCAACTTTAGGAAACAGAAAGGGAATCTAGTGCAAAATATAAAAACGGATTCTAGCACATGAAAGAAAACTACATGGAGGAAATAACAAACTGATGCGTGTGGTGCCTACTGCTCAGTAACAGATTACTCTCTAGAAGCTTCTATATCAGGGGTTTTGGGTTGCCTTTTGCCTACACATAGTCATTTAAGTATATGGGCTTCTTAGCTGCTCTCTTGGGTCTATCAGTTTGGGTCGTGTTGCTATCATCTTGGTCCGTGTTGCTATCATCACCCCTTGCTGGGAAAAACACCTTGTCCTCAAGGTGGTAGTGCAGTTGCAGTTGTTCCCAGTCTTCCCAACTGGTGTCTTCTGGTGCAAGTCCTAGCCATTGGACCAAGACGAGAGTGGTTGGTGGAGTAGTAGTATGATCAATTTTGGAGTCCAATATGGCTAGTGGTTCCACTAATGGTTGATGGTCGAATACTGCTGGGGGCAGTGGTGCAGTATCATTGCTGGGAAGACCCTGATGAGGCTTCAAAAGAGAACAGTGGAACACTGGGTGTATTTTTGATGACTCGGGAAGTCTGAGTTGGTATACGACCGGGCCAATCTGGGCAGTGACTTGGAAGGGACCATAGAACCTTTTATGGAGCTTGTTGTATGTGGACCCCGAGAGTGATTGTTGACGGTAAGGGCGAAGCTTAACATAAACCCAGTCGCCGATATTGTACGTGACATCGCGACGGTGGCGGTCAGCGATTGATTTCATAGCAGCTTGGGCCTTTTGTAGGCGTTTTTGCAACAAGGATGCCAAGGCCTGGCGGTCAGAGAGCAAAGAATCCACAGCTTCCACCTGAGACGACCCAACCAAGTAGTGGGGAATGGTAGGTGGTGGTTTGCCGTACACAACCTCAAAAGGGGTAACACATGTGCTTGAATGTACTGAAGTATTATAGGACCATTCGGCTAAGGAAAGAAATTTATGCCACCGTGAAGGTTTCTTATGAACAAAAGCCCGTAAATACTGTTCTAAAACCCGATTAAGTACCTCAGTTTGACCATCAGTTTCAGGATGGTATGAAGTGCTCATGCGGAGCTTAGTGCCACAAAGTTTAAAAAGCTCGCGCCAGAATTTGCTGATGAATATCGGGTCTCAGTCAGATACCAAGCTGCGAGGGAAGCCATGGAATTTACAAACCAAGTCAAGGAAAAGCACTGCAACCTTGAAGGCCGTGAAATGAGCTGGGAGTGCCCCAAAATGGGCACCTTTGGAAAAACGGTCAACCACTACTAGAATGACGGTGTTGCCACTAGAAGGGGGTAAGCCTGTTATGAAGTCTAGGGAAAGATCCTCCCAAACAGCTGAGGGTATTGGAAGGGGTTGGAGAAGTCCTGCTGGTTTTTTGGTTTCATATTTTGTTTGTTGGCATGTGATGCATTGGGCGACAAAGTTTTTCACATCAGAGCGCATCCCTTGCCAGTAGAAGTTGGTGTTAAGACGATGTAATGTTTTAGAAATTCCCATATGACCACCAAGAGGGGTTGTGTGGAATTCAGCTAGTAGGAGATGCTTGTGAGGATTGTCCATATTCAGCCATATCTTTCCTTTGAACAAAATAAGACCCTGATGGATCGTGTAGTCAAGAAGGGTTGTAGGGTGTGAGGATAGCTGTTGCAACAGGTTGGTGTATTCAGTCGAGTTTGTTAGTGACTGCCGAAGTTGGTCCAAAAATTCAAAGTAGGGCATGGACAACACCAGTAATTGACCCTCCGGTATCCTGGATAAAGCATCAGCTACAACATTAGTGGTGCCTGTTTTGTATTGAATTGAGTAATCATAGCCCAATAATTTTGATAGGTAGCATTGTTGTTCTGGTGTTTGGACTACTTGGGTCATGAGTTCCTTGAGGCTTTTGTGGTCTGTGAGTATGGTGAATGGGAGACCAAGGAGATATTGCCTCCACTTCCGGACTGCAGTAGTAATGGCATGTAATTCGCGCACATACGCGGAAGCTTTTTGTAATCTTGGACAGAAAGGTTTACTGAAGAAGGCAATGGGGTGGTTATTTTGTATCAGAACAGCACCCATGGCGAGCCCCGAGGCATCGGTTTCCAGTATGAATGGTGCCGAAAAGTCTGGAAGGGCTAGAACTGGGGCTTTAGTCATGGCACACTTTAAATTGTCGAAAGCTGATTGAGCATCTCGGCTCCACCGAAATGAGTCTTTCCTTAGCAGAGATGTTAATGGCGTAGCAATGGCGGCATACCCTTTGATAAATCGTCGGTAGAACCCAGTGAGACCCAAAAACCCTCTGAGAGCTTTCACCGTCCTAGGGACGGGCCACTCCACCATAGATTGTATTTTGGAAGGATCCGGTGCCACGCCCTTCTGTGAGACTATATGACCCAAATATTCGAGTTGTCGTTGGGCCAGCAGGCACTTAGACCACTTTAGAAAGAATTGTCCTCGCAACAATGTGTCAAAAACCTTTTCTAGATGGATAAGATGGTCTGGGAAAGTAGAGCTGTAGACCAAAATATCATCAAAGAACACAGCAACAAATTTGCGTAGAAAAGGTTTAAGCAATTCATTCATAGTAGCTTGAAAAGTGGAGGGAGCGTTACAGAGCCCAAAGGGCATTACCTTATATTCGTAATGACCCTGGTGAGTGCGGAATGCGGTCTTAGGGATATCAGCTTCATCCATCAGTATCTGGTGGAATCCCTGTCGCAGGTCAAGCTTGGAAAACCAAGATGCACCCCCTAGTTCGTCCAAGAGCTCGTCAATGGTTGGCATTGGGAATTTGTCCTTAATGGTAATGGCGTTTAAGGCTCGATAATCAACGCAGAAGCGCCAACTACCATCCTTTTTTTTAACAAGAAGAACTAGGGAAGAGAAAGGACTTCTGCTTGTTTGAATCATTTCAGAACGAAGCATTTCTTCTACCTGTCTTTCGATCTCACACTTTTGGAAGTGTGGATAACGATATGGGCGGACTGTAACTGGGGCCGAGTTGGGTACTAGGTGAATTTGGTGTGTGATGGCTCGGTGGGGGGGAGGGGATGAAGGGGTCTGGAATAATGAGTTGTATTGGAGGACTAGGTGTTGGATTTCTGGTAGTGGGTGGACAAGGGTGGGTTCGAGTTGTGGGTTGTGGGATAATGGGTCAGGTAGGATGGTGAGGTGATAAAAGGCTGAGGCAGAGTGGGTATTGATGAGACGTTTAATTTGATGGGCGGATGCGGTTTCAGGTGTAGTTGGTGCGTCGGCCCGTAATTCAATTGAGCTGCCATGAATAGTGAATTGCATAGTGAGTTGCTGATAATCAGTGATAATGGGCCCAAGATCTTTTAGCCATTGGATCCCAAGGACTAGGTCTGCACCCCCAATTGGGAGAATGTGGAGGTCCACTTCGAATTGATGACCCTGAATTGAGATGGGGACATTTGGGCTCTGTAAATGACACTCCAAGACGGTGCCGTTTCCAATCATCACCTTCAAGGGTGTTGTAGGTTGTGTGGGAAGGCCAAGGAATTTAGCCATTCGGGTCTGGAGGAAGTTGTGGGAGCTCCCACTGTCAATCAGAATCGTGACCTGGGTGTGGTTGATTTGCCCAAGTATGCGGAAGGTTTCAGGGGTGGGGAGGCCGGAGAGGGCGTTGAGGCTGAGTTGGGCGTCGGATGGGTTTTTGGAAGAGGGGCTTGATGGGGTGGCCAAATCAAATGGGTCCTCGGGGGGTGGGATTTCTGAATCATCGTCTGCGATAATGAGGAATAGGCGGCCCTTGCATTTGTGGCTGTTGTTCCACTTCTCATCACAATTGAAGCATAACCCGCGGTCACGGCGGGATGCCATCTCCTCGGGGCTGATTCTCTTGAAGGGAAGTTTGGGGGGCGTGGGTAGTAGGGGGTTTGTTTGGGAAAAGTGGTGTGGTTATTGGCGGCTGAGGGTGGCGGTAGAAATGTAGAGGGATGAGGAGATGGGAGACCCTTGCCACGAAATCCCCGGCGGCGGTCGTCTAGTTTGTCCTCTTGTAACTTTGCCAGAGCTGTTGCTTGTGATAAGGATGATGGTTGTAGGGCCTGGACCTCACGTCGAATTTCCGGTGATAGCCCAGAGATGAAGCCACTCAATAGGAACGGTTGAGGTAGCCCGACGATGCGGTTGGCGAGGCGTTCAAACTCGGTCAAGTATTCATTAACGGAGCCACGCTGAGTAAGTTTAAACAAGGCACCTTTGGGGTCATCATAGTAGGAAGGTGCAAATCGTGTCTCTAGAGCTTGGAGTAGCCCTGGCCAGGATGTGATGAGACCGTTGCGGTGCATCCATTGGTACCAGCTGAGTGCCGGGCCGTCCATGTAGAACGATGCAACAGTGATGCGGTCATTATCTGGTGTGTTCTGATAATCAAAAAATTGGCATATTTTAAAGATCCATCCCATGGCATCTTGGCCATCAAAGCGGGGAACCTCCAGTTTGATGTGGGGTTTATGGTTGTGGGGTGGAGGTGGTGGAGGGGGGTTTTGGTCGCGGATGGCTAGGTGGTCTATGATGGAGTCAATTTTGTTGGATAGGTCGGTTTGGGTTGAGGCTAGGCTGGTGTAGTTTTGGGTTAGGGAAGCTTGGTTCTGGGTTAATCGAAGGATGGCCTCTTCCATTTGGGAGTTGGTGGCAGAGTTAGAAGAGGTTGATTTAGGCATAGGAAGGGCAGGTCGGACCAGTTGATAGGGTGACGATAATCCTTGTATTCGAGGACAAGGTAAACTCCAAGAAAATAAGAAGAAGAAATGCTGAATGATTCTGATTTTCTACCTTTTTCATTTCATCAGAGAAATATATAAGCAAGTATAAATGCCAATGATTGGCTGCCCGCAACTTTAGGAAACAGAAAGGGAATCTAGTGCAAAATATAAAAACGGATTCTAGCACATGAAAGAAAACTACATGGAGGAAATAACAAACTGATGCGTGTGGTGCCTACTGCTCAGTAACAGATTACTCTCTAGAAGCTTCTATATCAGGGGTTTTGGGTTGCCTTTTGCCTACACATAGTCATTTAAGTATATGGGCTTCTTAGCTGCTCTCTTGGGTCTATCAGTTTGGGTCGTGTTGCTATCATCTTGGTCCGTGTTGCTATCATAGAGTGGTGATACAAAAGAAAAGTTTTAAAAAATTAAGAATACCACTCGCCCATGTGAGGCAAAAGAATAGTTTTTTCCCTCTTTAATTCTAATTTATTGTCCCAAATTTATCTCTTTCAAGTTTCAACCACGGAATTATACACGTGTTCTCAATTTGTAGAGTTTGTCTATTGAGGCAGTTTACAGATATAAAATTAAGTTTATGAGTATTGTTATGGGTACTAAAACCTGGATTGATGTAGGCAAATAAAATAATAATTTATGGATTAAATAAAATTAAACTGAGTATTTTTTATTCAGTAGTAAATAAATATTTTAAAAAATAAATTGCAACGTAGTTCCTTTTGGTTTTGATTTTTACATTAATAAATTATTCTCACCGTTTGAGAGTCATTGCCACATATCATCATCTCCACAAAGGAAAGGTGCAAGTTGCATGGTGTTTGATATAGTGCTATATTAATCAGAACAAGGAAATTGATTGGGAATACAAAAGCAATGCAAGGAGATAGGGTTTTGTACGATAATTACCAAGGAAAATAATTACCCACTCGATACTTTGTCTCTTTTATTTCCGCCGCCTATCGTCTTGTAGCTATTATTTATAAGTTATATAGCTTATAAAATTGATATAGTGATATGTTAAATTAATCCATTAACATCTGATCCAATTGCAATCTCAAGAGCGGCACGTGGACAGAGTAGGAGATGAAAAGCAGAGGCGGCTGGCAACACATTGATGGTGTGAAGGAAAGGGGTTTACAATTATGCATGTCACCCTGATCGATGGTATGTAAACGATTCAGATATGAAAGAAAGAGGCTTGCTTTTATGAAAGAATCTGGCTTCTGAATGAAAAGAAAGAATAATTTCCTAAAATTTTATTTTTTTTATTAAAATAAGAGTTTATTATTCTAAATTCTATTTCATTAAGGATTATTTTAAAAAATAAAAGACACTTTACATGTCAATATTACTATTCCACATAGTTATTTTTTATTAGTCTACATAAATACAAGTTTTGAAACCCAAACTTGTAATCAAGTTCTGTTTTGTCTCGAAGTTGTGATGGTATTGGGCTCCTTAAAATGTGAATCTCTACCCAGTTGTTCCTCTGAGCGTGGAAACAGGGGGGTTGACTCTCGTTGGGGGAAGGAAGCTTCCCAACACTTTCTTCCTCAACGATTGACTCTCCTCAATGTCCCCTGAAATACCATAATATCGGTAACTTAGTATACTTGACATATAACTTGTAATACTTACCGTAAGATATCACATTTAAGACTAATACTTGAATAACTTATCCAAGTTGTAAAAGAATTAATCTTGTAACGATACTGATTTTAAAATCTCATTTGCGAATAGTATAAAAATTAGATAAATAATCAAATAAAACCATACAATACACAACTGAACATTACTTGCTCATAATATACAGAAATATAAAACTCAATTTACAAATAATTTACATACATAAGATTATATTTCAAAAAGTAAATATATACAACTGTTACTTCGAAGCATTAAACTACATAAAGATAAAACTTCCAGTGAGAAAGTTCCTCAGAAGGATCTTCCTCAGTCTCCTCCGAAGACACAAACCCTGGGTTCTGCGCAGACCTAGGAACAGGAGTACGCACAAACGACACCATTGAATTCTCTCTAAGGGTGTAAACAGGAATACCCCATAATTCCCTTATGGGCATTGAGAACTATAAATGTAAGGAAACAATAGTAAACAAAATAGGGTTCCCATTACGGGTCCCACTAAAAGTTAGGGTCAACTCCCCAACATAAACTACACGATCCCACTCTAAATCTATGGACCAAGCATCCGCATCCTTGTGGAACTTAACACACATAAATCTGACAATGCCTCGTCGATACACCATACCATACAACAAATAAACTATCTCAAATAGAATCCAGGCGTTCCCGACTCTTCTTCTACACCGTCTTTATTTAATATAAACATATAACATAACAGACAAAACATGAAGATGTGAGATCCCCTATATCAATATCAGTATAGCAATATAGAAATGACAGTAAACATACAGATATAGTATTAACACATTGAACCATGTTATCACATCACATATAATATATAAGATAAATATATTTGTCACATCAATATGTTGACCCACTATACAAATGTACACAGACCAATTCCTACTCTATGGAACTAATCACAATTTCGGAGAGAATGATCTAGAAGATCTGTCTGTATCTTGTTAGCCTCAAATAAAGTGCTAAAATAGAATTTCAGCGTACACAACATGGCTTATACATGACAAGTCTACGCCAGATCCATATTAAGAATAGTATTTTGTCAATATCATTAGTGCATTGCCCAATACCACGACCCAGATGAGCTACCAACCGGCCACATGTGGAATCCTCTGCACACCAATGCCTCCAAGTTCAACCAGTGAACAACACTACGTATATCGCACCCGTACTAAGGTGTACTTCATCTCCTAGGAAACTCACTTTTATCAAATAAAAGCTTACTTGCTTTTCAATGCATGATGTATGATTCAAATACATATACAAATATCATTATCACTATTTTTCATAAAAACATGCCATCACATGGTAGTACTACTTTCCAACACAACTGAGTCCACAACGTCGACCCAACAACAACTTGATGTTATTTTCAATTGCGTAGTACTTTTACCTAGTTTTCACAATCGCGTAACATTTTTCTTACGTTTTCAAATCGCGTAAGCATTTTTCAACGTTTTCGCAATCGCAGAAATATTTTCAACATTTTCTAAATTGCATAGATATTGTTAAACGTTTTCTCAATCGCATAGCGATTTTAAATTATTTTCTCAATTGCGTAAGTTGAAAATCACTATTTTGGAAACGCGTAATATTTTATCACTATTTTCTTCAATCACATAAAATATTTCTTAGCTTTCTAAATTAAATTTTTTAGACTTTCTTTATAATATATATATTTTGGCCTTACTTATAATATTTTCTCATTAATATTCCTTTAAATAGTATTTTCTGCTACTTCTCACAAAATTCATATTTCTTTGATTTAATCCAATATCATAGCTCAAAGCAGACTAACGCGCCTAAAAACTCAATGAGTGAGCTATATGTCAATAAACTTTAAGTTATAAATTTATTTCCCTTTATAACTGAATTTCTTTTCCATTTGATTCCAAAAACTTGTTTCTTTTCTTTTTATATCTTAAAATCCACTAATTTAAATTCTGATTACTTCAACCCCTAAATCTACTCTTAAGAAATTATTTTTGACCTAGATTAATAAAACTTGGCATGTTGGCCAAAACTCACCTAATATTTCATGATAAAATATTTATTCATTTTCTAATTTATATTTCTTTATAAAAGAAATCTCTAATCCAACTTACTTGTTATTAAATCCTTTAATTTCATGATTGGTAAAATAATTTGGAAGGATTTGTTCCAAAAATGATGTTGAGGCAGTGAGCCTCTAGGTTCTTTGGAACCTTCGTACTTTTCCTTTTCACGTGAATCACATCCTATATTACACATACATCATCATGCTTCTATAAACACATATTCAAGCTTATCATCAAAGCAATAAAGCATACAAATCCAAACAATCACAAATAATGAAGGCTTAAACAATCAAGTGAATAAATTCTTATGGATTTTTCACCACAAACAATCCATTTCCTCACCACCAATACATGGTTGATGAGGTTAATCTCCTTCTTACCTCAAGGAAGACCAATAACTCTTGATGCTTTCTTGATGATTTCGTGTAACACCACAACCAAACCCTAGAAAACTTAAACCATAATAAAGTCACAAATCAAGCTTGAAAATAAGAAAACCATGGATCAATGTTGGTCTAGAAACTTAAAAATTAATTTTAGAATCAAGAAACAAGAACTTTACCTTGAAGAGTAGAAAACCCTAACTTGGATTCAAGGTAGTAAATGGAAGAACTAGGCTAGGTTCACAACATGAAAAGGTCTTAGAATAGTGTATAGGTTAAGAAAATGAGATTAGATAGAATTATGGAAGCTTGGATGGTGTTTTATGGTGGTGTAGCCGAGACCTTCATAAAGGAGGAAGGTAAGGTTTTTCTTTGTGTTTAGAAGAAAGAGAATGGAGAGAAAAGCTTCTTGGTTACAAAGCGTGATATGCTTGAATGAAATATCCTAACACTAAAGCTCCTAGCCGTGGAGTGCTATAGCATGGAGAGTCAAAGACTTAGCTATTAAGTTTGTGAATGAGCATATGGTGTTGGTCACAAAATTGTCATGCTTTGATCACTTGGTTTTCTATTGGTTCATGCTTAAGGAGTCATAACATGAATCACAAATCCTAGAAGCTGTAAGAACCCTCCTTGGCATGGAACTCAAGGGGAAAGGTAACTAAGTTTTGATTCAATTTAATTCCAATTATGCTTAGGTTAACTAGTTAGTTACTCTAGGTTTATGACTAAATTTTCAAGCCATTAACATTGACCAATTTCCATTGGTTCACCTTAAGCATCAAGCCTTCTAATTGGTTTACAAAATAAGTCATCAAGACTTTTTTCCAAAGGCTATTGTCCAATGGACAAAAGTTACAGAAACTATTACCCAATGGACATAAGCTACTGTTCACAAGTTAGTAGGTATTGTCCAATAGATAATAAAACACGAAAATTTTTTATTTGATAGATAAATTCTAAAAATTATAAAATTGAGAACTGTGTCTTTTGGTTTCGGGTTTAGTAAGCACCCCCGGTCTCGAATAAACTGTCAAAGATTTTTTCTCCGGCCCAAAAATTTTTATTTTCTTGGCCCGGAGTAAAACACACAAAAAGTTCAAAAACAATTACACAACAGTCAAAATAAATTTAACAGTACACAGAAACCACAAAATAGTATAATTAGGCATTACAAAGAAATAGCAAATTTCAGGGTATTACGTAACTGGTTAAATAACATGAGCTATGTTACTTCTAATTTAAAATAACAACTAATCCATAACAATTTCACTAATAATTATGGAGAGCCAAAGAGAAAAGGTCATACATATACATCAATGTCCTCAACTGGACATAGCGTAACACACAAACCTTATATAGAAATAAAGCATATATAAAAACATTATACAAGCTTTATACCAAAAGTAATAAAACTACACTAGTTCTTTTACTTCACTACCTTCCCTTTCTCTTGAGGGGTTGCTACCTGGATTTATATGGAAACATAGCGGGGTGAGAAATCACAATTTCTCAGTATGAGTAACCAATACCAACGTTTATTCATTCACCATAAACAAACCACACTATAAGCAAAAGATTATACCTGCAACATATAAATAAGCCACTACTTAACACTATCAGAAAAATACATACCACTTTATGTAACATTCACAAGGCAAGCTATAATCCTAACTCACACATATACGACAATTAATGATATCAAACAACCGCCACATATAATCATAAGATATTATGAACAAGTAAGCGAGAAGCAAAGCAACCACCCATACAGCTGCCAACAAATGCAATGCTTCATGATATGATGTATGATTATGCTCATATAAAGTCCTAATATTATGAGTATACAATACAAATGCAGGTTTTTAGTTTTAGAAAAACACATGTTACTTGCTCATTCCCAAGAACCTTGTTTCTTTGTATATACTGAGTAGGATAGGCATAAAAGCCCTCACACTACTTGGTAATAAGTGGATTCCTTCCCCTCACAGAGGTAAGAGTACTGCTACCACCCCATATTGGTAACCTTGACCATAATAGTAATGATGCTAGGAGAATCTAGATCCAACACCTTGTTCTCAGGCCATATGGTTGTGCACACTATCTAAGGTTACAATACATAGGAAAAGCAAATAGCAAGTTTGAAAACAAAACATGCAAAGAGTCTTTAAACCTAATTTGAATTAATCACAAGGTTCACATAACCAAGTGAAAAACAACACTAGTAACTTAAGATTTTACCTTAACTTATCACATAAGCAGTAAATCCTATGTCACTAGCATTCTTACCTCTAGCACCTCACACCATCACTTTACAAGTGATTTCAAGGCAACCTCAAGTTGCTCAAAGCTCTAGATACTACCTTATAGCATTCCATAACACTTGGATGCCCAAGGTCCTACTAAGTCCTATCACAAGGTTCACCCTAACTAAGTGAAAGAGTATAAACTAGCCAAGTACACTTAGCTTACTTATACCTAGGACCCCGCCTCATCACTATACAAGTGATATCAAAGGCAACCACATGTTGCTCAAGGTCCTAGATACTTAACCTATGGCATTTCACTACAGTTTGAAAGTTCAAGATTATCAACACTACCCTATGGCATTTCACTACACTTTGAATGCCTAAGGTTTGCTCAAATATCCATTTATACTAGGTGATTGTCCTCTCCAAGGAATGCCCCTATTAGTGTATCAACACTAACACTCTTGTATCTAGAACCTCACACATCACTTTACAAGTGATTCCACAGTCAACCTCATGTTGAACAAGGTTCTAGGTACTTAAGCACATCACAAGGTTCACACAATTGAGTGAAAAAGGAAACTAGAAAACACTCTACCTGACTCACCCTTATCACACAAAGGGGCAAGATCTTGTTCCTAGTACTCCCTATTACCTAATCTGAGTAATTAAGAAGACAATTGTCTCACACATGCATTCTAGTTCACCTTCACGCATGAAGGAACACTTATGCACTTAAACAATCGCACATGACTCAACTCCATGATAAACACAATTTTTATACATTAGTTAACCCTTATATTTAGTCTTTTGGACCTCTTATATGCTTAACTGATTAATTTTTGCCATAATTTATAAGTTTGGGCTTAAATTAGGCCTAATTGATTTTTCCAGTATTATTAGGATTTTACACTATTTATGTATTTCAACCATATCTTGAGTTATAGATATATAAAAATTATGAATTTTACCTTGTAGGAAAGCTGAGAGAAATCTATACAACTTTGATGAAGAGCTCAAAGTCTGAATCAGATGTCTAGTAGGTCAGATTGGGTCACGAAGTTAGAACTCGATGCTATCGTTGGAACTTGAGCAGCCTGCATTAATTAGTCCATACCTTAGGCTGTAGGTGTGATATGAACCTGACACTATAAAAAAAATTGTAATTTACGAAGGATAAATTTGCACCAAATAAGCCAAAATTTGCGGCGAATTTGCGGTGGATTCGTAACCGTCATAAAAACGGTCATTGCAATGTAGTTTGTGGTAGATTTTAGTTTTCGCCGCAAATTTTGCGACAGATTTATCCGTCGCAAAGCCACCACAAATCTCTCTGGTGATCTGCCGGCATTCGGTACCGAAGTTGCAGTGTTGCGATGGATTTTTTTGCCACAATTTTGATGCTGATTTTTTTTTGCCGCAAATTTGCTGCGGATTTGCTGCGATTTTTTAAAATATTTGTAGCAAATTTGCTGTGGATTTGCGCAAATTTTCAAAATCCACAATTATATTACAATCAATGCATACAATACTTAAACATTAATTTCAACCTGTCAATGTTTCATAAAACAAACATAACAAATTTGTGATTGACTATAAGACATTAAATAATGGTTTTGATGCTAACAAACATGAAGACGAAGGGAAGACCAAGTCCAAGAACTTCAAGATTAGCTTTAGGACTTAGAGTCTTTTTGTACGAAGCCTTTTTGGATATCTCATTTATTCTTGCAAGAAAAGATAAAAATGTTTTTAAACTTAAAACCCAAAATTCAAAATGGCCTTGAGAATTAATTAAATGGTTTTGGTGTTTTGAAAACCATCTGGGTAGTTTTCTAAAGTATTCACAAATGTTTTTCAACAGGGCTATTCGAATAAAGCCCTATTTATTCGAATAAACCAAGTCAATAAATTCTGGTTTTTAATAGGGTTATTCGAATAACCCTAGAGTTATTCGAATAACATTTTCAAAATCATGTTGCGCATTTTTGTTTTCAAAAGTGCTATTCAAATAGCACTTTTGCTATTCTAATAGAGTGTTTTTAGAATGACTTCTTTAAAATAAGCTATTTGAATAACTTAAAGTTATTCGAATAGACCTGTTTCTCAGAAAATACTTTAAAACAGTTATTCGAATAAACCTCAGGCTATTCGAATAACACATATCAGTTTTGGTTTTCACGAGGCTCTTTCAAATTGACTTATTCGAATAAAGCAATGGTCATTCGAATAATTTCGTGACCCCTGTTTTGGAAAGAAACGACCATATTCATATTAATTACGTGATTTAATTCTTTCAACGACTATTTTCTTCAAGAACTCTATAAATAGTAACCTTGGGTCATCTTTGAAAGTTGCCTAACTATCTGAATCAACCTTTGCTTGCTTTAACATGTGATTTACAATTTTTACATATTTTATGTGCTCTTTTAGTCAAAATTTTGAGATATCTTTAAATAGCTTCTTAGAGCTTCAATTTGTGATATTTACTCTTTATGAGAGTTTCTCTTCTTCTATTTTCTGCTCTATTGTATAAAGGGTGAGGCATCCCTCAAAGGTTTGTGTAAGGGTGAGATATCTCTGAAAGTTGAGGCTTTAGCACAAGGGTAGAATTTTTCTGTGTGTGAAAAGTGCTCTAGTTTGTAACGGTAGCAAGCGCCTGTTCAAGTTTGTATTATTAGTGAAAAATCTCAGATAATTTTTTGAGGACTAGACGTAGGCCACAAGTGGTTTGGTGGCTAAACCAAGATAAATATTTTGTCTGTTGTTTTCATCTTAATCTCTTTATTTACTATAATTTATTTATTATTGCTTAACTATTTATTTTATGTGTTTAAGGCCTTTTATCCTCCCTTTTTATTTACATCTTTTAAAGAATAGCTTCAACAAAATTTGTTTTTAAAGCGTTTGCGAAAAGTTTTTAAATACTCAATTCACCTCTTTCTTGAGTACTGGAGCCACTTGGTAACAAAATTATATTATTTAAACAAAGTTTGTTCAAATACAACCTGATCCATAGAAAAGTTTAAAAGAAATATCAGAATCCATACAACACTCAAACATCAATTTCAATCCATATCCTCATTATCACTATCATCTTCATGATCATCTTCAGTATCCTCATTGTCTTCTTCTAATATTGGTTGTTGCTGGCTTGGCTGAGTGCCACCGACTTTTAAATATGATTTCAACAAATTACTAATTCGTTTATTCTATTGACGCTGATATCGTTCAAATCACATTTTGCACTATGCCTCACGTTGTTGGTTCTGCTGCTCCATTCGCTGTTGAATCTCCTAAACTCGATCCTCCATCTCCTGTTGCAACTGCTCCATAACCTGATTAATATATGTAAACACAAATTCAACAATTCATTCCATAACTCATCTCCAAACCCACAAAAGTACGCAAAATGAAAAGATTGACTACATCCAGCAAGTTGATTAATCAAAATACAAAAATCAATTAATAAAAAATGTTGCAGCTATTACTTAACTTAATTAATAATGTGGTCAAGAACTTGACTCGATCCAGGCCTTGAGGAGGATGACATTCCATGGTCATTGATAGATGCTTGAGAACCAAGGCCATAAACACAACCCTTCTTTATCCCGCTAATAGTTTTAATCCAAAGCTCTCGACTGGTCATTTGTGTACTATTTGTCCCTTTATTAGGCCGCAAGTGCACAGGCCGAACAAGTAATAAAGTGAAGAGTAAAGTATCGTTCCCACGAGAATAAGTTTATTTCCAATGCTAAGTATTAACTAATAGCTTATATAATTCTATTCAAGAACATAAACATTTGGAAAAGAAACATAAACTAAAAAAAACTAAAAAGCAGTAAAGATAATGGTTAGAGTTTAGGAAAATCCTTCTTCACCCTTTACTTCAACCAACAACATGCAATCCTCTTTATAAATATGAATGCAATGAGTAGGTTAGCTTGAGAATCTACTTTAGTTAAAAGCCTATGTCTAGGGGTCAATCAACTATGGTTTCAATTGCCCAACTCACTATGTTTCCATGAGAGCTAATACAAAATCCACTCTTTAAGATATATTCTCAAACACCCGCTATGCATGACTAAGAGGTATATTTCTATCTAAGTAGCGAATTAACTTATCCTGCCATTGGAATGGAATCGAACATGCATCAACCATACCTATGATCTAAAACCAAAAATCCTATGTCTAAGCTCATTAGATTTTATCAAATCAGCTTAAATGATGATCAGGCATTCAAGAGCATTAAGAACAATATGATTGAACAAAATCATACATCCATGCAAATTCAGAGGAGAACAAAATCATTGATATTCATAAAAAGGACTCAAAGTATTCCCTAAAATAATTGCTACATCATTGAACACGAAAATACAATACAAAAATTATGTTCAAGATAATGGGAGAGAGGAAAGAAAAGGGAGAAAGGAGGAAAAGCTTATGGATGTTGCCATTGATGCTTGAATCTCCCTCCATGAGGAAGATAACCTCAAACCTAGACTTCATTAGCCTCCAATCTACCCAGAAATGAAGAACAAAGTCGCAACTTCTCTAACCCTATACGGTCATCCCTAGAAAATCTAATAAAAATCTATTTATAGGCTCAGTTCTGTGCCTCACGTCGCGGCGTGCACTTCCTTGCACCGCAGCGCGCATGCCTCAGGTGTAAGTACAGATAGCAGGTGAGGCGCATCACACCACGGCGTCCATGACTCGAATGTTAGTATTGGTAGCAGGTGATGCGCTCATGTCGCGACGTGCACTTCCTTGCGCCGCGACATGCTATGCTGGAATGCTTCCTTGGTTTTATCTTCCAATGTTGGGCCTTGACTTGCATCAATTCATCTCTTTTGAGCTCATCCTACATTAGAGAAATCACCAAATCAAATATAAGTTATAAGTCTACTTAATCACTTAAGAATATGTACAATTTGCTCAAGATTATATAGGAAGGTGTCCAAATTGCATTTGACAAATTTAAGCCTAAAACCTTCCAAATATGCATAAATACAAGGACTAAACAATCTATGAACTGCAGATATAGGGTACAAATAACTACATTTTGGGAAGTTATCACACCCCCAAACCTTTGTTTTTGCTAGTCCTCGAGCAAAACAAAGTATGATTAAGTAAACTTACATTAACCAATCATGCTCATATGCATTCCATAAATATGATAATTTTAATTTTATTTAAACTACAACTAGTGCATAACGATTGTATTAGCCCTCAAATAATGCTCGTGCCTCACAATTAAGCTCAACACATACACAATCCTTATCATGCCAATAATCAAGCTTCCTACCATGCAAATCACATCTCCCACAAACATGCAAGCCAAACTTATCTTTTTCAAATCATACTCATTCGAATAAGTTTATGAGCATACACATGGATACAAATCAAAGAATCCACAAAATTGTAATGCAACTCTCTCTCCACTAATGTAAATCACACACAATTAAGGATCAAAAGGTTCTTCAATAGCTTGTAATGTAAGGCCAAGGTTATGGGGTAAAAAACAAAGGGAAAATGATACAATACAAACATTGAGAAACATAAGATGACATTTCAAGACTTGAGCCACTACAACAAAGGTATGCAAAATAAAATAAATAACACTTTCTAGAACCACTCAATGTTTTTTCACATTTTTTTTCTTTTGCTTTTCTTCTTTTTGTTTTCTTTTTCATTTATTTTTATTTGAACAAAACAATTTCTTGTAAAGCAAATGGTTCCTTCAAGCGACTTTTGTATTGAACAACATAAATACCCTACTCATTGGACTCAAGTGAAGAAATAACATATCAAGCACTCAACAAGCATAGAGGGAAGGAAAGGAATGCAATGCTTTCACATGCATAAGAAAGGTTACATGGGGTTAGGAAAATGAAGATGATGAAAAATATATAAGGTTAATCATTTAAAAAGCTTCAAAAAGGGATCTATGGATATAATCATATAAAGGTAAGCTTTTTAGGCTCAATCGGTCCAAACAATGCCCTAATCATTTCCTCAGTCATGCACAATCTAGGATTTTGTAACACCCTCCGTAGGACATTACATTTTAGACTACAAACTATAATTAAACTATAAAATATTTAATATTATAAAATATGAGTTATAAAATTTGTTTTCGCTGGAAACATAAACTTACCAAAGTTATAGGAAATACTAAAACATATTGAACTGATTAATACCCACATTACATATACCACATAGTATTCAATAACATTCAGAACATAAAACTTACAGACTCAAAGAGAAACAGTAGCAAATCCCATGACGGGTCCTACTTAAAAGCACGGTAACAACACTAACAAGAAAAACTCAACATGCACGAAAATCAAATGTGAACTTCATGTGTCGGTGCCCTCACAAGCTGCGTCCTTAAAGAAGATTCTGCCTTGCTGCCACCACAAACTTCACCGAATGTAAATATAAAACAGAACAACATAACAAAACCCAAAGAGTTGAGATCCCCTACATCACATCCAATATGGTAGTAAAGAAACAAGGCAAATAACAATGTCATTCCATACAAATATGTATCACAAGTATAGTCATATTATCAATTAATAGGTAACTACCTATATCACAATGATATAAAGTTTAACAGTACTACAACAATATATATCAACAAAATATGTATTGACTATGACATCACATGATGTATACTAACCATACTACAACAATATATATACTGACCATGTATATGCATAATGAACCAATTCATACTCCATGGAGCTAACACAAATTCAGAGATAAAAGACCCAGAAGTTTTGCCAGCCTCAATAACAGTCTACACCGGATCGTGAAAAGAATAGTGTTTGTCGGGCTCGTGATGCGTTGCAACAGTTTTTCATAGTGAGAGGTGTATAATGTGATAAAAATCACTAGATGAATCACCGCACCTCAACGGTCCCCTAAGATCCATCATAGATCTTACTACTCAATTCTAATTCACTCATAGGCAACAAAAACAATAACAGCCATCGACTATATAATATTTAATGCATGATCAATGAAATCAAACCACCATTGTACTGTTCCCAATGATATTATACAATTGTCTAATACCATTAGATCAATGATATTATATAATTGCTCATACAATTACATAATACCACTAATACACTCATGTTCAGTACGTCAGCCCTACAGTAAACTTACTGTATTTTCAATCGCGTAACGTTTTCATCATATTTTCACAATTGCGTAACAATCTAGCTACATTTTCAAATCGCGTAAATATTTTTTAACATTTTCTAAATTACGTAGCTCAAAAATCATTATTTTTGAAACGCGTAAAGTTTTTCCACAATTTTTCATTGTATAAAATATTTCTTGATGTTTTAAACTCTATTTTAAAACTTTCTAAGTTTAAAATATAATTTGAACTTCTAAATCCCATTTTTCTCATTAAAGTTCCTCTAAGTAATAATTTTTTATGTTTCCCAAAAATCTGTATTATTTTAATTTAATAAAATCTTTTCCATTTATTTTACTAAGAATCTTCTTAATTAAAATACTTTAAATCTCTAGTTTACTTCTCAACCTTATTTTACAACATGATTGCTGAAATTTCTCAATAATTAATAATAAAAACTTTATTTATTCTCTTTCCATTTCTTTACTAAAATCCTTTAAACAAAAATACTTTAAATCTCAAACTATCATTCTAACTCATTATCCATGACCAAAAATCTCTTCTTACCCAATAATAAAAACTTTGCTCCATTCTTCTTAAATAAAATACCTTAAATCTCAAATCACATTTAAAAACTCATTTTCCATTTCTATTACTAAAAATCATTATTTATCTAATAAAATTCATATGTTTCCATATTGCTCTTAAAAATCCTTTCTAAATAAAATACTTTAAACTTAACATCGTCTTCCAAACTTATTCTTTATAATCTTTGCTAAAAATCCATTCTTTCCAAATAATAAAATCATATTCATCTCCTTTCCAAACTTAAAATCTTTATTTCATATTCTTATTACCTAATCAACTAAGTCCACAATTAATAAAATAATTTTGACTTGAAACACCCATTTTGGGATATGGAGGCCGTGAGCCTCAAGGGTCCATTAGAGACCAAAATTCTTTCCTTTCAAGCATTAATCGTAGCATATAACATATTCAAATCAACATAATCCTACTATCACAAGTTCATGCATAATATTTAAGCTATAAAATCAAATAAAGCAAATAATCACAAACCTATCAAAACCATACTATCGCACATAGTCATCAAGCAATAAAATCATACTTAACTATCAAAGCAATAAAATCACATATAGCAAAAACATAAAACATTTAAAAATACATAATCAAGTGAATAAATCTTTAAGAGGATTTTTCACTAACAAGCACAAATCCATTTCCTCACCACCACGTTTGGCCGATGAGGTTAATCACCCTCTTACCTTAGTTGATGATCAAAAACTCCTTTAGTTGCCCCCTTGTTGATTTCGTCCACCACCAAGCCAAACCCTATGAACTTTCAAACATACAAATATCACAAACAAAGCTTGAAGCAAGGTGACCATGGATCTAAATCATGGTTTAGAACCTTGAAAATTAAAAGAAAAGTGAAGATTAATGAACTTCACCTTTAAAGCTTTAATCTTTAGCTTGAAGAACAATGTTGAAGATGGAAGAATTAGATGATGGTCACAACATGAAAAGGTCTTAGAATTGTGTGTAAATTCTAGATCTATGATTATTTAGAATTAAAAAGGGATGGATGAAGCTTTGAGAGGGTGTGGCCATGAGGTTTGGGAGAGAAAGTGAGAGAATTGTATTTTGTGAAATGAAAAAGTGATTGATAGCTTTCCAAAATGACTTAGCCATGAAATACAAAGAGAGAAAAGGTGGGAGAGATATCTTGTGATAGAAGAAAAGAGGATAAAATTGTCTTCAAAAGCTCTTCTTGCATATGCTTAGCCGTGAGATACCTTAAGGGTAGTAATCAAAACTTTAAGTCAAGCCACTATATAAGATTAATTCCTATTGGTTGAATTTAGTGTATCATAAAATTGGAATGTCCTAGAGCAATTCTCCTTGCTCTCCTAGCCGTGGAACTCAAAGCAAAAGCTACCAATCTTCTCCAAAAAAAATCACATGGCCATGGAATTCAAGCAATTAAGGAGTCCAAAGATTGTTTTGCAAGCTTGTCTCCTATTGGTCCATGACAAGTCAAGCCATTTTTCTTGACTAATTTTCTATTGGTTGGGTGGTTACAAGCTTGTTTCCCATTGGTTGCTACTTTTGTTGACTATTTTCATATTGGTTGCTCTTAAAAAGTCATGGCCATAAACATTGACTTAATCCTATTAGTTGGTCTTGGTTGACTAGCTCTCTTATTGGTTCATCAAAGATGACTAGGTTTCTATTAGTTGGGTGGGTAACTACTTGCTTCCTATTGGTTACCGAGAATGACTCAAGGCCATTAAATTATACTAAATCTCATTGGCTCACCATAAAGGTGTCGTAACCACCAAACTTGACTACTACCTTGCTTAGCCTTGCAGTTTTCTTCCTATTGGTGTAAACAAGATATTTTCAATAGATATTAACCAATGGATAATAGCTACTGCTTATAAACCAATGTCTATTGTCTAATGGATAATAGTTTTATCCAATGGATAATAGCATTGTCAAATAGATAATAAAACAGAACAAAATTATTGTAAAAGAAAATTTCAAAAAATTTCTGGCCCAAAAAATTTTTTTTTTCGAGCTCGCCCCAAGCCCACATGCAGCTCAAAATAATATTAAAATAATAAAAAATTCAGAAAAATCCACAAAAATCCTCAAAAATAAAAAAAATTTGTAAAACTTATATATAAAAAAAATGAAATTTGGGGTGTTACAGATTTCGCTTCAAGAGAGTTGCAAAACAATATCAAGGATAGTAGAAAACTTTCACATGTACAAAACATAAACATTATCTAGATAAGCACTCAAATCCTTTCAAAGTTACACGAGCATGTAAGTGGAAAACATGTCATGCATAAAAACAAACTAGATTGCTTCAGCATGCTTCAAAGATCTCATATATATTCATAAAAGAATTGAGGTTAAATCGCATCTATATTTATCATTGGACAACCATCACACACTAGCTAGTGGCAATAACATGCATTCAAAAGATTCTTCCTTTTCAATTTAAGCATGCATAACATCATGTGTAGAATATTGAAAATTAAAAATTTGTATCAATAACGCATCAGTAATAGCCAAAGCAAGATATAATGATGAAAGTATGATGACTATCACTATTGCATACTTTAAATATAAAAACATGTTATACATTAAGCATCAAAGTAGAAAAAACATGTAATGATACTCCCTTAAACCAAAATGAAGATGTGTCCTTGCTGTTCATGGTCTATAGGGTACATGAGCTTGTCAAAATAGCAACCATATTAGAACTGAGCATTAATAAATAAAGAAAAATACGTAAAATAAACAGAAAATGCAAAAATAAGGGTCACGCCGCGGCGTGCACTTCCTTGCGCTGTGACATTGAGCCCTTGGATGCAAAACCCTGATATGGCAAAGACAAGGGCGTCGCGGCGTAAGTGATTAGACTGCAGAATTTTGCAGCAAAATGCCTTTTTCTGCCAATTCTGCTTCCTAGTGGTCTCCAGTACCTGCAAAAATATGTCTAAAGACTTAAATTGCATAATGTACAACTAAAATATAATAAAACCCAAAATCAACATATTGACACATTTACAAAACAATAGCACAAACTAAAAACTAAAGGATCAAAACATATCCAAATAGACTTATTGAATTAAACTAAAAACAAAACTTGGACTAAAACTACATAAACTCATTGTTAATATTAGTAATACAGAAATAATGCCTTATCCCCGGCAACGGCGCAAAAAACTTGTTTGTCCCTTTATTAGGCCGTAAGTGCACAGGCCGAAAAAGTAATAAAGTGAAGAGTAAAGTATCGTTCCCACGATGATAAGTTTATTTCCAATGTTAAGTATTAACCAATAGCTTATATAATTCTATTCAAGAACATAAACATTTGGAAAAGAAACATAAACTAAAAAAAACTAAAAAAAATGGTGAAGATAATGGTTAGAGTTTAGGGAAATCCTTCTTCACCATTTACTTCAACCAACAACATGCAATCCTCTTCATAAATATGAATGCAATGATTAGATTAGCTTGAGAATCTACTTTAGTTGAAAGCCTATGTCTAAGGGTCAATCAACCATGGTTTTAATTGCCCAACTCATTATGTTTCCATGAAAGCTAACACAATATCCCCTCTTTAAGATCTATTCTTAAACACCCGCTATGCATGACTAAGAGGTAAATTTCTATCCAAGTAGCGAATCAACTCATCCCGCCATTGGAATGGAATTGAACATGCATCAACCATGCCTATGATCTAAAACCCAAAGTCCTATGTCTAGGCTCAGTGGATTTTATCAAATCAGCTTAAATGATAATCAGGCATTCAAGAGCATTAAGAACAATATGATTGAACAAAACCATACTTCCATACAAATTTAGAGGAGAACAAAATCATTGATATTCATAAAAAGGATTCAAAGTATTCCTTAAAACAACTACTACATCATTGAACACAAAAATACAATACAAAAATCATGTTCAAGATAATGGGAGAGAGGAAAGAAAAGGGAGAAAGGAGGAAAAACTTATAGATGTTGCCATTGATGCTTGAATCTCCCTCCATAAGGAAGATAGCCTCCAACCTTGGCTCCCTCGGCCTCCAATCTGCCTAGAAATGAAGGATAAAGCTGTAACTTCTCTAACCCAAAATGACCATCCCTAGAAAATCTAATAAAAATCTATTTATAGGTTCAGTTCTGCGCCTCACGCCATGGTGTGCACTTCCTTGCGCCGCGGCGCGCATGCCTCGGGTATAAGTACTGATAGCAGGTGAGGCGCATCACGTCGCAGCGTGCATTACCCAGTGCTGCGGCGTCCATGACTCAGATGTAAATACTGGCAGTAGGTGATGCGCTCATGCCGCGATGTGTGTAACACCTACCATAGGGTGCCACATTTATGTTACTTAATTACCAAATTACCCCTAAGTTCATAAATTATGACGTTATAATAAAAATACAAGTTATAAAATTTCCTTTTTTCCTCTTTGATAACGATAAAATAAACTTAGCAAAAAATAAAATATTATACATCATCACACATAATTTACATCATCGTACATTACAAACGTACTGTCAGGATTATTTATATACAGACCAAGTTCTCAAAGTAACTAAACATAATTTAAAACTCACATATTGCCCAAGTCTTACTAAATAGCAGAACCCTCAGATGGATCCTCCTTAGATTTCTCAGTAGGAAGGAATCCAACATGACGCGAAGCCCTATGGACAGGTGTCCGACCAGACGACATAATACTAATTTCTGTTGGGACATAATATCTAGTATCCCAATGCTGCCTGATGGACAGCAAAAATTCAACATGTACATATATAGTTATGGAAAAGAACGGATCTCTACGAAACTCTCTGCTAATAATGACCGTCAGGTTTCCCTCATAAATTAGTCCCCTCTCATTGGGATTAGTCCTCAACGCTCCAGCTCCACCATGAAACTGCAATCTTACGTAACCGAAGAAACTTGACCGGGATGCCATCCGATCAAAACTTAGCTTCCTCCACAGGAACCTGCTCTTCTTCACCCTCTTGTTCTACGCCTTGCTCAGCGTCTTTACCAAAAATAAATATAGTACAAAATAATATACAAAGAGGTGAGATCACCTATGCCAATACCAACATGGTAGCACAAAGATAATACAAACAGCATACCATACAGATATATCATAACATAATTATAATTATGCCATCATCATAATGTATAAAGTAACAGTAATTATAATAATGCCATCACATTATTATCATCATTATCATCCAATTATTCCTCAACAAAACAATTGTTATAGCCAATATTCCTCAATTATTTTATCATACAGATATAAATGCTTAGATTCATGCATGCATACATAGACTCAATTTCCTACTCCATGGAGCTAATACTCAATTCGGAGAAGTTGATCTAAAAGATCTGTCTGTACCAACATCCTCAGACCACGTGCTACAATTCTCATTTGTATTTGCACATCTAGCATATACACAACAATCTTTATGAGATCTCGATTAAGAATAGTGTCTCGGTCAGGATCATCAGTGCGTTGCATCAGTCTAACTTACAGTAAGAAGAGCTACGAACTGCCCATGTAAGCAACCCGTATCCCGATGCCCCCAAGGTCAACAAGTGACTTACACTACGCATATCGCACCAACTCAAGAGGTGTATGTCTCTCCTAGGCAAATAGCCTCATACAGTCCATCGAACTTTTCCAATGCATGTTCAATGCACCAATGCCAATCATAGGCAAAAATTCATATATAGTGTCCATACACCAATTCATGCATGTAAAATGCACCAATGTCAATCACAGGCAAAATTCATCATTTTCTCATATACTGTCCATACATTAGTCCAACAGTAATCCTACTGTTTATTCAGTCGCGAAATCATATTATTGCGTTTTCATAGTCGCAAAACACTTTATCGCATTTTTCACAATTGCGCAATATTTCTGTTACATTTTCAAATGACATATAGATTTTTCAATGTTTTCATCAATCACGTAAAAATATTCCACCATTTTTAAATCGCGTAGCGATTTTTTAATAATATCTCAAACGTGTAAAATGTTTAAACGCTTTCCAAATTGCGTAGAAATATGTCAACGTTTTTCAAATTGCGTGGAAATATTTAAACATTTTGTTTTTCAAATCGCGTAGCTTAAAAATCACGTTTTTAAGTTATGTAAATCATTTTTCACCATTTTTCAACTTCGTAAAATATTTCTCAACCTTCAAAAATTTCATTTCAACCTTTTTCAAAATAATATAACATTTCACATTATTTTCCACATTTTCTCACTCAAGAAAATCCTTTTCGCAATATAATTCATAAATTCACAATTTCATTGAATTAAATCAATATTTCTAACTTTAAAATTTACTAACGCTCTCCAAAATCTGAAGGATGAGTTACATGTTAGAAAATCCCAAGTTACTAACATATTCTTTATAATTCCAAATCAATTCTAAAAATCAATCCTCTTTAAAATAAATTGAGGTTCAAACACTTTCAACCTCTCTTTTCCATTCACATATGAAAATTCCAATTCTCAAGTGATAAAATACTCTGGTTCCCTTTCCAAAATTCTTGTATTAAATCAAGTTATATTTCCACTTTGAAAATCACTTTGTTCATAAAAATCAAGGCATTACAAGCCTTCAAAACTGTGGACATGGCCATTGAAACCATTCTTATATTTTTCCTTCTAAATTATCTAAGTTCCATTCATGGTTTTACATAAACAAAACCATTAAAAATTCTTCACAAAGCCGTGAGCTCTATTTCCTTGAAAACAATCCTTTTATTTATTTTTCTTGCTTTTCCAAACATCTAATTTTACCATTCATGAAAATATTAATTTGTGAACACCTATTTTGAAGTGTTTGGCCGAAATTCACCATGGTCTTTGGAACCAAAATTTGTTTTCCTTTCCAATAATTTTTATGGCATACATCACATATAATCAACATATATATCACAAGCATGCCATAATCAAAGCAATAGATCATGCAAATCATACCAAGCATAGGCAAATAATCAAAGCACATAAACACACACAAATAATTACATAACCATGGATATGAATCCTCACATGGATTCACCATCCATCAAATACACAAACCATCTCTCACCACCATAATTGGTTGGTGAGATGGATCTCCCTCTTACCTCTTGAAGAACCACAAAAAGCTCCTTGCTTTGCACTTTGATCAAGATCTCCACCAACAAAGTTTCTTAAACATAAAACAAACACAAAGAAATTAGTATATTAAGCTTGAATAAGAGGAACCATGAGTCAAACATGGTTTAGAACATGAAAAAGAAGAGAAGAAATAAAGTTTCCTTACCCTTCACCTCAAAAACCCTAGAACTTGCTCTTGGAGAAACTCCTTGAAGATGAAAGATTTAGAACTTAGTGTAAACTACAAAGTGTCTTAGAATGAGGTAGAGATTCAAGAAATATGGGTGTTTGAAATTAAAGAGTGGTGGAAGGTTGGTTTGGAGTGCTTGGCCAAAACCTTGCTTGGAGAAGATGGAGAGAAATTTTTTGATGAACTTAGCTTCTTGAAAATTGATCAAACATGACCAAGGTGATTAATAATTGTCTTCAACTTTGCTTTAGCTTCTAATTCACCACCAAAAACTGTCCCCCCCTCCATGCACTCTTCAAAGAGTGACCAATCTCCTAGCCACCATTTTAGGCAATCTTAACCATTGATTAGATCAATGGTTAGGATTAATGTAGGTTTTAGGTTTAGGCTTTAGATAGAAGACTTAATCTAAGCCATTGGATCTTTCCTCCTAGAAATCCTAGCCATTAGATGTATCTCCAAAATGAAGGGTCAAGATCACTCCTTCAAACTTTACATCCAAGGGTTATACATGGTCCTAGCCACTTTACAAGACTAAATCTCAACCGTTGATTAAATCAAGATCAAGTCTCCATCGTTGATTACATCAATGGTGGATATCCAAGCCACTAATGTTGACTACGCAGTACAATATTTATTTTTTTATCTGCTATTACCCTTCGAATAATATTTTTACTGTATTTTTATCATCCGATAATTAAATACAGTACAAAACACAGTAAAAAAATTTCTAAAACTGTTTCTGGATTCATGTTTAGTAAGATCCCCCGTCTCCGTCTCAATAATACGAATTTTTCTAGCTACAGAAAAATTTTTACTTTTTTGGACTCACGCCGAGCCCACATATGACCTCCCTAGGCCCACAGACGGCCCACGGATAACGCTAAAATAATCATAGTAATATAAAAATGTCATAATCACTCACAAAATCACAAAAATTAGAAAATTCATAAATATCAAATCAGATTACGTAAAATAATTAAGACTTAATAATAATAATAATTAAATTACGTAAAATTTTCTCTGGCCCGAAAATTATTATTTTCCTGACATGGAGTAAATCACATAAAACGATTAAAAGTACTGACAGAATATTCAAAATAATTTTACAGTACACAGAAATTACTAAACAGTAGAATTCTGTTAACTGTCAAAATTACTGTCAAATAGTTAGGAAGTTTGGGGTGTTGCAATACTCTCCCTCTAAAAAGAAGTTTCGTCCTCAAAACTTGATAAACTTGACTTCACATCCTTAGAATAAATAAGAATACTGTTCTTTTATCTTTTCTTCTAGTTCCCATGTATCTTCACCGCTTACATCATTCTAAACGATTTTAACCAATGAAATTTCCTTACCTTGAAGTTGTTTCATCCTTCGATCCTCAATCTTGACTGGAAACGTTTCATAGGTTAAGTTTTCCTTCAGCTGTACTATGTCTGGCTCGATAACATGGGTAGGATCAGGAATATATTTCCGTGATTGTGATACGTGAAATACATTGTGAAGATTTGATAACAATGGTGGTAATGCAATTTGATAAGTTATCGGACCTACCCGACGGAGTATCTGATACGGCCCGATAAACTTCGAAGTGAGCTTCTTGGACTTAAGCACTCGTCCAACTCCAGTCATAGGCGTCACTCGCAAAAATACATGGTCACTTTCTTCAAACTCAAGCGATTTTCTTGTTTTATCAGCATAGCTCTTTTGCCGAGTTTGAGTTATTCTCATCTTGTCTTGTATCATCTTCACTTTCTCAGTTGTCTGTTGAACAATCTCTAGTCCTAACACAACACTTTCACCGTCCTGATACCAACACAATGGTGTTCTGCGTCGTCTTCCATACAATGCCTCATAGGGTGCTATCCCCATGCTCAAATGAAAACTGTTATTGTATGTAAACTCTATCAATGATAAGAGCTCATCCTAACCTCCACTTTGTTCTAGAACACAAGTTCTCAACAAGTCCTCTAATGACTGAATTGTTCTTTCTGACTGACCATCAGTTTGTGGATGGTAAGCAAAACTCAAACGTAGCTTTGTTCCCATTGCTTCTTGCAAACTATTCCAAAATCTCGACGTAAACCTTGGATCTCGATCCGAAATAATACTGGATGGTACACCATGAAGTCTAACAATTTCATTGATGTACTCTTGGGCCAACTTTTCCATTGAGTACTCTTGCAAATCATTTGAAGACACTTTCATGTTGTAATTTTCTTCAAATTCTTCCATCTTCAATCACTTTTTCCAAGCTTAAGTTTGAAGGTTTTTAGGTGAAGTTTTTTTATCTTCACTTTTAATTTTATTTTCAAAGTTCTAGACTATAAACTTAATCCATGGTCATCTTATTTCAAGCCTTAGATTTTAATAATTGAATGTTTATTTGTTTTAAGGATCTTTTGGTGGTAGAAGTTTTCCAAGGAGGCAACCAATGAGCTTTTTGATCATCATCTAAGGTAAGAGAGAGATTAACCTCATCAACCAACTTAGTGGTGAGAGATGGAATTTGTGTTTGTGGGTGAAAAATCCATGTAAGGATTTATTCACTTGATTGTGTAAATTTAATGGTTTATGCTTGTTTGGTTATGTGTGATTATATGGCTTTGATAGTATGCATGAAATTACTATGGTAGGAATTGATGATTGGAATGTTTTACATGTTTTGATATCATGTGGGAATGGCAAAATCTTTTGTCCCAACGACCATATATGCCTCACTGCCATCTAGCCCCAAAATGGGCTATCCAAGGCAAAAATATTGTGTGGATTTTGAACTTAGATAACTAGGTGACAAGAATATGATTTAAGGATTTACAAGTGGAAAAAGGAAACGAACAAAATTTTATTATTTGAAAAGAATTGATTTTCGGTCATGAGAATGGAAATAAATTTGAAAGATGGTTTGAAATTTAAAGTATTTCATTTAAGAAATTTTTTAGGGAAGGTAATGGAAAAAGATTTTTGAAATGTTATGATTAAATCAAGAATAATGTAGATTTTGTGAAAAACATTAGAAAATATCACTTAGAGGAGATTTGGTAAGAAAACATTGGAATTAAGGTTCAAATTTTATATTAAACATGGAAAGTTTCAAAATTAAGCTTAGAACGTCAAGAAATATTTTTACACAACTAAAAAATATTGATAAAACCTTACGCGATTTAAAAATGTGGATTTTTGAGTTACATCATGATATGATCCAAGTTGGATGCATATTATTTTTACGGATCGTCCTTGAGTTGATTTCGTGTTTTAAAGAATTAAATGATGAAGGATGAATAGTAACATGAACAGTGCCGTGAACAGTAAAAAATAGAAAAGATAGAAAAAGGCAAGGAATAGAAGGAAGAAGACGCCACACTCTTGGAGAGTGATAAGTTAAGCGAAGATTCATCACAAAGGTAAGGAAACCTTTGATAAGAACCAAGATGGTTCTTCCAAGAACCCCAAGAGAACTAAGTTCTTAGAACTCACAAAGGAGTGCAATAATATTCTCCAATTCAAAAGTGTCAAATGCAGTAAACACAAGCCTATTTATAGACATTAGGTATGCGGCTAGGTCTAGCTAAAGGAGGTAGCAAACTAGCACATTTTCAATCCTAACCCTAGTACAAATGTGGCCCAGGCCCAATTAGAAGGCAGCACCTACGCCTAGCTCTGCTATGCACAAATTAAGCCTAAACAATAAGCCCTTATTACAAAATTATCCCAAAAAAAGAAAATAAGAACAAAAATTGAGAAAATTAAAAAGTTCAAATACACAATTAAATAAAATTGACTAAGAAGAAATCATGCCCCCACATTAGGCCCTTCATCAACTTGGATCATTTGGACAATCTTGAGTGCTCCTTCTTCTGGAATGGGCTTGAGTGAGAGAAAGTGGTTGACTTCTTTGTCCAAATCCTCCTTAGCCTTCTTAGCTCTTAACCTTGTCATATGGCCTCCAAGTCCTCGCAGTGTATCTTTGGGCATTGGGCTTGTTGGGCTGCCACTTGAGCTTCTTTGGTCTCCATCATGCCCTCCCCCTTCGAAAGAATTCGTCCTCGAATTCGATCCTTCATCGCCTACATCAAAAGGACTTAAGTCAGCCATATTATATGTTGCACTAACCCCATACTCACCTAGTTGGTCAACTTTGTAGGCATTATCATTGATTCTTTCTAAAATTTGGAAGGGTCTATCACCTCTAGATAAGAGCTTAGATTTCCTTTGCAAAGGAAACCTTTCTTTTTGCATGTGCACCTACACCCAATCTCCTGGTTCAAAAATAACTTGTCTCCTTCCCTTGTTTGCTTGCCTAGCATATTGCTTCATCTTCCTTTCAATTTGAGTCTTGATTTGTTCATGGAGCTTCTTCACATATTCAGTTTTTGTCTGTCCATCCCTATGAATTAAAGAAGAGACATTAGGTAGAGGCAGTAAAACAAAGGGGGTGAGGGGATTAAAACCATATACAATCTCAAAAGGAGAAAAGCTAGTAGTAGCATACACAACCCTATTATAAGCAAATTCAACAAGAGGTAAGCATTCTTCTTAGGTTTTGATGTTCCTCTTGATGATTAATCGCAGCAAGGTCGATAGGGTCCTATTCACCACCTCAGTTTGCCTATCGGTTTGTGGGTGACAAGTGGTAGAGAAGAGTAGCTTAGTACCAAGCTTGTTCCAAAGGGTCCTCCAAAAATGGCTTAGGAACTTTGAGTCCCTATCTGGGACTATGCTTTTGGGCATTTCATGAAGCCTCACCACTTCTTTGAAGAACAAGTCTGCCACATGAATGGCATCATCCACCTTATGGCAAGGAATGAAGCGGGCCATCTTGGAGAATCTGTCTACCACCACAAAAATAGAGTCTCTTCCTTTTTTTTTAGCAGGGTAAACCTAGCATAAAGTCCATAGACAAGTTAGTCCAAGAGGAGTCCATGACGCATTACTTTTGATTTAGCTCTTTTACAAACAATGCACCTATCACATAGTTTATGCACATCAAGCTTCATGCTAGGCCAATAAAAATGCTCATGCAACATGTAACACCCCTTTGGAGGATGTCACACATAAAAGAAAATAAAATAAATAGAAATAAAATCTACCCAAGTTGCGAAATATTTGTTAAAATTATTACGGGTTGTAAAATAATTCCTGATAGACTGAAGTATGTACTAAAAAGATAATACGAAAAATACGAAATAAAAAAAAAACATCATCACTAATAATATACATATGGTTAAGTTATAAACTGTACATATAATTTACAACTAAGACTACAACTATTTAAACAAAAACAAGAAAGAAAGCAATAAAAGAGTTAATATATACGTACATACGGCATCGTTGCGACGCCCAAAAAAAAAAACATCATGATTATCTATTCCTCCGATGGATCACTCTCGGTGTGAAAATGATCATCGGAGATAAATATCCTCGATGTCTCGACACACGGCGATAACGGGATCGCGCGGTCGACACGATGCTTATCTCACTAGGCTCGGGGTTTTCAAGACCCCAATAACGCCTAATGGATAAGGGTAACTCTAAATGCGTAGAAAAGCGTCGTCGTCGAAATCGGATCTCCATCAAACCGATGACGTAGAATCACAAATCATACGTCCAAAGATAGGTAATGAAGCACGATCTCCTCGCAAATGCCAAGCCAAATCACCTCCATGGAATACCACTCTACAAATCCCAAAAATGCAGGCGTCGCCATCCCTCACACAATCAATCCGGAGGGTATGGATGATCGGATGGTTCTTGCTCGTAAAATTGATCGTCGGTCCTTGATCTCCCTCTTCCTCGTGGTACACGATCTCAAGAGGTTGTTCCTCTTCTTCTCTTCAAACTCTTTACCGTATAAAAATAAATAGACAATAGACACATACAATAAAGAGGTAAGACAACATAAAACCATCACAACATGGCAAATAAGAAGACGACAAATAACAATTACACAGCTTTATACAATATGAAGAAGCTATAACAAGAATACATATTAAATATCCTAGGGTTTCGAACATCTTAGACAGATCACAAATAAAGAAAATCACACGATAAATCAATCTCACGATAAGATAAGATAAGAAATAGACAACTAACATAAAAATTATCGATAAATATAAATAGAGAAAGCGTAAAAATATCCAAGATATTACCGGATAAAGATAAATAGAGAAAAATGGAATATTATCCAAGATAAAATCAAATACACCAAAACACAACCCTACTCCATGGAGCTAAACCCAAACAGATATCAGAGAGAATGACTTGCAAAATCTATTAGTACCACGGCTGCCCAACCAACTATTACGCGATCACACGTTGCGTCAATAGCCTACGACACTGGGAATCCACCATCCAGCGTAGTATAGTTCATCTCCGTTGTGGCACTATAGGCAATGTACTACTAGACTTTACAAACCTCGATTAAATATAGTGAATGTCGAGTACATTAGTGTGCTATCGGTTTACTACGGCCCAAATGGAGCTACCAACCATCCACACGTGGGGATCCCGTACACTAAAGTCTCCAAGTTTATTAGAACAATAAACAACACTACACTTATCGCATCGACAACACGATGTAATTCGCCTCGTCAACCCAAAACACCAAAAATTGGCATAAAGACAAAACATAATTCCAAATATATGAAATTACGAAAATGCCCTTAAGATAAAAATATATGCCCTTAATGGCGTAAAGCCTCATGACGGGTTCACGTTTTCCCGACAAATAAAAATAAATACTTAACGTTCAATCGCGTAGAAATTTTATCGCGTTTTTGAAATCTCGTCGTTTTTATAAACGTTTAAAAATCGGGTAAAAATTATTTTTCTGTTTTTTTAAAATCGCGTAGCATTTTTAATTCATTTTCTCAATCGCGTAGGATTTTTAAATCATTTTCTTATTCGAATGCCTTTAAAATTACTGTTTAAACAAATAGAAATAATATTTAGTACCTTTAAACTACGTAGAATAATTTTTCATACCGTATACTGTCATTAGGATATTTTGACTATCTTATAGGTTCATTTTTACTAAAAATTGGCAGTATTTTGTTTGGAAACTTATAATAATGGTTTTCTAATTTTTCCATAAAAATTTCTGTTTACCTAATTCTTAACCATTTCATTAAATTCTTTTTGAAATCTCTAACATGCTTCAAAACTAAAAGTGAGCTATATGTTAGAAAATTTCTTAACATTACTGTATTTCCTTCCTAATGATAAAATTATGAATTTTAACCCTTTAGACTTACTTCTAATCGATTGGTTCCTTCATAAATTTATTATAGAAAATTTCTTCTTAACTTGTATTGTTTCTTTTTAATTGAAAAAGGTTTAGAAACAAGTTTTTAAAATCATGAATTCCATATAGTGGCATGTTGGCCGAAATTTTATAAAACTTTTACATTTGATTTCCAAAATGTCTTTCACCTTTTAAATCATATCAAATGTATTCTATAGTCTATGTTCATTAAATCATTTTAGAAAATAGTTATCTATAGTCAATTTAATCCTTTAGGCATGTTGGCCCAAAATACTAAGTTTGTACCATTTGATTTCTAAATGCATTTTTCTTTGATCAAATCAATTAAAAACTTTCTTGATTCTCCTAGGTTAATTAAGCTACACTTTAGGAAAAATCAAGAGAACATTTTGGTCCTCCAAACTTTGGCATTGCCGTGAGCTATTGGATTGTGTTCTTTGGAACACTCATGCAACTTACACATGTTATTCACATCCTATGACTTATCATACAATTTCTAACACATGCATTATATTTCTAACATATGCAAAATATTTCTAACACATGCAAAATATTTTCTAACACATACAACCTAAATTAAAGCTTGTAGACATGCATTCAAAAGCTATTAGACATGCAAGATTATTACAATTACCAAATAAGAAAGCTACTAACACATAACACTTAAGCTACTAGCAACCACAAAAATTAACAAATACACACATAAATAACACATGACCACCGAATCCTTATGGATTCTACAACATCACAAATAACTCCATCTTCTTACCACCATCAAGGGATGATAAGAATTGTCTTCCTCTTACCTTAAATGAAGACAAAAGCTTGCTTTTTCACCTCTTTAGGTCACGGTTTTCACTCCTCCAAACACCTAAAATTTTCAAACAAAACCTACATGTTACTAACCATGAAAAAGAAGCTAAACCATGGAAAAATCATGGCTTAGAACTTTGAAAAAGAAGAGAGAAAAGAAAAGTATGAAATTTCACCTTCTAGGTAAAACTTCCAAGGTTGGTTTCCAAGCCTTAGATGGAAGAATTTGAAGAAACTCCCAACTACAAAGGTTCTTAGAATGGTGTTTAGATTAAGGAAACTTGGTTAGAAAAATTTTTGGATGGTTGGATGGTGTAGTTTGTGTCTTGGCCGAATATGGTGGAGAAAATGGGCAAGAATGGTGGCTAGGGTTCTTGATGAGAGAGAAGAGAGAAAAGTGATGAAGACAAAGTGATTTTAGGTCACCAAAGGCCTCTTGGCCGTGAACTTGATGTGGGGTGCAAGGTGGGCACCTTGCTTGGCTTCATCCAAGCCATTGGATGAATCAAAGGCTAAGATTAAGCCTTGGTGAGCAAGCCTTCTTCTCATTGGTTAGCTTATGGTGACTCACATGCTGAGTCACACAGTGTATTTAATTTTCTCTCGAGTCACTAGTGCCGAGTCACTGCTCTGAAAGTTCTACGAATTACGGTGATTAATTAAGCTACCGATCTAACCGTTCGGCTAATTGTGGGTCCCGCAAAATATTTCCTGTCCACTTACTAAAACGTACTGACTAATAAAATAATATTATAATAATATAAAATTATTTTATTTGACAGTTAAATCCTAAAAATTAAAAGATTATTTTTAGACTCATTCAGAATCGGGTTAAGTAAGATCCCCCAATTCTAAATAATCAAATAAGATTTTCCCGGCCCTAATATATTATTTTCCTGCCTCGAGCAAATCACACAAAAAGTTCATATAAAATCACAGACGGTATTTTCTCGGCATTAAATCAAGAAGAAAACAATTAAAAACAGACAAAAACAGAGAAAACAAGATGCGTTCGGGACGTAACGGTCATTTTCCCATTTTTTCCCACAACGTAGGTAATTATCCAAAACGTTCAAATAAAATATCCAAGAGCGATTATTTAGCTGTATATCTTTCAGAAAAATTAATACAGTAGCTCAGAAAAATTTTTATTTGACCGTCTCGAAGCAATTTACGTAAAACGATCAAATAAAATTTGAACCTGTATTATCGAAATCGTTTTCATACAAAAATCAAGAACAGAAAAACAGGGACACAGATGGTCATTCATACCAAAGCATGAAAAAGAAAACAAGACATTCTGAATATTTTCTAAAAATTGGGGCGTTACAACACTCCCCAACAAATAAAAATTTCGTCCTCGAAATTTGATGTTCATCCGAACAAATGAGGATACTGATCCTTCATTTTATCTTCCAGCTCCCAAGTAGCTTCACCCGTCACCTCATTCCATATAACTTTCACCAGCTCGATCATCTTCCCTCGAAGCTGCTTTACCTTTCTGTCCTCTATCCTGACAGGTAAAGTTTCGTAAGTCAAATTCTCCTTTAATTGCACGTCATCTGACTGTATAACATGTGTCGGATCTGGCATATACTTCCGTAACTGAGACACATGAAACACGTCATGCAAATTGGATAGAAAAGGCGGCAAAGCAATCTGATATGCTACAGGACCAATACGTCGGATAATCTGATATGGTCCAATGAATTTAGGAGTAAGCTTCTTAGACTTAATTACTCTTCCGACACCAGTCGTAGGAGTAACTCTCAGAAACACACATGCACCCTCCTCAAATTCAAGAGGTCGTCTTCGCTTATCCGCGTAACTCTTTTGTCTGCTTTGCGTCGTCCTCATCTTTTCTTGTATCATCTTAACTTTATCCGTAGTTTGTTGTACAAGCTCCGGTCCAACAGTCATACTTTCTCCATCTTGATACCAGCATAACGGCGTTCGACATCGTCTTCCATACAATGCTTCATAAGGTGCCATTCCAATGCTTGCGTGAAAACTATTGTTGTAGGTGAATTCTATCAAAGATAAAAATTCATCCCAACTTCCCCTTTGTTCCAAAACACAAGCACGCAATAAATCCTCCAAAGACTGTATAGTTCTCTCTGTCTGACCGTCAGTTTGCGGATGATACGCTGAACTCAGTCGTAACTTAGTTCCCATAGCTTCTTGCAGACTTCGCCAAAATCTTGACGTAAACCTCGGATCACGATCGAAATTATACTTGTCGGTACACCATGTAGTCTGACAATTTCACTGATGTACAATTGGGTTAATCTTTCCAATGAATATTTGATATTGATCGGTAAGAAATGAGCCGATTTTGTAAGTCTATCGACTATAACCCATATTGCGTCATGACCTCTCCTTGTCTTTGGCAATCCAGTAACGAAATCCATAGAAATGCTGTCCCATTTCCATTCTCGGAATCGATAATGGTTGCAACATCCCAAATTCTGGTCTTTGGTGTTCAACTTTCGACTTTTGACAAACTAGACAAGTTGACACGCATCTAACTACATCACCCTTCATTCCATGCCACCGAATAATTTCTTCAAGTCTTGATACATCTTTGTTATGCCCGGATGCATACTCACCGTACTAGTATGGGCATGTTTCACAATATATCTTCTCAACTCTCGATTACGAGGAACACAGACTCTACCCCGAAATCTCAGAATTCCATCGTTCCTTCCTTGAACTCTAGTGTCTCGCCTTGTTTTATCTGCTCCCTTATTCCTTGCAAAAATTTATCGGCATTTTGTTTTTCTTTTATGTCTTCCATCGCCGCTCGAGATAGTAACCATGTTAATACGATCTTCCCTAGTTTTAACTCAACAAACGACCACTCATCTCTAAACCGTTCAATGAGTTCCTTTTCCTTGATCATTAGAGCGTAAAACACTAATAATTTTCCCGCTCAAAGCATCGGCCACGACATTCGCCTTACCAGGATGGTACAAAAGTTGAAAATCGTAATCGTTCAGAAATTCTAACCACCTTCGCTGCCTCATATTCAGTTCCTTCTGGTCGTACAAGTACTTCAAACTCTTGTGATCACTGAAAATGTTGAACGTTGCTCCATAGAGAAAGTGTCTCCATATCTTCAAAGCAAAAACCACCGCAGCCAATTCCAAATCATGCGTAGGATAATTCTTTTCATGAACCTTCAATTGTCGAGAAGCATACGCCACCACATTCCGGTCTTGCATCAACACGCATCCTAGTCCTTGATAAGAAGCGTCACAATATACATCGAAAGATTTCGTCGAATCTGGTAGGATTAACACCGGCGCAGTTGTTAACCTCTTTTTCAACTCTTGAAAACTAGCTTCACGTTCTTCCGTCCATTCGAAAGCTTGACTTTTCCTCGTTAGTTGTGTAAGTGGTCCAGCAATTTTGGAAAAACCTTCGATAAATCTCCGATAATAACCAGCAAGTCCAACAAAACTTCGAACTTCTGTTACTGTCTTAGGTCTCTCCCACTGTAAAACAGTCTCCACTTTCGATGGGTCCACCGTTATACCTTCTTTAGAAATCACGTGACCAAGAAATTGAACTTCTTCCAACCAGAACTCACACTTAGACAATTTCGCATACAACTGTTTCTCCCTCAAAATCTGAAGAACAACACTCAGATGTTCAGCATGCTCTTCCTTCGATTGAGAATAGATCGAATGTCATCGATAAAGACAACGACAAATCTGTCTAGATATGGACGAAATATCCTGTTCATATAATCCATAAATATAGCAGGGAGCATTCGTCACCCCGAATGGCATTACCCGATACTCATAATGTCCATAACGAGTTCGAAAAGCGCTTTCGCACATCTTCCCCTTTCACACGAATTTGGTGATAACCCGATCGTAGATCTATCTTGGAAAATATCACAGCTCCTCTCAATTGATCCATCAAATCGTCGATTCTTGGAAGCGGATATTTATTCTTGATAGTCACCTTGTTCAATTGCCGATAGTCCACACAAAGTCGTGACGTTCCATCCTTCTTCTTGACCAAAAGTATCGGCGCACCCCACGGGGAAACACTAGGTCGTACAAATTCTTTCTCCAACAGTTCCACCAATTGCTTTTTCAGCTCCTCCAACTCTACTGGCGACATACGATATGGTGCAATTGAGATAGGACCTGTCCCCGGTACTAAATCAATTGAGAATTCGATCTCCCGCTCAGGCGGTAAACCAGGTACATCTTCAGGAAAAACGTCCGGAAAATCGTTGACAACAGGAATAGTATTCACATCCTTCTCATTCTTAACTTCTAGAGAAGATAATACCAGATATCCCTGCGCTCCATCTCTCAAGAAAGACTTGACCTTAACAAAGAGCTTAAGAATCTAGACTCTTCTTCCTTAGGAAAAACTATAGTTTTCTTCGCACAATCTATGAGGATATGGTTAGAACATAACCAAATCCATCCCTAAGATTACATCTATCTCAATGAGAGGCAAACAAATCAAATCGACCAAAAACAAACGGTCCTTCACAACAATAGGACAATCCAAACAGACCTTAGAAGTAACTACGTGGTTTAGCAAGTTGGCGTAGATACATTCAACATAACATTCAGAGAAGATATGGGCAACTTCAACCTTTCTACACAATCATAGGCAATAAACGAATGTGTAGCTCCGAGATCATACAATACAAATAAGATTACCTCCAATGTCTCCTTCTCCCGAATAAGATCATCGACTTAGAAATTTCAGATCCCACCATTGTATACACTCGTCCTCCGGATCTCGGTTGAGTACTTCCAGATTTTTGCTGATTAGCTTTAACATACCGAATGTGCAGGTTTTCTCTCCTACCGTGGACAATCCTTTGCTATGTGCCCGTGTTGTTTACAATTGAAACAAACCGCACCTTTAATCGTACACTCGGGAGAAATATGACCTTTCTTCCCGCACTTAAAACACGTTGGCGTAAACGCCACCCTCTCGTCCACTCCACTTCCACTTGCACTTCCACTAACGATGGTCGTTGAGATTGACTTCCTGTTGGCCTGGTATACGGCTTACGCTGAAACCGATTTGCACTACCACCTCCACCTCTTTGAAACCTTGTCGGTCCAAAATTCCGATTCCTTTGATCTCTAGATGGCTCCAACTCCTCCAGTCGAGCACAAGCATCCACCAAAGCATGAAACTGAGTCATCCTCAAAGATACCACTCCTCGTTTCAGTTCCACCCTTAAACCTGATTCAAACTTCCTGCATCTCCACACATCATCTTGTCGTGTCTGAGCATAATCTGAGAATTGAGATAAACTCTCAAATTTTGTGGCATACTCATTCACCGTCATATTCCCCTGTCGCAACCCAAGAAATTCCATTTCCTTGGCATGCCTAGCACTCGCAGGAAAATATTTATCCAGAAAAGTATTAGAAAATACTTCCCAAGTGATCTCAGATCCCTTCAGCTTGCAACACTCGGCGGATTCCTCTCCACCAATGTTCTCGCATCTCCTCTCAAAGATGAAAACAAGATAAGTTACTTTCTTTTCATCGGTACATCTCATCCCCTCAAAGATTCTCTCTAAATCTTGCATCCACCGACTCGCTTTCTCCGGATCCACCTCGCCTCTAAATTGTGGCGGATTATGACGCCTAAATTCGATAAATTCGGGGCATCTGTTGTAGCATCTTGTTGTTGGGCTGCTCTCAAATTTTCTTTGAGAGTTATCACTTCACCATCCGCCGCATAGCCTCAAGAAGAACCAACATCGGGTCCTCATCTCGATTTACGTTAGCACGTCCTCTACCTCTACCAGCCATCTTCTTTCTTCAAACATAACAAAACAAAGTCGATACATCCTTTAAGATATTTCCAAAAGGATATAAATCACAAAGATCACAGAGAATCACACAAAGACAAACAAAAACAGACCCAACCACAACCCCAAAAGACTCTAACTTGGGCTCTGATACCAACTAATGTAACACCCCTTTGGAGGATGTCACACATAAAAGAAAATAAAATAAATAGAAATAAAATCTACCCAAGTTGCGAAATATTTGTTAAAATTATTACGGGTTGTAAAATAATTCCTGATAGACTGAAGTATGTACTAAAAAGATAATACGAAAAATACGAAATAAAAAAAAAAAACATCATCACTAATAATATACATATGGTTAAGTTATAAACCTGTACATATAATTTACAACTAAGACTACAACTATTTAAACAAAAACAAGAAAGAAAGCAATAAAAGAGTTAATATATACGTACATACGCCGACGCGCCCAAAAAAAAAAAACATCATGATTATCTATTCCTCCGATGGATCACTCTCGGTGTGAAAATGATCATCGGAGATAAATATCCTCGATGTCTCGACACACGGCGATAACGGGATCGCGCGGTCGACACGATGCTTATCTCACTAGGCTCGGGGTTTTCACCCCAATAACGCCTAATGGATAAGGGTAACTCTAAATGCGTAAAAAAGCGTCGTCGTCGAAATCGGATCTCCATCAAACCGATGACGTAGAATCACGGTCATACGTCCAAAGATAGGTAATGTAAGCACGATCTCCTCGCAAATGCCAAGCCAAATCACCTCCATGGAATACCAGATTCTACAAATCCCAAAAATGCAGGCGTCGCCATCCCTCACACAATCAATCCAGAGGGTATGGATGATCGGATGGTTCTTGCTCGTAAAATTGATCGTCGGTCTGCTGATCTCCCTCTTCCTCAGGGTACACGATCTCAAGAGGTTGTTCCTCTTCTTCCTCTTCAAACTCTTTACCGTATAAAAATAAATAGACAATAGACACATACAATAAAGAGGTAAGACAACATAAAACCATCACAACATGGCAAATAAGAAGACGACAAATAACAATTACACAGTTTATACAATATGAAGAAGCTATAACAATAATACATATTAAATATCCTAGGGTTTCGAACATCTTAGACAGATCACAAATAAAGAAAATCACACGAGATAAATCAATCTCACGATAAGATAAGATAAGAAATAGACAACTAACATAAAAATTATCGATAAATATAAATAGAGAAAGCGTAAAAATATCCAAGATATTACCGATAAAGATAAATAGAGAAAAATGGAATATTATCCAAGATAAAATCAAATACACCAAAACACAACCCTACTCCATGGAGCTAAACCCAAACAGATATCAGAGAGAATGACTTGCAAAATCTATTAGTACCACGGCTGCCCAACCAACTATTACGCGATCACACGTTGCGTCAATAGCCTACGACACTCGGGAATCCACCATCCAGCGTAGTATAGTTCACAGGTCTCCCGTTGTGGCACTATAGGCAATGTACTACTAGACTTTACAAACCTCGATTAAATATAGTGAATGTCGAGTACATTAGTGTGCTATCGGTTTACCACGGCCCCGGCGGAGCTACCAACTCGTCCACATGTGGGATCCCGTACACTAAAGTCTCCAAGTTTATTAGAACAATAAACAACACTACACTTATCGCATCGACAACACGATGTAATTGTCTCGTCAACCCAAAACACCAAAAATTGGCATAAAGACAAAACATAATTCCAAATATATGAAATTACGAAAATGCCCTTAAGATAAAAATATATGCCCTTAATGGCAGAAAGCCTGTACGGGTTCACGTTTTCCCGACAGCGAAAAATAAATACGGTAACGTTCAATCGCGTAGAAATTTTATCGCGTTTTTGAAATCTCGTCGTTTTTATAAACGTTTAAAAATCGGGTAAAAATTATTTTTCTGTTTTTTTAAAATCGCGTAGCATTTTTAATTCATTTTCTCAATCGCGTAGGATTTTTAAATCATTTTCTTATTCGAATGCCTTTAAAATTACTGTTTAAACAAATAGAAATAATATTTAGTACCTTTAAACTACGTAGAATAATTTTTCATACCGTATACTGTCATTAGGATATTTTGACTATCTTATAGGTTCATTTTTACTAAAAATTGACAGTATTTTGTTTGGAAACTTATAATAATGGTTTTCTAATTTTTCCATAAAAATTTCTGTTTACCTAATTCTTAACCATTTCATTAAATTCTTTTGAAATTTCTAACATGCTTCAAAACTAAATGTGAGCTATATGTTAGAAAATTTCTTAACATTACTGTATTTCCTTCCTAATGATAAAATTATGAATTTTAACCCTTTAGACTTACTTCTAATCGATTGGTTCCTTCATAAATTTATTATAGAAAATTTCTTCTTAACTTGTATTGTTTCTTTTAATTGAAAAAGGTTTAGAAACAAGTTTTTAAAATCATGAATTCCTATAGTGGCATGTTGGCCGAAATTTTATAAAACTTTTACATTTGATTTCCAAAATGTCTTTTACCTTTTAAATCATATCAAATGTATTCTATAGTCTATGTTCATTAAATCATTTTAGAAAATAGTTATCTATAGTCAATTTAATCCTTTAGGCATGTTGGCCCAAAATACTAAGTTTGTACCATTTGATTTCTAAATGCATTTTTCTTTGATCAAATCAATTAAAAACTTTCTTGATTCTCCTAGGTTAATTAAGCTACACTTTAGGAAAAATCAAGAGAACATTTTGGTCCTCCAAACTTTGGCATTGCCGTGAGCTATTGGATTGTGTTCTTTGGAACACTCATGCAACTTACACATGTTATTCACATCCTATGACTTATCATACAATTTCTAACACATGCATTATATTTCTAACATATGCAAAATATTTCTAACACATGCAAAATATTTTCTAACACATACAACCTAAATTAAAGCTTGTAGACATGCATTCAAAAGCTATTAGACATGCAAGATTATTACAATTACCAAATAAGAAAGCTACTAACACATAACACTTAAGCTACTAGCAACCACAAAAATTAACAAATACACACATAAATAACACATGACCACCGAATCCTTATGGATTCTACAACATCACAAATAACTCCATCTTCTTACCACCATCAAGGGATGATAAGAATTGTCTTCCTCTTACCTTAAATGAAGACAAAAGCTTGCTTTTTCACCTCTTTAGGTCACGGTTTTCACTCCTCCAAACACCTAAAATTTTCAAACAAAACCTACATGTTACTAACCATGAAAAAGAAGCTAAACCATGGAAAAATCATGGCTTAGAACTTTGAAAAAGAAGAGAGAAAAGAAAAGTATGAAATTTCACCTTCTAGGTAAAACTTCCAAGGTTGGTTTCCAAGCCTTAGATGGAAGAATTTGAAGAAACTCCCAACTACAAAGGTTCTTAGAATGGTGTTTAGATTAAGGAAACTTGGTTAGAAAAATTTTTGGATGGTTGGATGGTGTAGTTTGTGTCTTGGCCGAATATGGTGGAGAAAATGGGCAAGAATGGTGGCTAGGGTTCTTGATGAGAGAGAAGAGAGAAAAGTGATGAAGACAAAGTGATTTTAGGTCACCAAAGGCCTCTTGGCCGTGAACTTGATGTGGGGTGCAAGGTGGGCACCTTGCTTGGCTTCATCCAAGCCATTGGATGAATCAAAGGCTAAGATTAAGCCTTGGTGAGCAAGCCTTCTTCTCATTGGTTAGCTTATGGTGACTCACATGCCGAGTCACACACAGTTGTATTTAATTTTCTGCATTGAGTCACTAGTGAGTCACTGCTTCTGAAAGTTCTACAAACTTACGGTGATTAATTGCTACCGATCTAACCGTTCGGCTAATTGTGGGTCCCGCAAAATATTTCCGGTCCACTTTGTCACTAAAACGTACTTGACTAATAAAATAATATTATAATAATATAAAATTATTTTATTTGACAGCTAAATCCTAAAAATTAAAAGATTATTTTTAGACTCATTCAGAATCTAGTTAAGTAAGATCCCCCAATTCTAAATAATCAAATAAGATTTTCCCGGCCCTAATATATTATTTTCCCCCGCCTTCGAGCAAATCACACAAAAAGTTCATATAAAATCACGTACATGATTTTCTCGGCATTAAATCAAGAAGAAAACAATTAAAAACAGACAAAAACAGAGAAAACAAGACGTTCGGGACGTAACGGTCATTTTCCCATTTTTTCCCACAACGTAGGTAATTATCCAAAACGTTCAAATAAAATATCCAAAGAAGATTATTTAGTCAGTATATCTTTCAAAAAATTAATACAAGAGAGTTTCTAAAAAAATTTTATTTGACCGTCTCAAGCAATTTACGTAAAACGATCAAATAAAATTTGAACCTGTATTATCGAAATCGTTTTCATACAAAAATCAAGAACAGAAAAACAGGGACACAGCGGTCATTCATACCAAAGCATGAAAAACAGAAAACAGTACATTCAGAATATTTTCTAAAAATTGGGGCGTTACACAACACATCTAAAGTCTTTTGGATCCTAAAGTGGCCCATTAATCGCCCCTTATGAGCTTCCCTAAGCAATAATTCATGCAAAGAGCTTTTAGGCACACACAAACATTTTTCTTTGAATAAATACCAATCTTTCCTAAAGAACCCCCTATGCGCCCCTTTTTCACATGCAGCATATATCTTAGAGAAATCATCATCATGTACATACAACTCATTTATGTGTTCAAAACCAAGCATTTTTGTTTCAAGAGTAGCTAATAAGGTATACCTCCTGGAAAGTGCATCAGCCACTATGTTTACCTTTCCTTGCTTGTGTTTGATCACATAAGGAAATTGTTCAAGGTATTCCACCCACTTGGCATGCCTCTTATTAAGCTTACCTTGCCCTTTTAAATATTTTAGTGACTGATGATCACTGTGAATTACAAACTCTTTTGGAAAATGGTAGTGCTGCCAAGTGTGCAAAGCCCTTATGAGTGCATATAATTCTTTATCATAGGTGGAGTAATTTGAAATAGTTCCATGCAATTTCTCACTAAAGTATACAATGGGGTGACCCTCTTATAATAAAATAGCCCCAATCCCAACATTTGATGCATCACACTCAAGTTCAAAAGATTTAGAAAAATTAGGCAATGCAAGTATGGGTGCATGAATGAGCCTATCTTTGAGTGTGTTGAAACTTGTCTCTTGATCCTCCCCCCACCTAAAACTCATATTTTTCTTAACAACTTCATTTAAAGGGACGACTATGGTGTTGAAATCTTTTACAAACCATCTATAAAAGCTAGTTAACCCATGAAAGCTTCTTACCTCACTTATAAACTTAGGGGCAGGTCACTCCCTAATGGCTTTTATCTTTTCTTCATCTACTTACACTCCCTTAACACTCACAACAAAGCCTAGGAACACTACATGGTTGGTGCAAAGGACACATTTCTCTAAATTAGCATACAACTTTTCTTTTCTAAGCACACTCTTCACAACCCTAAGATGTTTTAGGTGCTCTTCTAAGGTTATGTTATAGATTAGGATGTCATCAAAGTACACTACTACAAACTTGCCTAGAAACTCTCTCAACACATGGTTCATCAACTTCATAAAGGTGCTAGGCACATTTGTAAGCCCAAAAGGCATCACCAACCACTCATACAATCCATGCTTAGTCTTAAAGGCTGTCTTCCACTCATTCCCTTCCCTTATCCTAATTTGATAGTACCCACTTTTTAAATCCACTTTAGAAAAGTAACATGCACCATGCAATTCATCAAGCAAATCATCTAGCCTAGGGATGAGATGTCTATCTTTTACAATTATATTATTTATAACCCTACAATCAGTACACATTCTCCAAGTGCTGTCCTTTTTGGGGACAAGTATGACAAGTACGGCATAAGGACTTAAATTTTCCCTCCCCCATCCTTTTTGCATCAAATCCTCCATTTGTTGCTGAATTTACTTAGTTTCCTCAGGATTTGTCCTATAGGCGGGCCTATTGGGCAAAGAGGCTCTTGGGATGAAGTCCATTTGATGTTCAATCCCCCTTAAGGGTGGTAGTCTGGGAGGGACACTCTTTGGAAAGACATCTTCAAAGTCCTGCAAAAGAGAATCAATTTCACTAGGTAGAGGGTTAGAATTATAATTTAAGTACAAGTCCTTGTATATGCAAATGTATATCTCTTGCTTTGCAAAGCAAGCCCTCTTAATCTCACTCTCTGTAGCAATTAAACATTCATTTTTTTCTCATTTACAAGTTCTTAGTCCCTATTCTTTGCTTCCCTCATTGATTTTACTTTTACGTCTTTCTTCTCTTACTCCCTTCTTAGCTTCAAGGCCACTTGGTCTTCACAACCTGTTTGGAAGTAAGGGGTACAAGGGTTAACTTTAAGGTATTATGAACAAATGAGTACTTGTTAGTAAAACTGTCATGAATAGCATGCTTATCAAATTACCAAGGCCTTCCAAGCAAAATATGGCCGGCCTCTATGGGAACAACAACACACAAAATATCATCATTATACTTATCAATTGATAAACTTACCAACACTTGTTGATTCACTATCAACTCACCATTCTCACTTAGCTATTGAAACTTGTATGGTCGGGGGTGAGGAGTAGTTTTAAGGCAAGTTTTTTTACCAAGCAAGTGCTTGCCACATTGGTGCAACTTCCCCTATCAATGATAAATGAGCACACTTTGCCTTGGATGACACATCTTGTATGGAAGATATTTTCCCTTTGGTCTTGGTCCTTTGCCATAACTTGGCTACCCAAGAGTCTCTTTATCATTAGCAAGTCGCCATCATTAGCATAGGTCTCACATTCTTCTTCTCCTTCACTTGAGGGAGGGAAATTTGGACATGAATCATTAGAGAGGTGTCCCTCTCTTATCACCATTGTCCTTTTGTTTGGGCATTGAGAGGCTATGTGTCCACTCCCCAAGCATTTGAAGCACTTGATGTTCCTATTTTTAGAAGAAGAGGAGGAAGAAGCATTAGTGGAAGGAAAAGCATTAGAGTTCTTAGAAGTCATACCTCCCTTGGGGTTGTGTAGAGGAGTCTTCCTTTGGTTCCTTGTCTTTCCAAGTGGGAGGCTTGAGGTTAGAAGAAGGCTTCTTCCATGCACCCTTTCTTTTGAGTTGTTGTTCCACCTTTATGGCTTGGTGGACTAACTCATCAAGCTCTTCAGAGTTGTGCAACTCCACAATCCTATCTCACGGTTTAAACCATGAAGGAAACGTGACATGGTAGCCTCCCTATCTTCAAAGACATTGGCCCTTATCATGGCCACCTCCATCTCCTTGTAGTACTCATCCACACTCCTACTTCCTTGGGTAAGTCTTTAGAGTTTATTGTGTTATTCCCTATGGTACCATGAAGGGACAAATCTCATCCTCATCAAACTTTTCATCTCTTCCCAAGTATCTACGGGGTATTCCCTATTCCCTATTCAGGGTCATTCTTTCCTTGGAAAGAAGGTACTTGGGTCTTTACTCCTCCTAGGTCTCCTCCTCTTTCATCACTCCTATACCTCCTATTATAACTCCTTTCACTCCTTTCATGCCTCCTTCTCCTATCACAGCTCCTCCTAGTCCTCCTTTCCCTACCTGAATCATAGGTATCTTCATCCTTATACGAGACTTCATGTTGAGAGTCACTCCTCCTTTCATTATCGAGCCTTGTGTTTATTACCACCCTAAACTTCTCAAGTTCTTTAGCTAAGGCTTGCATAAGGTTTGCAGTCCTAGGGGATGGGGATGTACTTCCTTCACTCATCTTTGCACAAGTAATAAGAATAATTCAAGATTGAAAAGGCTCTTACCACTCTTCTCACGTGTATATATTCTTAGATTGATTCCACTCGTGTTTCACATAATTAGGCTTTTGTTTAATGAAAATGCTTTTGCCTTTTACCACTCAAGTTCTCTTTTCAAGTTCTTAAATGAATCCTCTCGCATTTCAATTACCAAAAGCACTCAGAAGTTGAAGAAAAGATGAAACTCTAGACAAAACTCAAAGGAATTTAAAACACAAGCAAGAAAAACTAATTAAAAAAAGGAAAGGTAAAACTCAAAAGAAATAAGAAGAAAAAGAAATGCGCAAGGTATGTAGAATAGTACCGCTTAATGAAATTCACAAGGCATTCAAACTTAATCTTGCTTAAGTGCAAAGGCAGACTCTTTTTTTTTTGGGATAGAATTTTTTTCTCTTTTTTTTAAATTATTTTTCATGCCCTTGTTCTCTTTTTGCACTTAAAAAAAATATAATTAGTTCTTGCAATTTTAGTTCCAAATGTTATGCCCAACTGTGTATTTAGAAGTTTCCTTTCAAATTAAGGTGCTATAAAACATGTAACAGCAATGGATATAGAGTTGATAAGATCAAAGCTGTAAATATTGCGTAAAAATTAAAGAACAGAAACTAAAGGCAGAAAATAAAAAGACTAGAATTTAAATGGCAAAAAGTAAAGAATGGAAAGTAAAGAATGTTGCCAATTCGTAGGAATGGCAGAGATCAATGATGATCAAGGTTTTGTACAATTATGACATTCAAGCAATGGTACTTGATGTTTGGAAAGCAATAAGAACAAGTACAAAAAATACAAGAACTCTATCAACTCTAGGATCCGGGCTCTAGATACCACATGATATGATCCAAGTTAGATGCATATTGTTTTTACGGATCATCTTTGAGTTGATTTCATGTTTTAAAGAATTAAATGATGAAGGGTAAATAGTAACATGAACAGTATTATGAATAGTGTCATGAACAGTAAAAAATAGAAAAGATGAAAAAAGATAAGGAATGGAAGAAAGAAGACGCCACACTCTTGGAGAGTGATAAGTCAAGCGAAAATTCGCCACAAAGGTAAGAAAACCTTTGATAAGAACCAAGATGGTTCTTCCAAGAACCCCAAGAGAACTAAGCTCTAAAAACTCACAAAAGAGTGCAATAATATTCTCCAATTCAAAAGTGTCAAATGCAGTAAACACAAGCCTATTTATAGGCATTAGGTATGCGGCTAAGCTAAAGGAGGCAGCAAACTAGCGCATTTTTAATCCTAACCCTAGCACAAATGTGGCCCAGGCCCAATTAGAAGGCAACACCTATCCCTAGTTCTGCTATGCATAAATTAAGCCCAAACAATAAGCCCTTATTACAAAATTATCCTAAAAAAAGAAAATAAGAACCAAAACTGAGAAAATTAAAAGGTTCAAATACATAATTAAATAAAATTGACTAAGAAGAATTCATGCCCCTACATTGGGCCCTTCATCAACTTGGATCATTTGGACCATCTTGAGTGCTCCCTCTTCTGGAATGGGCTTGAGTGAGAGAAAGTGGTTAACTGCTTTGTCCAAATCGTCTTTAGTCTTCTTAGCTCTTGACCTTGTCATTGGGCCTCCAAGTCCTCGCAGTGCATCTTTGGGCATTGGACCCGTTGGGCTACCGCTTGAGCTTCCTTGGTCTCCGTCACATGATTAAGAAAACGTTCAAAAAATTTTACGCGATTGAAAAATGATGTAAAAATGTTACGTGATTTAGAAACGTAACAAAAGTGTTACATGATTATGAAAATGAGATAAAAACACTTCGCGATTAAGAATAATAGTAGATTGTTGTCAGGCTGACGTACTGGACCCGAAGACATCAATAGACAGTTTAATCCAGTGGTGGCTTGTTGTTGTGGAAATCACATTGTTAATAATTATTAATTCATTGAGTCATTTGATCATGCATTGTGAAAGTCATGGGGGCTTTGTTTGTTAAGGCTATACGTCTAGGAGATTGAATTTACACCTTAGTGCGAGTGCGAATTGTGTAGTGAAGGTCAATGACTGATCTTGGGGGTGTCGGGGCGCGGTAATCCTACAAGTGGCTAGTTAGTAGCTCTACTATGCTGTGGTTGCTGATGCAAATGCACTGACGACCTCGACAAGACACTATTACTATTCATGATCTGGTGTAAAATGTCTTGTATAAGCATGATGCACACGTTGAGAATATTATAACACTTGATTTGAGGCTGATGATATATAGACATGTCTTCTTATCATTCACTCTGATGTTGGTTTTAGCACCATGGAGTAGATGTCAGTCCATTGTGCATATGTATAGTCAGTAGACATGTTATTGTTATATACATTTGTTGAATTATCTATTAATTGATATCATGACTATACTTATTGATTATGTACTTGAATGACATTATTGTCATTATCGTTTCTTTGCTGTCATGCTGATATGAGATGTAGAAGATCTCACCTCTTTGTTATATTGTTTTGTTTGTTCTGTTTTATGCTTATGTTCTATGAAGACTGTGATGGCGGCGAGGCGAGATCTTCTGGATTTCGTTAGGGTGCAGTTCCATGGAGGCACCGACGCATGGCGCGTCCATCTGGGCACTGAGCGCATCGAGTATCATGGGGATGTTACCCTATCTTTGAATAGGACCCGCCATGGGGTTGCTACTTTTCCTTTTAATACAACTGTACATTTGGAGTTTTATTTGCTTGCTAGGGAGTTATGGGGTGATCCTCATTACACTCCTAGGGAGGATTCCAAGGTATCGTCTGCTCAGACTCCCTTCCGTCGAGACATGCCCCAACTGGGGAATTTGTCTGTCGAGGATTCCAAGGAGGATCCAGTGGAGGACCCTACCCACTAGGTGTTTGGACTTGGGTTAGTTTAGGTTTTATTATAGTAGTTGTATATATTCCTTTGAATAGGTAAGTCTTATGTTTTTATGTTGTCACTAAACTATGAGATATGTAATAATTAATTTACTATATCTAGTGTTCTATATATTCTGTTAAGTTTTTGTTATTCATGAAAAAGAAATTTTACAATCCGTATATTATAATATTAAAATTTATAGGATTTGGGTTTAGTTTTTATAATGTTTTAGTTTGAAATGTAATTCCCTAAGGAGGGTGTTACATAACTCATCACTTTTCGTTATAAACTAAACATAGGAGTGTTTAAGACTTAGCTCGTTCTTCTAACCTGTCCTGACTAGAAATTAATTGAGACAAATTTGGGTCTTAAAAATTAGATATAGTGTGTTTTTGGGTCAGGTTCAGATCATCCCAGCCCAACCTGATATCACACATTATTTTTAAGACTTATACTTATTTTTATAATTATTTATAAATAATAAGATTTCTTGATTTAAATTAATAATTTTTCTATAATATGATAATATATTAATATTGATTTATTTATTTTGAAATATATATTATAAAATATATTTTAATTTTAATTTTTTACTTCTATAATTTTATGACTAAATTATGTATAATATTTTAATTTATATATTATATTTATATACTAGATCAACCTAATTTTACCTCGACCATTATTGAACCATGACAAGGTTGAATTTGGATTTAGAAAAACGGTCTTCTCAAATTGTCAGGTCAAATATGAGTCAAGTCAAATCAATCTCAATCATCTCTATGAACACCTTATTCTAAAGTGAGAAGATTACTTTATATATAATTTTATAAGTCAATAATGACGTAACTAATTAAGCAACTTATATATAATTTTATAAGTCGAGTTACATCTTTCACTTATGATAATTATTATAAGACTTTGGTTGAAATCTAAAAGTTCCTATCATAGCCACGTAATTTTATGAAGAACATTATATAAATTAAATAAGAAATTGCTATATGTAATTACTCAATTAGATAAAATAAATAAGAAATCACTCAGACACTCAATATGTAATTATCCAATCAACCTCGATACTTTTACTCATTTTCAACTGTAGCACTTCTCACACCACATAAAATTGGTTAATGAAATACAAGCTTGTGGTTAATGACATATAGAAATTGGTTAATGAGTATGTAAAAAGTTAGTTAATGAAAAAAAATGGTTAATGACATATATAAGTTGGTTAATGGGGTCAGGCTGAAAGGGTTACATATTTATACATACCAATTAACCAACAAATTATATTTCATTAACTAATATCATGTGATATTAAAAGAGGTGTAGGTACTCGTTAAAGTAAGATCAACATTATTGTTATCCAACCAAGCACATTAGAAAGGTGTCACGTGTAACATCCTCTTTTTACAACATGTAACACCCTGAAAATTGTCAATTTCATGTTAAATAGTTATTTTATAATGTTTGTAATTTTTTTTAATTTTTGTAGATTTTTCTAGAAACGTTAAATATTTTAATATATTTCTCGTTTTACGTACACATTGAGCAAAGCCGAAAAAATGAAATATTTTCCCGAGATTGGTAAACCTTGAACTGTGGGAATGTCGACGGGGGATCTTACTAAACCCGATACTTGACATAGTTTACGAGGTTTGTGTTTTTCAATATTTTTATCTGATAAATAAAAAACGATGTACAATTTATTATCCATTGGATAATAAATATTGATTTCTGTTAACTGTAACATTTGTCCATTGAATAATAGTTTGTATTAAAATGCTTGTCATATTTTCAAAAGTGTTAACTTTATGTCACATCATGTTGACTTTTTTCAAAATTTAACAAAGCTTCTCAAAGAAGCTTTGTATCAAACTTCTCAAGGAAGCTTTCCTTAAGCTTCTAGAACACTTTTTCTCCCTCTCTCCCTCTCACCTCTCCATGGCAATGAGCCAATATTGGAGCCAAAAATTTTGCTTTTCATTTATCACTTTATCATTCTAATTCCAAACCCAAAAAAAAAAAGCTATCATCACTTTTCTAACATTTCCTCTCTCTACACTTTTTCTCTCATTTTCCTCCAAGCTCTCTCTTCCTCTTCTCTTCTCCCCTTCCACGGCACCCACACCATTCTTCCTCCACCATTGATGCTTGATTTCAAGCAAAGTCTTCGCTTGAACTAACCATCCCTTTGAAGCCTTTTCATTCTTGTTGGAAGACCATCTTTAAGAACTCAACTTTGCTCTCCATTTTCTCCCCTCTTCCACAGACAAGTGATGGAGACCAAGGAAGCTCAAGTGGCAGCCCAACGGGCCCAATGCCCAAAGATGCACTATGAGGACTTGGAGGCCCAATGACAAGGTCAAGAGTTAAGAAGGCTAAGGAGGATTTGGACAAAGAAGTCAACCACTTTCTCTCACTCAAGCCCATTCCAGAAGAGGGAGCACTTAAGATGGTCCAAATGATCTAAGTTGATGAAGGACCCAATATGGGGGCATGAATTCTTTTTAGTCAATTTTATTTAATTATGTATTTGAACCTTTTAATTTTCTCAGTTTTGGTTCTTATTTTCTTTTTTTTGGGGATAATTTTGTAATAAGGGCCTATTATTTGGGCTTAATTTGCGCATAGTAGAGCTAGGGATAGGTGCTGCCTTCTAATTGGGCCTGGGCCGCATTTGTGTTAGGGTTAGGATTAAAAATGCGCTAACTTGCTGCCTCCTTTAGCTAGACCTAGCCGCATATCTAATGCCTATAAATAGGCTTGTGTTTACTGCATTTGACACTTTTGAATTTGAGAATATTATTGTACTCCTTTGTGAGTTTTGAGAGCTTAGTTCTCTTGGGTTTCTTAGAAGAACCATCTTGGTTCTTATCAAATGTTTCCTTACCTTTGTGGCGAATCTTTGCTTAACTTATCACTCTCCAAGAGTGTGGTGTCTTCTTCCTTCTATTCCTTGACTTTTTTCATCTTTTCTATTTTTTTACTGTTCACGATACTGTCCACATTACTGTTCACTAAATTTACAGCGGGCTTCTGTGTCCCGAAATTTAAATGACAGTGGGCTTCTGTGTCCCGAAATTTAAATGACAATGGGCTTGGCCCAAAAGAAATTTTTTCTTCTTTTTTTCTTCTTCTTTTTTTTTTTTTTTTTTGGGAAAGATCATTAGGTCATGGACCTAAATGTCATTAAGTCAAGGACTTAAGATTATTATTTATTTATTTTATTTATTTTTTAAGCTTTTTTTTTTGTTTGTTTTTTTTTTTATAGTGAAGCTTGGCGTGAAAGCCGAAGACGTCACTTTCAAAGTTGTTGCAGCTTATTCTCTCGTGAAAAGACATTATACTATTCATTCCTGCAACTCAAAATCTAAAGATCATGTCACTATCATGTCAAAACTTTCTCTTGCATTCTTGATATTAATTGCTTCCTCGGAAAACTTTGATCCATCAACCCCGGGAGCAGGCTCGTGCAAACTAGGGCTTATTAGCTTGTCTCAACTTCCTTGGAATCTTTAAACATTGAGTACCTTCGCTTTCAAGTTTGCTCATCAGGAACATAGTCCCCCGTCTTCTCCCTGACAATGCGGATTGAATATGGGGTAGACCTATTTTTCATCCCTCGATTAAAATTTCTAACCCATTCTTGATCTGATTTGTTAATCAAATGATTGCCATTAAATCATCAAATCAATGAATTGAACTTATATTCCTTTTGATTGAAGCATTTGTAATAAACTGTGTGATTTCGCAAGTATGAAAGGAACAAACAAGATAAAAGAAAGCAGAAGAATAAGAGGAAAGAAAAGAAAGAGAAAGGTATTTTCATTTATTTGAATGTTCACAAACACCTACAGGCATTGAGAATGATAAAGAATACAAAGGATGATATAGACAAAGCGAAAGGTAATTGCCCCAGTTAGGATTCCTTCATTCTCTTTAGATAGGTCCTAATTCTCAGATGGATATTACAACCATTGACCGCCAATGATACAAATCCTCTTCCATTGATCACCGCTCAAAATTTGCCCCAGTTTTTCTCTTCCATCATTGCTCAAGATTGCCCCAGTTTGCCCCAGTTTCTTTTCTTCCATCACTACTCAAAATTGCCCCAGTTTTGTTTTTTGTTTTTTTTTTTATGTTGTTTCAGTGGGTCCTTCAGGTGACATCTCCTATGAGAGCCTTTGCCGACTTTACTTTTGCCTGATTTAAGTGCCCTAACTTTTGCTTAGGCCGCCCTTGCGGGTTTTCGACCTAACTAGGGCTTCTTCTTCTTTTTTTTTTTTTTTTTTCTTTCTTTTTCTTTCTTCTTTCTTCTTTCTCTTTTCCTTTTTCTTTAGGCATAGAACTTCTTGACTGCATCAGCATTTGTCGGCCTTGGCAATTCATTCCCATCCATATCTGTCAAAACTAAGGCTCCTCCAGAGAATGCTTGTTTAACAATGTAAGGCCCCTCATAACTCGGTGCCCATTTGCCTCGAGCGTCTTCTTGGTTTGGAAGTTTTTTCTTCAAAACTAGGTCACCTGCTTGAAACTCCCTAGGGCGTACTTTTTTGTTAAAAGCTCTTGCCATTCTTCTTTGGTACAGTTGCCCATGACAAATGGCCTTTAATCGCTTTTCTTCAATCATGTTTAACTGCTCATACCGAGTTTTTATCCATTCCGCCTCTTCTAACTCGGCTTCCATCAACACTCTTAAGGATGGGATTTCGACCTCTATAGGGGATACTGCTTCCATGCCATATACCAGGGAAAATGGTGTTGCCCCAGTGCTAGATCAGATATTAGTGCGATATGCGTGGAGAGCATAGGGGAGCATCTCATGCCATTCTCTGTAATTGACCACCATTTTGGCTACTATCTTCTTGATATTCTTGTTTGCTGCTTCCACCGCGCCATTCATTTGAGGTCTGTAAGGAGCAGAATTGTGATGCTTAATCTTAAACCTCTGACATAGATTCTCAATTTCGACACTATTGAGATTAGGGGCGTTATCTGTAATAATCCTTTCCGGGATTCCATATCGACAAATGATGTTTACCCTTAAGAACTTGAGAACCACCTTTTGAGTGACCTTGGCATATGACGCAGCCTCTACCCACTTGGTGAAGTAATCAATTACTACTAGGATAAACCTATGGCCATTTGAAGCCTTTGGATTTATTGGCCCAATAACGTCAATTCCCCACATTGCAAAAGGCCAGGGTGCCACCATATTATGCAATGGGACAGGAGGTGCATTAATGCAGTTAGCGTATGCTTGGCATTTATGACACTTTCGAACATATCCTATGCAATCAGATTCCATAGTGGACCAGTAATAACCACATCGTAGGATTTGGCGAGCCATCATGATACCATTCGCGTGCGTTCCACAAATCCCTTCATGAACTTCTGTTAAAATGGTGAGAGCCTCTTTAGATTCCACACATCTGAGGAGTGTACCATCATAATTCCTTTTGTACAATACCTCCCGCTCAAAAAGAAAGCCATGGAAAGCCGACGGATGGTCTTTTTGTTTGTCTCATTTGCCCCTGGTGGGTATTCTCTGAACTTAATGTACTGCTTGATATCATGGAACCAGGGTTGGCCGTCTTCTTCTTCCTCAACATTAGAACAATAAACCGGTTCGCTTTCTGCCCTCACTCGGATGGGCTGCATATTAGCATGAATATCCAGATTGGTCATTACAGCTAAAGTGGCCAGGGCATCTGCGAATTGGTTCTTATCTCGAGTCAAGTGCGAAAAGGTGATCCCTTCAAACTTCTCGACCAACTGCATCAAATATTTCTGGTATGGAATCAACTTTGGATCCTTAGTTTGCCATTCCCCATTCATTTGATAGATTATCAGTGCTGAATCTCCATATACTTGTAATTCTTTCACTCCCAATTCTATTGCAACTTTTAATCCTTGAGCACACGCTTCATACTCGGCAACATTATTGGTGCAATCGAACTCTAACTTGATGGCGATAGGGTATTGCTTCCCACTTGGTGAGGTGACCACTGCCCCTATACCGCTTCCATACATATCGACTGCTCCATCAAAGTACATCTTCCATATGTCTTCTTCATCTGACTCTTCTTCTTCAACTGCTAAAACATCTTCATCAAGGAATTTAGATATCACAGGTTGTTTGTGATTGAGTGGGTTCTCAGCTAAGTGATCTGCAATTACACTCCCTTTGATGGATTTCCGAGTCACGTGCTTTATATCGAACTCAGAAAGAACTACTTGCCACTTGGAGACTCGTGTGGAAACATGAGGACTTTCAAATATGTACTTTATTGGGTCCATTCTTGAGATCAGCCAAGTTGTATAGTACAACATATATTGCCTTAACCTTCTTGATGTCCATGCCAGGGCACAACAAGTCTTTTCGATTGTCATGTAGCGAGACTCACACTCATTGAACTTCTTGCTCAAATAGTAGATGGCATGTTCTTTCCTTCCTGCCTCATCATGTTGCCCTAACATTGCTCCCATGGATGTCTGTAATACTGTGAGGTACAATATCAAAGGACGACCAGGCGTTGGTGGCACCAAAATGGGAGGACTTTGCAAATAAGTTTTGATCTTCTCAAAAGCTTCCTGACAACATTCATCCCATTCTCCCGGTTGTTGTTTCTTTAATAACTTGAAGATCGGCTCGCAGGTGCTAGTCAGATTGGCTATGAACCTAGCGATGTAATTCAGCCTTCCGAGAAAGCTTCTTACTTCTTTTCCTGTTTTGGGAGCGGGCATCTCTTGTATCGCTTTGACTTTGTCAGGGTCCACTTTGATCCCTTCCTTGCTAACGACGAAACCAAGCAGTTTTCCAGTCGATGCACCAAAAACACACTTTGCTGGGTTTAGCCTTAACTTGTACTTTCTGAGTCTTTCGAACAGCTTTTGCAACACTTCCACGTGGCTTTCCCCTTCTTTGGATTTGGCGACTATGTCATCCACATATACCTCAATTTCTTTGTGCATCATGTCGTGGAACAAAGCAACCATGGCACGCTGATAGGTGGCCCCAGCATTCTTCAAACCAAACGGCATAACTGTGTAACAAAAAGTTCCCCATGCCGTGATGAACGTGGTCTTCTCTTTATCATTCGTGTCCATGGGAATCTGATTGTATCCAGAATATCCGTCCATGAAAGAGAATCTATGACCCCTTGCAGCATTGTCGACGAGGACATCAATGTGAGGCAGTGGGAAATCATCTTTAGGGCTAGCTTTGTTCAAATCCCTATAATCTACGTACATCCTGACTTTTCCATCCTTCTTCGGAACAGGGACGATGTTTGGTACCCATTCTGGGTGTCTAGATACTTCTAAATACTTTTTCCAACTGCTTGGTGACTTCCTCTTTGATCTTTAAGGACATTTCCGGGTGCATTCTTCTCAACTTTTGCTTTTTTGCTTCAGCATTGGGGTATAGCGGGATTCTGTGGGAAGCTATACTCGATCCAAATTTCCTAAGATATCTCGATAAGACCATGCAAAGACATCCATGTAGTCTCTAAATAACTTGATCATGCATTCTCGCTCTGGATTATCCACCAATCTTAACTCTTTCTTGTCTTCATCAGTTCCCATATTGATTACCTCCACTTCTTCTTCATTCAGGCTGAATTCTCTCTCAGACCTTTCTACCAACTTGGCAAACTCCTCAGTAGCGTCTCTTTCTTCATCCGAGTCATAGTTGTCTATATCCATCATTGAATGAGAATCCATCTTTAAGCCTTCAGGAATATCTTCATGGGACAATGACTCTACAAGACTCAAATCCCTGGAAGATTTATTTATGCCAGATTGGAAACTATCGACAGAAGGAAAATATGGTAATTGACATGGCTAAGAAAAAGATAAGTTGATGATAAAGAGAAGCAAAATAGTGAATCAACTGAGAAACATAAAGTTCATTGCATTGAAAAAAAGATCACAAAAACACACCAGTTCATTACATTAAAGCTTCAATAAAAGTTAACATAACTTCAACATCACAAAAGTCTCAGATAACATTATGACTAGATAATTACTTTATGGCAATCACATCAATTAACGCCTCAGATCGCCAATTGTCCAAAGGTTTCAAGTTGTCGGAGGGCTGAATAGCATGGTATTCTCTTGAGTCTTCCTCCACATTGTTAATGATTAGCCGGACTCGAGGACTGGAGGTTCCATTGATGACTTCAGCAGGAACAGGAAATGTTTCCTTCAAATGAGGAATAGTCCTTTTCACTTTATTCTTCTCATCGAGAGTCATGCCTTGCTTCATCATATCTTCTAAAGATGCATCATATCCCAGGCCATGTCTACTACTTTGTTTTCTCGGTAGGGTGATTGTAGACTTGGTTCCTTGCAGCTGAATTCCTAAACCTTTCCGGCTTGATAACCATTCTTTGTCATGATGCGAGTCACAATTTGATGAACATCTTTGGAGGGTGACTTATCTTTCTCTGCCTTTGATTCCACTAACTGAAGCTGTGTAAGAAATTATCCACTTCCAAGTCCGTGTTTTCAACATAAGGCACTTGAAGTAGGTTTCATCAACAGGATTTCTTCTTCTCCTCGTATGGTAACCAGACACCCATTATTGATGTACTTCAAGCATTGATGCAAAGTTGAGAGAACAACACCGGCAGCATGGATCCATGGTCTTCCCAAGAGCATAGTATATGTAGGCTCGATCTCCATTACCTGAACAGTACTTGAAAGCAGCTCGGGCCTATCTCAAGTGGAAGGGTTACTTCTCCCATAATCCCCCTTTTTCTTCCATCGAAGGCTCGTACAGTCATTTCTTGGGGTTTCAGGTCTTCTACACTCATAGCCAATTGAGATAAGGTTGTTCTTGGGAGGACGTTCAAGGCGGAACCCCCATCAATCAAAACCTTGGCAACCACATATCCCCGACACTTCAAAGTGATGTGCAAAGCACGTGGGTTATTCCCTGTTGAACGTACCACTTCTTCTTCAGAGAAAGGGATCACATTGATGTGCCTTATCGGATCCACCATGCTCACCAAGCTTTCTGGGGTAACATCTGGCTTCACATAAGCGTCATTTAACACTTTCTGCAGAGCTTTGCGATGAGGTTCAGAACTCATGATGAGTGACAATAGAGAGATTCGGGCTGGAGTTTTCCTGAGTTGTTCTACAATGTCATACTCGCTTTGCTTCATGATCTTTAGGAACTCTTCTTCCTCATCCTCTTTTGTTTCTAAGAGGCTTCCTTTTCCTTTTCCAGTCTTATCTTCTTGCCCATAGCACCTACCGCTTCTTGTAATCCCTCCCACGCCCACGACATTTGTCACTGCTTGGGTGGGCTCTATTATCTGTGTAATAGGGGTTGAAGAAGCTTGCCCTATATCACCTTGCGTCTTTACCTTGACATCATACTCCCAGGGCACAACACGAGAATCACTGTAGGGAAAAGGCGTAGGCTTCTTTATTGCTATGACAACTTTCCCAGAATTTGGAACTTCACCAGTACGCTGCAGTTTGAGGACAAGACGCTCCACAGTATCTATTTCCCTTGTGAGCCTTTTTGCTCGAGTAACATCCACTACCCCCAAAGCCATGAACCTTTGCACCTGAGCTTTAAATTCTTGACAGCTTTCAATATCGTGCCCCTTCTTCATATGATATTCACAGTAAGCTTCAGTATCATACTCAAACCCTACCTCCTCAAAGGTTACTGAAGAACAGTAGCCGGCTTGGACCAGACCTTGGAACATTAGCTTTATAGGAGTTCTGACATTTGCGACCCTTTGAACTCCTTCCTCGTCTCTTTCTAACGCATTTACAGTCCCTTTCCCATGATTCGGAATTGGGTTACTAGTAATGCTAGGCCCTTTCTCCTCTTCAAAGTCTAACTTTCCACAGTGCAATCAGTTCCTAACTATTGTTTTAAATACCTCGCAATCCTCAATTGAGTGGCCTGGGTTATCCATATGGAACTTACAAGTTGCATTAGGGTTGTACCAAGCTGGGAACGGAGGGACCATAGGGCGAGCAGGCGCGCATGCGATCAGGTGTGCATCAAACAATTGTTGAAACAAATCGGCATTGGAGATTGGCAGCTTGGGAAAAGGGGGTAGATTCACCGGGGGTCGAGTATACCCTTGGTTTCCAGGGTTTCGAGGTGCGGGAGGACGATTGGTATAGGCAAGACGGGTTGGAACGTATGGACGCGGTGGTGGGATATTGTTGACTTGGTATGAAGTTTGGTAAGCTGGAAAAGTGGGTGGAGGGGCTTGATAAGAAGGATATGGTCGTGGATTGCGGGGGAAGTATGAATTTTGGGGTTGCACATAACTGACTTCTGGTTCCTTTTTCTTTACGGGCGCCACCTTTTTAGGAAAATTGCTCTCTGTACTTCCAGTAGGTAATTTTCCAGCTTTTGCAAGACTTTCGATCCTTTCTCCAGCCACAATCAGGTCCGAAAAATCCTTGTAGGTAGACCCTGCCATCAGCCCAATAAAAGGTGCTCCTAGGGTCCCCATAAAGTACGAGCTCATCTCCGACAGAGTCAATGGTGGTTGAACTTGAGCTGCCAACATTCTCCACCTTTGGGCGTATTGCTTGAAAGTTTCACCCTGTTTCTTCTGCATTGCCCCAAGTTGTTCTCGGGTAGGTGCGGTATCGATGTTAAATCGATATTGCCCCAAGAATTGGCTTGTCAGGTCATCCCAGCAAGAAATCCTCGAATGGTCAAGCTGCATGAACCATTCCAAAGCCGGCCCAGTCAGGCTCTCATGGAAGAAATTGATCAGGAATCTCTGATCCCGTGACCAAATAGCCATCGTAGTAATATAGGTCTTTAGATGGAACTTGGGATTAGTGCTTCCGTCGTACTTTGAGAAATCTGGAATTTTGAAGTCTTTAGGGATGTTGACTTCAACCTCCGGGCACAGTTCGTCAATTCCCACTGAGCCATATAAATTAGGGCCTTGAATAGCTTTGATTTGCTCTTGCATCTTTTCAATCAGTTCATCTCTTAACTTTTCTTTCTCTGAGTTGCCGTTGAGGAATATCTTTACTGGCCGCTCATGAGTACCCTCCGCATTGTTATTTCCCCCTTCATGATTACCATTCATAGAATCGTCCTCCTCATTCACATTGTTGTTTGCATTTGCATTAACTCCAGGGCCAAAAGAAGCTCCATTTGTGGCTCTAAGGGTCTTAGTTAACTGTCTCAGTAAATCCTCGACCCTTGATTGTCCTTCTGCCATCGTATTGATTCTTTCCCTCATTTCATCCATCTCTTAATTCAAATTTCTTTCTGAGCTTGACATTTCTCTTAGCCTAGTTTGCAGCCTTGTTTCGTAGGTCCGGGTTTGTGCGATCTGCGTTTACCGAGGACGAGCAATGGTTCAAAACTTTTACCTGAAAATTGTGAAAGTCAAATTATTATTTTTCAAGAGATTATATTCATTATTTGTTAGAGGACCGTTAGTGATGCCAAGTAGATTTGAAGCGAGTATCTTTGATCTTTGTTTATCGTGACTATTACCCAGAACGTCTCGTTCGAAAGTATTGAGCCTCAAGTGAAATATGGGATCAGAAAACAAATGTCGAGACAAGCATACTTCATTCATTCAACTGAAAAGATATGACAATTAAGTACATTGCTTCAAGCTGACCTAGCCGAATAAAACTAATCCCTATTTGAATACACCTTGGCCATTTGTTTCATCTGCCCTATTAGGTCTTTACAGTACTCAATGAAGTCACTGATTTCTACTGGTGTCTCAAAAGGATTAATCATCCTATCGGCCTTCCTCAAATGATATGGGGTATCTGCAATTGCCGAATTAGCCAAGCATGCTAATTTTGTAAAACGACTCCTCCAAACATATGCTTCTTCCTTCCATCCACTGATGTCGCCTCTTTGTTGTTCCACCTGATTCATTAGTTCCTTCATTTTTTCATGCTCTTGTTGTAATGCCGCTTCATATTTTGAGATTGTCTCTTTCATATGGAGTTTCTTGTTTTTTATCACATTTTCATATTGCTCGGCTGTCACTTTCATCTGCTGCTTCATTTCTTCTACCAGTCGCATCGCATTGCCCTGAGTTAATTTGGCATTCTTGAGCTGCTCCTTAAGTTGTTGGTTTTCAGCCATAACTTTATCTCTTTCTTGCCTTCGGAGCCCTAATTCCTTGTTTGCGGCCCCCAGACAATGCTTGGTCTTCAACAGGTAATCATGTTCCATCTTCATCTTTTTGTTAGCCCCTTCGAGAATGCGGTCCTTTTCAACATTTTCTCGCTTCAAGGCTGCACATTCATGGCGGGTCTCTCTCAACTCGGCTTCCATTTTCTCCCCTTTCCTTTTCCATCCTTGTGATCTTAGCTTTCATTTCTTTTGTCTCTTCATTTTCAATCAAGGCCGAGGTTGAAAACCCATTAACCAAAGGAATTGTTGGGGCCTTGAATGGCAACTTGATTTCCGAACTCGTCTTTAACCCATTGGCGGTAACTTTCCTTGGTGCGCACGACTTCTAACTCCCGTTCTTTTCCTCTTCGGATGATCCTGTCCCAAGCACTTCGGATCTTCTGAAGTGACTCGATATTTTCCATGTCATCATAGTAAAGAACAAAAGGCGTTACTTGGACTTCCGCAGGTGGTCCCATCATAGGGTAACCAAGTTGTCATTGTGCCAAGACTGGATTGTAGTTAATACACCCTCGTGTACCCATGAGGGGTATGTTTGGAAATCCTCCACACTGGTAGATGATAGCCTCTATATCTTTCCATCGAGGATACCATCTGATCTGTTTTTCATCCAGTTCCGCCAAATGGTCCGCCCACTCACGGCTGCTCTTATTCTTTAGCTGGTACATGTTGAAGTCAGCGATAGGACACTCTGTTCTGTATGATCTGTTGAAAATATGAGTTGTGAGCCAAACATATAACATCGGCAAGCAACAGAGGATTCTCTTGCCATTCTTTTCGTGGCAAAAGTTCAAGGTGCAATAAACATCTGCGAGAAGGGCTGGAGCCGGGTTATTGGTGTTGAACTTGCAAGCTAGGAACACATCAATCGCTGCATAATCCACATAGTCATCAATGTTAGGGAACAGGACTAGGCCGTAAATGGTGAGGGCCAACACATCTATGAAAGCATCCCAATCTTCACTTTTGGCTAAGTGACGCATATGTCCCTCGAGGTATTCTCTCGAGAACCCTTTGGTTCCATTCCTATTTTGTTGCACACCTTGTAGGTCTCTAGCGTGCACTTTCAGAACACTTGCTACTGTCTGGATGGATACATAGTGTCCTATATAAAAGTATGGCTTTTTACTCTCCAACGGCAAACCCAGAATCTGCTCAAATTCTTCCAAAGTGGGGGCTAGCTGGAAATCCTGCAAGGTGAAACATCGGAGAGGCGGGTCATAATATTGGGCCACTGCAGTGATCGCTTCCACTTGCACATTCACTTCTAACAGATCCAGAATCTTCCCATACTTCGCTGCGAGTGTCAAACGTTGGGTCTTCTTCAGCATTCGGCCCATGACCACCAAGCTCTCAGTGTTAACTTTCTTGGCCTTGAGTCGCAGAGTTTTCTTCAAAGTCATATCCTTGTGATCTGATCCCATATTTATTTCCATCAAAGGTACTCACTTCAAATCTTGATTGAGTTTAACGGTTCTCTAACAAATTCCTGAGAAATGACAAAGAGATTGGAGTGTAGTAAGAAGCATGATGCAAGGATGCAAAGTACTTTTTTTTTATTTTCTTTAAAATGAATGCCATGATAAATAGTTGGTCCATTAATAGTGACTTGCACCCTCCCTTCTTTTTTTTTTTTTTAGCAAAACTTCTCTCTCCTTTTATTTCCAAGTAAAACTTGTTTTTGAGCGGGGTGCGATTAGGTTTATCACATTAATGGACCACACTACTTATTATGTATATGTACAAAAAAAAATATGACATGGATAAATTCAAAAGTAAGAAGAAGGTACGCTCCCTGTGTGCCCTAAGGGATTGCCTTAAATTTGAGGAGTTCTACCTTAAGGTTCTATGGGTCTTTCTGATTCGTGAGAACTCTCGTTGGGTGGCTCTTCTATTCTAAAGGCCTCTAGAGCTAACTCCCATTTCATAATGTTGACCGTAAACAGTGGGTGAACCACCAAGTGCGAGACATTTATGAAAAAGGCACACTCTAGATGAAATTTTCGCAATAACCAAACAGGATGTACATCCAAAATGGCTACCACTACGCAACCTCTACTTAACTTAGGTTTTGCTCAGACCCGGGTATAGGGCCCCACTCGAATGTGTGTGATAAAAGTGTAAGTGCGGTGTGTGTAGGGAGCATACAAACCTTTATAATCCTAAAAGCTACCTACAATCTGCAAAACAAATACAAAGCAAATTCCAAAGGAGCCTTTATCCTAAGGTTTTAAAATAATTAATAAACAAATTAAACAGACAAAGAAAAACAAAATAAAACAAAAAGGGTAAAACAAATATGTAAATGTCACAAAAAAAAATTGCACTACCAACTTGCAAAGGCTTGACTCTCAACTGTCCCCAGTGGAGTCGCCAACTATCGCGACCGTGACCGCGACGGGATAACGACTTAAAAATTAAAAGACCTTTAAGGGAGTCGCCACCAATTTTATTTTTATTGGAGAAAATTGCAAAATCCAAAAATGATGGTCTACATTCAAAAATTCGAGTTCGGGAGTCTAATTATGCACAGGGAAGTGTGGGGACTTAACCCCACAGCACCCCTGATACACCCATCCTAAGACGGTTACCTTAAATCAGTGGTGCAGATTTTTTATAACTTTTAAAAACTATTTATTCTACCCATTTTATTAAAAAATAAAAAAAAACTAAACAAACAAATAAATTAAAAATTAGTTTTGGCTTGACAGAATAAAAATCATGCTCCTACGTATCCTCGGGTGCAATGAGGAATTCAAAGCCACGTCGTTCTTTAGAAAACGATTGTGGGTTATTTATTTTTAATTTTGAAAATATTTTTGTTTTGGAAATTTATTTGATTTTTTTATTTTAGAAAATAAAGAATTGTCAAGCTGTCGCAACTCAGGCAATTCTAAAAGTTATAGGATTAACAAGCTGTCACAACTCAGCTAATCCAATTTTATTTTTTTATTTTTATTTTTAACGAAGACTCAAACATTTGATTTCCTTTTTTTTTAGAGAACGAACCATCAAGCTGTCACAACTCAGATGATTCTAAAAGTCACAGGATTAACAAGCTGTCACAACTCAGCTAATCCTATTTTATTTTTTCTCTACAAAATTTAATTACTTTGTTTATTTTATATTATTTTTTTAAAGGTTTTTATTTTGAAAATACATTTGATTTTTTTTTATTTTAGAAAAAAGAAAGAATCATCAAGTCAGACAATTCTAAAAGTTACAAGATTAACAAGCTGTCACAATTCATTAATCTTCTTTTATTTTCTTAATAAAGTTCAATTATTTCATTTTTTGTTTTTTTATTTTTATTTTTTAACCTTTATTTTCTATTTTTTGTACTTTTTTTCCTAATAGAACTAAAGCAAACATAAATAATAATAATAATAATAATAATAATAATAATAATAATAATAATAATAATAATAATAAAAAACAACTATCTTAGCCTACGGGTAACCATAGCCCACTAAGCCCAATAACCCAATATTAACTTAAAAATATGAATAAAGAAGCTACATGGAAGGCCCTGGTTTAGCAAATGTGGAGAAAAGCAAAAAATAGTATAAGAACAACAAAGAAATACATTGTAATACTATAAACAACATTCAGCAAACAAAAAAAACAAACAATGAAGAATATAATAACAATAAAATACACTTAAGTAGCGAAACATGGAAACGAAAACAGAGAAAACAAATGCTAACCAAAACAGGCCCAAACGGAATAAAACAAACCCAAAGGAAAAAAAAAACAAATGAAGGAGATTTGCTGAAACTGAAACACGAGAAGACCAGAAGAAATGTAAACAAACACCCCAACATTCAGAACCCAGAACCGAAACAAGGGGGAGATTGAGCCATGGTTGCTCGAACCGTGAACGGCGGTGGGATGGGGTTTTGGCCGGCAATGAGGTCCGATTTAAGGTGGGGGCAGATCTAGACGGCTGGACAATGGTGCATTGGGTGGTTGACAGTGGTGATGTGGGAACATGGAGCTTTATGAGTGGTGGCCATGCCTGAGCTTGCAGCGGCGGTGTAGAGGTTCGTGGTGATGGTTGGTGGTTGGAGCTGTAGTTTACGGGTTACGGATCTGGTTGGTCACGGTGAGGAGGGGTGGGGGTCTGTTTTCCGAGTGGACCGTGGTGGCTGCCATGGAAGGGTGTTTTTCTGGCGGTTGGCACGGTGGGGTGGCTGTTTGTGGTGGTTGCGGTGGATCTGGTTCACGGCTGGTCAGGGGTTGCCGTAAAAGGGGGGGCCGTTCTGGTTTGGGTGGAGGAGCCGACGAGCACGGTGGCTCATAGTGGTTGGTGGTTGGAGGATGGAGCAAAACAGAGGTAGGGGGAGATGGACGTGGTGGCTGGGCTGGGCATTTTCTGGTTTAGCGTTGGTTATTGGTTGATGGGTCACAGTGATGAAACTTGAATTTGTTTGGGTGTTGGAGAGGAATGGAGGAACTAATGGTGAATTTTGTATATGGTCATTTTATGGTTCATTTCCTCTTTTGTTCATAGATTTTGAGGATTTGCAGAAGCATTAGTTTGTTCTTTTCTTTTGATTTGGGGCTCTTTGCAGCTTTAGCATCTATGAGTGTATATATGATATGAAAGTAACTTGAAGAAGGCCACTTCAAACCCAGGATACGACTATATATCAGGAAATTGGAGATAAATATACAGGGTCCTTACCTCTCTGTGACACAAGGTATTAAAACTGGAGACCCAAAAAAAATGCTCTTTCTCTCACTTTTGTTGTCTATCTGATATCTTCCAGTCCACCTTCACCCTCTGCTTACTACTGGTTGCTTCAAAAATCTCTAACGATCAACTCCCTCTGGTTTTCTTTTAAAATTTTTCCAACCTTCTTTGTATTTGCCCTCAAGCTTTCCTCTGATTTCTCTCCAAAAATTTTTCGAAAAAAAAAATCTAACCCCTTCAAACTCTCATTCTCCCTCTTATATAGCCAAAGTCTGTGTGAATACAGACAAAACTTCTGGGGAACAAAAGTTGTGTGTGCAAGGTGGTGCAATGGAACTGCAGGGGTGGTAATGGGAAGCACACAGCAATGTTGGTGCTGCTGATATTGTGTACGTGAGAGTGAGTGGGTGTGTGTGTGTGCAGTGCTGGTTTTGCTCTATGTGTGTATGTGAAAATGGAGGGTGAGTGTGTGCAGTGTTGCTTGTTCGAAAAAGGAAAGAAGGACAAGGCAAGTAAAAACAAAGACAGTTTCATTATCAAAATGGGAAAAAGAAGAAGGCAGAGCTGCAACGGGCAGCAGCCTTCTCTTTTTTTTTTCTTTTGTTGCAATATTAATTGGGCCAAAACGAAAATTGGGCCAAAACCAAAAATTGGGCTAGAAAATAATAAAATAAATAAATAAATAAATAAAATAAAATAAAAAAAATAAAATAAAATAAAATAAAATAAAATAAAAATCTGGTTTAGACAAAAAAAAAATTGGTTAAGCAAACTCTTTTGAGCCAAGCAAAAAGGACTAAACAAACAAGAACACTTATTGACATAATTAATCTTTTTTTTTTACCTTAAAATGTGTTAATAATCTGGACAAAATTAGGTGTTCACATGGATCATATCACCAAGACTCCATTTTTGGCCATCCAAGCTATTTTTTATTCAACCAACATCATTTCCTACTATTTCTCATCACCTAGAACACTTTCTCTTTTGTAACCATCTCTTGAATCCACCATTTTCATCTTCTTCCATCAAGCACTAAAGCTTGAAACTTTGAGGTAAAAGTTCATAGCTTTCTCATTTTTCTATCTCATTTTCGTGATTCATGGTCACTTAGGTGATCATGGATACCTTTTTCAAGCTTTGATTGTGATTTTTGTGAGTTTGAATATTTTAGGGCTTTGAGGTGGTGGAGGACGAATTTTCAAGGAAAAAGGAGCTTGCTTTCCTTGTTATTTCTCTTGGTAAGAGGGAGAATATCCACTTCAACCTCTATTGGTAGTGGGAAGCTTGTTTGTATGTTGATTTTGAGAAACCCATTTTAGGGTTGCTCGCTTAATTTTATGGTTTTTCTAATGATCATTACATTAAGTTTCTCCTATATGGTTTTATTGGTTATATTTATGTATATCGATGATCTTGGATTGATTTTGATGGATTAGAAGTATGAATTGGAAGTAAGGGTTCCTTGCTCTCCTTAATGAGGCTCACGACCATAACCCCTTCAATAGGGTGTTCATGGTTGAAATTTTGTAACAAGATGAGAAGATAACTAATCAAGTGAATAATAATTAATGGAATAATGAAATTTCAAACCCCTATTTCTCTTGAGGCTCACAACCTCTTAAGGTGAAAATGCCAAAAATGTAATATTAAAGTGGAGACTTAGTTAATTAGAAAATTAGAGATTTATTAGAAGTTCATAAAATGGGAAGAATAAACAATAAGACTTTATCCTATAACATAGAACAATTTTGGACTTAAGAAAAGAACAAGAGAGTGTGTGAGACTTGGAGAACCTTAGAATAATTTTCTAAGTGAGTATGAATAAACTTAAAGTAGAGAACTTAGCTAATCAAGAGAATTCCCCTAGAGAAAGACACCATAAGAAATGGTAATTAAAGTGAAACTTCATAATAAACCTTAAAAGTGTATTATCACATTTGAGAATTTGATGATACGTTATTGTGGGTCCATGAATGGGACCAAGAATGTATTGATGTTTATCTCGGCCAAATTGTGGCATGTTATGGAAAAATATGTTATTCTTCAATATACATGTATATGCATTGAGTCATCATGCATTGCGAAAGTTCGGTGGACTCTGTTGTAAGGCTATATGCCTAGGAGATTGAATCACACCTTAGTGTGAGTGTGAATAGACTAGTGTAGGTCATATCATTGACCTTGGGGGCATCGGGGTGCGGGTGTCTTACAATGGACAGTTGGTAGCTCCACTGGGGCCGTGGGATAGACCGATACAAACGCACCGATGATCCGGACATAGACACTGTCCTATATCGCGATCCTATGAGAATGCCATTGTATAAAGCCTTGTTGCACAAATGATTGATTTTTTTTAGAAACCACTTGATTTTAGGCTGACGAGATACTGACATGTCTCCTTGATCATTCTCTTCGATATTTGTGTCTAGCTCCATGGAGTAGGATTTTTGGTATCAAATGTTGGATTTTGGTACCATGTGCACGTGCATAGTGAGTCAACATATTATTTGGCATTTATTGACATGATGATGGAACTGCTGTTTTATTGATGTTATAACTGCCTGGATTTGTTAAGTTGTTTATTATTTGAATCTGAATGCTGATTATTATTTCTGCTATGTTATGTGGCATCTTGCGTTGTTCTATTTCTTTACTACCATAATTGATACTGAATGTAGGATGTCTCACTTTTTTTTCTGTATTTTGGCTATTCTGTATATTTATGCGTTTCTCTGAAGATGTTGGTGAAGAAGGGGAAGTGCACGAATTCACTGGCTTTTGGCCTGACTTTGATTAGCTCCTGTTTGGAACATGGCGTCCCGTCCACGTGGATTTTTGGGGTATGTTAGGCTGACATTTCATGGAGGTTCGGACTGCTGACACTTCAACTTGAGTACGGACCGCTGTGTCTACCACGGAGACGTGACAATGTCTCTGGAATGGGCTCATTATGATCCACCTGTCATTAATTTCAATGCAAATGTTTATTTAGAGTTTTACTTACCCATTCATGATATGTGGGATGATCGTGACTACACTCCACGAGAGGATTCATTTTTATCCTCTGCACGAGCCCCTGCTCGTAACTCGATTGCTCCGATGAGGATTTCCTCTGACGAGGAAGACTCCGAGGAGGATCTAGCCACGGTTCCTTCTCTTTAGTTTTAGGGGCTAATACTGTTGGTGGCTATTGATGGCTATCTGTAAATCTTTTGGGAGGCTTGATGTTTTGTCTTTTTAGTGAGCTGTATATATGTAATCATTTTGGGGCAGGTAAAGCTTTTGCTTATTTTGTATATCTGATGTTGTATTTAAACAATTATGATATAAGTATATATATATGTATATACGTATGATGTATAAATGTATGGTTTACTTCACATGTTAACTTCCGCTATAATTATGTTTTACCATTTACAACAACAACCAAAAAAAAAGAATTTTCCAAATTACTATACGTTTACAAATGAACAGACTTACCTATATTATAATGAACTGGGTCTTAGTTTACGATTTATTTTCCGTAGTATGTTTTTGGTATGATGTTCTCTCCTAAAAAAAAGGGTGTTACACAACATGTTAGACATTCATAAGGTTACAAAGGTAGCTTAATACTTGTTTAACATGTTTGTTAAATTTTGTAACGTTTTGAGTTAATTTAGGCACTTTTGCCGCAACATAGAATGTGCAAAATAGCTATTTTAACTTAGGAAAATAGCATAAAATGCTAATTAATGCAAATAAATATGAAAAATTTATTTCTAAGTCACAAAAGTGTTAAAGAGGATGTAGTTAAATTTTGAGGATAAACGGAGTCAATTTAGTATTTTTAAGGACACTAAATGAGTGTTTAAATATCGGATTGAGGAGTAGCATATATGAAAAATTAAGAAAATAGTGAAATGAGTATTAATATTAATTTTAGGATTTATTTTAATACTTTTGAAAGTTAGGAAACTTGATTTAGTTAAATCAAAGTGTTTTTAACGGATACAAAATTTTAGAAAAAAATACAATACCCTTAAAGTTACTCACTTTTTAAAGTGAGAATTCCTCAATTTTCTCTCCATTCACGCACGCGGTCTCTGGGTAGAACAGAGGGAAAGAAAAAACGCAGAAACAGGGGAAGAAAAGGGGGAGAGGAAGGAGGAGGAAATGGAAGGAAAATCAAGAGACAAATCCAAGATTTGAAAGCTCATCTTCATGCTTAAGGTAGGAGGATTCATTTTTAATTCTTTTCTTGCTCTTTTTCCCATCTTTTTCCTCCCCTTGGCTGCTTGAATAGTGTTATATAAATGGGATTTTCATGAGTTAATAAGCTTTTATTGGTTAGATTTGAGTGTGGAGAAAGTTTAGAACAAATTTATGTTATTGATTGTTCATGGTTTTGAAGAAATGAAAAAGGGTTTTTATGGAGAGTTGGTTGTGATTTTGATTTAAGATGGATGCGTTTTTAGTGTGATTAAAGGTTCTAATGTGTTTGTGATGTTAGAAATTGCTTGAATGCATGATTAAATGGAAGAAATATTGGTTGGAAGTGAAGATGGAGCAGCAGCCATACTGCTACTATTGTTGTTGTCCAGTAGTGAACAAGAATGCTGTGCAGGTTCTTTGTCAAATGGTAGTGAACAAGAACATATGGTCTGCTAGGTTGTTGTCCAGCTGGAGGGAAGAGGAAAAATGTGATGTTTTGTGATATTTTCTTATGCTATTTTAAATGAGAATAAACATGGATAATTCAAGCAAAGTATGGTTTAAACATAATATTATTTATAAGACTAAGAATTGATAGATAATGTTTATTTGATGAATGATGAGATAGAATGAATGCATGGTATTTAATGTTTGTATGTAATGACTTGGATTATTCATGAAGTAAATCCTTGTATGTTATCGATATCAAGCAAAGGTAGTGAGATTTGTCAAGCACAATATTGGGAGGCATTATAATGAAAAGTTAAAGGTAGTGAGGTAGAGTAAGTAATTCCCTTTCTACAACGTAATGAATAAGTGTAAAGCTTATTGTTTAATGATTAAGGATTTGCTCCCTTATTATGTAAGAAAGAGTTAGAAATGGAAAGTGACTAAAGTATGGTTTTAAAATATTCATGCATGTTTTTAGTTTTCCAAACTTGTTATTTGTTGTTCCGTGTATGGATGATCCTATAACACCCCAAAAATTACTAATTTCATGATAAATAGTTATTTTATAATATTTGTGATTTTTGTGAATTTTTGTGGATTTTTCTGAAAACATTGAATATTTTAATATATTTCTCATTTTACGTGCACGTTGAGTAGAGTTGGGAAAATGAAATATTTTTCCCAAGGCTGGTAAACCTTGAACTGTGAAAACGTCAACGGGAGATCTTACTAAACCCGAGGCTGAACACAGTTTACGAGATTTATATTTTTTGATATTTTTATCTAATAAATAAAAATCGTTGTACAATTTATTATCCGTTGGATAATAAATACTGATTTCTATTAACTGTAACATTTGTCCATTGGATAATAGCTTGTATTAAAAATGTTTGTCACATTTTCAAAAGTGTCCACTTTATGTCACATCATGTTAACTTTTTCAAAAGTTCAACAAAGCTTCTCAAAGAAGCTTTGTATCAAACTTCTCAAGTAAGCTTTCCTTAAGCTTCTAGAACAATTTCCCTTCTCTCTCTCTCTCTTGTTCCACGACAATAGCCAATTTTTGGGGCCAAAAAGTTAGCTTTTCACTTTATCATTTCATTCTAATTTTGAAAACATCAAAAGCTATCACTTTCTCTTTTCACTTTCTCTCCTCTCATTTTTCTCTCAAGCTCTTTTCTTCCTCTTCTCTTCTCCTCTCCACGGCATCAACACTATTGGAGATCATCTCCACTAGCTTGCTAAAACTACTTCCATTTCTTGCTTCCTCTCATCATCCTAAGGTTTTTATCTTTGGTGATCATCTTCAAAAACTCAACCTTTTCCCCTCTATTTTTCTCACCCCCCTCATGGCCAAAGACTCCATTTTTGGGTCATCCAAGCTTTTCATTTAACCAACCTCATTTCCTACCTTTTCTCATCACCTAGAACATTTTCTCTTTTGTGACCATCACCAAAATCCACCATTTTTGTTTTCCTCCATCAAGCTTTAAAGTTGGAGACTTTAAGGTAAAAGTTCATAGCTTTCTCATTTTTCCATCTCATTTTCGTGATCCATGGTCACTTTGGTGATCATGGATGGCTTTTTCAAGCTTTGATTGTGATTCTTATGAGTTTGATGTCCTTAGGGTTTTCTTGAAGGTGGAGGACGAAATTCCCAAAGAAAAAGGAGCTTGCTTTCCTTGTTATTTCTCTTGGTAAGAGAGAGACTATCCACTTCAACCTCTATTGGTAGTGGGAAGTTTGTTGTGTGTTGATTTTGAGAAACCCATGTTAAGATTGCTCTCTTGATTTTATGGATTTTCTAATGATCATTGTATTGATTTTCTCTTATGTGGTTTTATTGATTGTATTTGTTTATGTTGATGATCTTGGATTGATTGTGATGGATTAGACATATAAATTTGAAGCAAAAGTTCCTTGCTTTTCCTATGGAGGCTCATGGCCATAACCCCTTTAATAGGGTGTTCATGGTTAAAATTTTGTAACAAGTTGGAAAGATAACTAATCAAGTGAATAATAATCAATGGAGAAATAAAAATCTAGAACCCCTAATTTCCTTGAGGCTCACGGCCTCTTAAGGTGAAAATGCCAAAAATGTAATGTTAAAGTGGAGACTTAGTTAATTAGAAAATTAGAGATTTATTAGAAGTTCATAAAATAGGAAGAATAAACAATAAGACTTTATCCTATAACTTAGAACAATTTTGGACTTAAGAAAAGAACAAGAGAGTGTGTGAGACTTGGAGAACCTTAGAATAATTTTCTAAGTGAGTATGAATAAACTTAAAGTAGAGAACTTAGCTAACCAAGAGAATTCCTCTAGAGAAAGATTCCATAAGAAATTTTAATTTAAGTGAAACTTCATAATAAACCTTAAAAGTGTATTATCACATTTGAGAATTTGATGATATGTTATTGTGGCTCCATGAGTGGGACCAAGAATATGTTGATGTTTATCTTGGCTAAATTGTGGCATGTCATGGAACAGTATATTATTGTTCAATATACATGTATATGCATTGAGTCATCATGCATTGTGAAAGTTCGGTGGACTCTATTATAAGGCTGTATGCTTAGGAGATTGAATCACATCTTAGTGCGGGTGCGAATAGACTAGTGTAGGTCATATCGTTGACCTTGGGGGTGTCGGGGTGCGAGTGTCTCACGAATGGACAGTTGGTAGCTCCTCTGGGCCATGGCATAGACCGATGCAAACTCACCGACGATTCGGACTGAGACACTATCCTATATCGTGATCCTGTGAGAATGTCGTTGTATAAAGCCTTGTTGCGCAAATGATTGACTTTTTTTTTTGGAAAGCACTTGATTTTAGGCTGACAAGATATTGATATGTCTCTTTGATCATTCTCTCTGATGTTTGTGTCTAGCTCCATGCAGTAGGATTTGTAGTATCGAATGTTGGATTTTGGTACCATGTCCACATGCATAGTGAGTCAACATAATATTTGGCATTTATTCACATGATAATGGAACTGTTGTTTTATTGATGTTATAACTGCCTAAATTTGTTAAGTTGTTTATTATTTGAATCTGGATGCTAATTATTATTTCTGCTATGTTATGTGGACGTCTTGTGCTGTTCTGTTTCTTTACTACCATAAATGGTACTGAATGCAGGATGTCTTACCTCTTTTCTGTATCTCTTTATTCTGTTTATTTATGCGTTTCTCTGAAGACATTGGTGAAGAAGGGGGAGTGCACGAATTCCCTGGCTTTTGGCCTGACTTTGATTAGCTCCTGTTTGGAACATGACGTCCCATCCACGTGGATTTTTGGGGTATGTTAGGCTGACATTTCATGGAGGTCCGAACTGTTGACACATCAACTTGAGTACGGACCGTTGTGTCTACCATGGAGACGTGACAGTGTCTCTGGAATGGGTTCATTATGATCCACCTGTCATTAATTTCAATGCACATGTTTATTTAGAGTTTTACTTGCCCATTCGTGATATGTGGAGTGATCCTGACTACACTCCGCGAGAGGATTCGTTTTTATCCTCTGCACAAGCCCTCGCTCGTAACTCGGTTGCTCCGATGAGGATTTCCTCTGACAAGGAAGACCCCGAGGAGGACCCAGCCACAGTTCCTTCTCTTTAGTTTTAGGGGTTGATATTGTTGGTGGCTACTGATACCTATCTGTAAATCTTTTGGGAGGCCTAATGCTTTATCTCTTTTGGTGGGCTGTATATGTGTAATCATTTTGGGCCAGATAAAGCTTTTGCTTATTTTGTATATCTGTTGATGTAACTAAACAAGTATGGCATATATGTGTGTGTGTGTGTGTGTGTGTGTGTGTGTGTGTGTGTGTGTGGTGTATGAATATATGATTTACTTCTCGTGTTAACTTCTGTTATAATTATATTTTACTATTCACAACAACAAAAAAAGAATTTGCCAAATTATTATATGTTTACAAATGAACAAGCTTATCTATATTATAATGAACCAGATCTTAATTTATGATTTATTTTCCGCATTGTGGTGTTTGTTGTGACGTTCCCTCCTCAAAAAGGGGTGTTACAAACCCCACGCATTAGGGCCAAAGGTGCTCCTAGTGCCAGGATTCTGGGTATTCAAAAAGGACAATACCTATGGTATTCAAAAGGGCAATACTAGGTTATATAAGGTGGACAAGGAACAAAAGGGCTTCTTATGCCTTCTTACCCGAGGATATACAAGGAATAAAAGAACTTCTTGAAACAAAAGGGCTTCTTATGCCTTCTTACCCGAGGATATACAAGGAATAAAAGAACTTCTTGAAACAAAAGGGCTTCTTGAAAGGAATGATTTCTGGAACAAAAGGATTTCATGGAATAAGAGGATTTCTAGTAACATGCAAGTAACATGAGTTTTATAAAGTGAAATCTTTTAAAAGAAAAGCATTGCATAAGCATACCTTAGGGCAATCATTAGACATAATCATAAATCATATAACAATGCATAAAACGACAATTGTATAGACAATTGCCTTATTTTCATTAAATATATGTGTGAGGTTAAAAGTTAACCAAAAAGGCTAGGGATAATATTTAGTATTATTCCTAGTAAATAATTGTTTAAGTATACATTATTTGAAGTGACTGTTATGTTATTATTAAATTGTTTATATTTTTTAAAATTAAACAAACAGTCTGCCTCAGGAAGGGAAATGATTGAGTTTTGGCTTTTGCTACCTTTCCAGATAATATGTTTAAATTGGTTTTTCCTCGAAGCAGCTGGTTTTAACATGATGTCTCGATTTTGAACTTATTACTGAGAATTATAAATTCTCACCCCAGTTCTTTTATGTTTCCTTGATAAATCTAGAGGAAAACCACAACAAGAGCAAAGAAGTGCTAAAGACTAAATTTAGATTTATGTAATTCTATATATTTTTCTCAGTTTGTATTAAGTTATGTATTTATATTAATGGTTATGTAATTAAGCATTTGTAAATAGTTTTGTAAAAAGTTGTAATCTCAGATATATCAAATAATTTTGTAATAAAGAGCAAGTTATCAAATACGTAAAATGTCTTGCTCTCTTACTTTGTCACTACTCTATATATGTATGCGTTATATTTGTTATACAAGTTATGATTATGTTTTAAGTTTTACGTTTTAAATCTAGAAGTGACATACTTAATTCTATTTACTTAGCATATTTAAGATATGCTATATTGCTTAAGATTAGGATGTTACATCCAGTCAGTAACTTAACACAACTAAAAAAACTGTCAAATTGTAATCAACCTCGATTTTTTTATATTATCTATTTTTATATTATTTTTGATATTATTGATTATATTATATTTTTTTATTTGATTATAATTATTAAAAAATGTGATAAAAAGTAATATATAATAAAAGAAAACGATCATTTTCCAATTCTAATCCGACTCCATTATAGCGTTGAGTGGAGCTGTTGGAGAGTTGGCCTGCAACCACCACTGCCACCATCACCATCACCATCACCATTCCATTTCCATATCCCGCACATACAGACACACACTCTCTCTTCCTCTTTGTCCCTCTCTACGTCCAACCAAAGCAACTAACAGAAAATAATAACACAGCCTCCAAACGGTTACATTACACCTTTTTCTCTCTCTCTCTCTCTTTCTTTTGCAACACCAAAAAAGATGATGCAGCCATTCGGACCCACGAATTTCTCTCCCTATGCTTTCGGACCATTTGTCACAAACAAACCACGACCTCCTCGAAAACCCTCCGCAGATCTCGCAACCTCCAAAACTTTGGAGAGAGGAAAAAAAAAAGCTGGATTGTATTGCATTTGCCTTGGAGGAAGAGAGAGAAACTAGAGAGAGAAACAAACAAACCCACGATTTTTTTTTCTGCAACAATTTCGAATGCCTCTGTTTCTGGGATTTGCTCGTTTTCTCTGACATTTGGTTTCTCGGAGGCGGCTTCGCAACCCGCTTTCGAGAGGCTGATGTAGGGCCAATCCCCCCTACCATCATCCATTTTCCGAATCGGGTCAATCCGGTTCTTTCCGGCCGGTAAATGGGTTGTGTTAACTCCAAGAAAGCGGTTGCCGTAGCCTCTTCTTCTTCGCCCCCGGCGCCGTATGTGCACTCGAGTTCGCGAAACCGTAGCAATGCGTCTGGCCGCAACACGATTGCAGAGCCACCTGTGGCTGTGTCCTCCTCAAGAGGCCATTCTGGGGTGCTGGTTGTGGAGAGCCAGAAAGGAGACCCGAAATCTGAGGACCGGAGCCGGGACCTGACGGATTCTAGGAAGGGAAGCTTGAGGAAAAATGGGTCATTGAGCATGAGGCTTGGATTTTCTCGTAGGTTTGTGGAAGCAGAGCAGAATGCAGCTGGTTGGCCCCCTTGGCTCACCTCTGTTGCAGGGGAAGCCATTCAAGGATGGGTGCCCCTCAAGACAGATTCTTTTGAGAAATTAGATAAGGTTAGTGAAAGAAGACAAAACTCCATTTTCAGCATTGTGTTTGATTTTTGTTGTTATTAATGCATGGATTGAAAAAAACATTATTCACTCTAAGTTGTTTGGAAAATTGATGTAAATGCATATATGGACCGGAAAGAGCAATTCTAGCACAATGCTTGATGTGTTTTATGGTGATCATGTTATATGTAAATGATGTGTATCTATCAGTTGTGTCAAGCCCATATGCTACAGTGTTTAACTTTTGCAATTTTTTTTTTAATTAACTTAACGTTTGCAATTATGATTCTGTTAAAAGATACAAATAAGCTATTCAATATGATAAACCAGATTATGAGATGGGCCGTTTTAAAGCCTTGGAGCTATTTTGGGGAAAATAAGTAGATAAAACAAAAAGAAGCTTAGCTTCATCTATAAATGATGGGAATGGGACAGTTGGTTTTTAAATTTAAAGTTTTATATGTAAATGATGTGTATCTATCAGTTGTGTCAAGCCCATATGCTACAGGGTTTACCTTTTGCAATTTTTTTTTTATTAACTTAACTTTTGCAGTTATGATTCTGTTAAAAGATACAAATAAGCTATTCAGTATGATAAACCAGATAATGAGATGGACCGTTGTAAAGCCTTTGAGCTATTTTGGGGAAAATAAATAGATTAAACAAAAAGAAGCTTGGCTTCATCTATAAATGATGGGAATGGGACAGTTGATTTTTAAATTTAAAGTTTTCAATTTTGGAGGGAAATTCAGTTGTAATGAAGTTTATGTCACTGTAAAACAAAGCTAATTACTTCCTGTCTACATTCTTTTTTTCGGGTCTTTGCTACAATCCTTCAAACAATAATCATGTTAAATTATTCTGAAATTCTGAAATTTTTTTTAAAATGGAGTACTATAAAAATTTTTAGGTTATTTGTAATTTTAATTTGAACAATATTATTCATTGAAATTGTTGTATTTAATTATTAAAACTTGTATCATGTGGTTGATCCCTGTAATAAGGATTGAACAAAGTCTTATGTTGACTGCCTGACTACTTAACACAACCATCCTTTTTTCATCCAGGCTTGGGACCAGCTATGTAAAGGTTGGCAAAACCACAACATAGGCAGAGTTGTATTTAACTATTAAAAATATGAAATTATTTAATGTTAGATTTGTGAACCAGCTCATGAGCTAGCAACAAGCTTTTAAAGAACAGAGATTGAGCAAGCTAAGCTTAGCATGTTCAAATTCTTAGCTACAAAGTTTCATTTCTTTGGTTTACACTTTACAATTATTAAATTGCATGTTTTCTAATTTACTTACCTATGCTAGAATTGCTTGGCCTTATTGTCATTATCTGGTCAACATTTTTCAATTTATGACATTTTTTTTTAATATTTCCATTTTTATAGATTGGACAAGGTACATATAGCTGTGTGTTTCAAGCACGTGAAGTTGAAACTGGGAGGATGGTTGCCCTGAAGAAGGTGCGCTTTGACAAATTTCAACCTGAGAGTATTAGGTTCATGGCGAGAGAAATTATAATTCTCCGCACACTTGACCACCTAAACATCATGAAATTGGAGGGTATAATTACTTCCCAACTATCAAATAGCATATACCTTGTATTTGAATACATGGAGCATGATCTTGCTGGCCTAGTATCTTCTCCCGACATCAAATTCAGTGACTCACAGGTTAGTCAGCATTTCATTTATGATAATTTTGTGTCTTCATCTTACCAAAAAAATAAAAAAATTGTGTCTTCATAGAATGAAACATTATGCGTATATTAGACAAGAAAGGAAAGAAATAGCAACATTCCTAATAGGAACGAGGCTCAGCTCCGCTTGGAAAGGGCTTCCAGTTTTCTCCTGTCCTCAAGTGTTTCACAGAAGATCCAGCAGTTCAAATTATGCAGTATGCATCTATTATTCTATTATTATTTTATTGAAACAAAGTACATAGCTGCTGCCATCTAATCTCAATGTTTGAAAACTAATAAGAAGCTTTTTACAAGTTTAATCTGATCATTATATTTCCAACCCAAATCACATTGTTTAAGCCTTCATAGACACAAGATGTAGAAAGCCATATTTTTTCTCTCTTTTACACTCATTTCCTTGATTTGAATAATCTCAGTGAGTGCCACAAATTTAAAGCTTCTTGGGGAGACAATTGTTAAGATTTCATTGGTGATACTTCTGGTGAAATCCCTGCCCATACAGGATGTGTTTCACCTCAGAGCTTAAATTTGTTAGATTGATGCAGTAAGACCATATTTTTCTTTATCTAATGAGAACAAACTATAATGATAGGTTTTTAGGACTGATAATTTATGTTAAGAGTCTCATATTGTCTGCCTCAATATTTCGGGTGTGGTTTATATATCTATTCTGTCTCCGTTAGTTGTTTCATGATGTGGTAGAAGATGATAGACAACAATTTAAATGATAGAATTTGGGAAAAGAAGCTGGATAGATTGAATTAAAATGATAATAAGAGGGATTCTAAGATTAAGAAACCTCTCGGATCTGCAATTTTTATAATTGGTCTGAAAGATGCTGATTACAAATCCCTAGGATTATTTGTACTAGCATTATTAGGAATTAGGGATTAATTGTACTAGCGTTATTAGGAATTTAGCATATTATTACTAAACTAAACCCAACCCAATCTTTCAAAGCCCAAATAACCTTAAGGTCTATACGTCGTTAAAGAGTCACATGCTAGTCATGACTCGTGACTTCTCATTCCATAGAAAACTCTAAAAAAAAAAACATTGAAATAAATAACATAAAAAGAGAGCATTAAAGAAGTTGCTCCTGCATCATTTCATCTCCCTCTCCATCTCTGATTACTCTTTATTGCACTATACTTTTGTGGATTGCTTTTGTTTTCCCTCCTTTTCTTTTTATTTTTAATTTTTTTTACCAATGATCAATGTATAGATAAAAAAAAAAAATGAAAATTTAACCATTTCCTATTTTTTAATGCACTTGTGAAAATTTGTTTGGTTCCGGCAAAAAACAGAGGCGCTGTCCACTCCAAATGTGCTTCTTTCTTCTAATAGAATCTTGGGTTTCATGTTATCCTACAAAACTGCTCCATTTTTCGGTTCCTTCATTTATCTATTTTTCTTTCAACTTTGTTTATTTTTGGGGGTTCAAAAGTTTAGGTAAGTCACTTCTATACATTAGATGTTACATTGTTCATTCATTTTTTCCCCAACAGATTAAATGTTACATGAGGCAGCTATTAAGTGGACTTGAGCACTGTCACCTTCGAGGTATTATGCATCGAGACATTAAAGTATCCAATATATTAGTGAACAACGAAGGTATTCTCAAGATAGGTGATTTTGGATTAGCAAATACACTTAGCCCAAATAGCAAGCACCCTTTAACAAGTCGTGTAGTGACTCTATGGTATCGCCCTCCTGAGCTGTTGATGGGATCAACAAATTATGGAGTTTCAGTGGATCTGTGGAGTGTGGGCTGTGTATTTGCAGAACTTTTTCTGGGGAAGCCCATCCTTAAGGGGAGAACTGAGGTAATCCTCATAATGAATGAATTTAATCATCTATAAACTCTTGGCAGGAGATAGATATTTATTGAAGGACAAAAGCATTTGTTTGCTTTGCCATTCAAATGTGATTTTGATTAATTTCACTTGTACGGTCCTATGTAAACACAAGACTACTTTATGTGTGATAAAAAAGCAGTTTTTTGCTTATGAAAACATTCCTTCTTGTATTTTATTGAGACCAATGACCATTATGATATTATTGTATATACAGTTTAAACAAAAATTATGAGCTCGAATTGTCATTAAAATTGCCAGATGCCTTTGAATTTAAATGAGAAAAAAATAGTGTTTCCTGCCATATTATGTATTTGTATTCTGCACTTCTATTAACACATGCAGATATCCACTTATTCACAGATTTTATTCCACTTTAAATGCTTTGTGGATAATCAAACAAAATAAAGTTATAAAAAAGAACGGAGCAAAAGAAAGAAACCCCTGTACTTAGCTTGAAAGTGCTACATTAATTATTAACTAGAAAAATATGTATTGAAGTTAAATAACTAATGACTAGGCAGCACAAACAGTGCATCAGGTCATTTGTTAGACTAACACTGACTAACACTAAAACTTTCTTTGGTTGTTTGATTTGATGTATAATCTTCTTTAAACTACAGGTCGAACAACTACACAAAATTTTTAAGCTTTGTGGGTCTCCACCTGACGAGTTTTGGAAAAAGTGTAAGCTTCCTCTTGCAACAATGTTTAAGCCTCAGACTAATTACGAAAGCTCTCTTGGAGAGAGGTGTAAAGGTTTTCCTGTAACTGCTGTAAACCTAATTGAGACTTTACTGTCCATTGACCCCTACAAGCGTGGGACTGCCTCCTCTGCACTAATGTCTGAGGTGAATTCCTTCAAGTTTTGTTTCTACATTGTGCATTATACTATTCTTCCTTTTTCATAAGGATTTTTATTTTGGAGAATTACCTTTATGATTTTATTTTATGGTAAGGAATATGGGCTTTCATGAGTTAATTTTGCGCTTCGTGTTCCATGTGTACTTAATTGTTGTTATTCTGAACTTTTTTTTTTGGTGGGGGGGGGGGGGTGGGGGTTTGTTCAAGGGAGGCACCACCCTAAGAGAACCCCACTAAGGGGCCCAAGGGAAGGGGAAGGGGTAAGGGATTGGGAGTGCATCAGGCGGGGTCGAACCCCTCCCACCAAGTACATAAGATAACTATATGCCCCCGGTCTGAGCTAACACTCGTGGGCTGAAAATGTTGTTTTATTATGATGTTTGCTCACTGTTGTCAATTGCATATAATTAAGTTTGATTTCTGATTTTATGTTTCATGTTGTACCCCTTTATAGTATTTCAGCACCAAGCCGTATGCCTGTAATCCAGCAATCCTGCCGAAGTATCCACCAAGCAAAGAAATGGATGCTAAAAATTGGGAAGAAGTACGCAGGTAAATCATTGCAATCCTTTTCTATTCATAGAAAATTGTCATGGCATAGCTATTTTTATTCTTGAAATATTTCTTGTGCTTTAAGTCTTATTCATGAATCTAGTTCTTATTATTAAATGTTGTGCATATGGAATGAAACTTAGAGGTTGCATCATCTTCAAGACCTAATTATTTGGCCACATTCACATATATTATACTTATATCATAGCCTTTATTCTGGAGAACTTGGCAGAATAGTTGAAGTGAAAAAGTTAGTTTTTAAGCCTGAAGAATAGATTATTAATTCTGTCTATATTCGTAATCTCGTTATGGTTTTGAATATTCTTTTAAACCATGAACCAATCAAATTATTTTAAATGGATGGTCTACCTGATCGTGGTTTCTAATGAAGATAAGTACTAAATTTCCAATTTCTGTGACTAAAGTCTAGATCTTACACTCAGGAAAAAGACTGGAGGTAAAGTGCGAGAGGCTGTAACATCAAGAAGGCAAAGGCGAGTCCATAAAGTTTTGCAAGACCCGAACAATTTCAGTAAACCAGCTTTAAAAGAGGTACTCTTTTCTTCAGTGCACAACACTACACCACTTAACGAAAATCACCACTTTTATTTACTTTTCTTTCCTTCTCTGTGAAGGAAATGCAGAACATTTCTCAAAATGCTTGTAGAGATTATGGTAAAGCACATCTTACAAAGGGAAATGTAGGAGCTATGCACAAAGAGCCACCGAAGCCTTCCTTCGATGCAAAGTCAGAGGCTGCCCAAAAGATGAATGGTTCTAATGGCTATAGTGTATACGCAGGACCAGCACCAGTCACAGGATCTAGTGGCTTTACATGGGCAAAAAGGAGAAAACCAGATGCTTCATCCGCATTATCAGATGGTTCAAGAAGCAAAATCAGTGGACTAGATCCAACCTTTGCAAAAGGCACTTATGATTTAACTAAACACGGGATAGATGTTTCAGAAAGAAAATATAGTTACAATGCAAGCCATCCGGATGAGACTTCCAAGCAAGTATTACAAAAGCACCAGGCTCATGGTCAACGAGAATCGTTTGATGCAGCTGATGTATACCATTCAAATTATTACATGGATTTTGATCCCACAGAAAAAACTGATACTCCGAAAAATACTCAGGTAATTTTTAACCCTCAAGTGAATGTAAACAAATCCTTTAGATCACACAAAACCATAAGGTTATCATTGTGAAGTATGAGTATTGCATGTGTATGCAACAATTTCCACTGCTTTTTGACTAATAACTGGAAGTTCTTTTCTAATAGATTTAATTTTGACCCGCGGATAGAATGATAATGTAAAATATTTTTTACTATTAAAAAAAAAGAATAAACTTCCAATTTGGTCCTCAAAAGATCAGTGACATCTAAATGGTCCTCAAATGATAATTTTTGGTCATCAAATTACATAATTTAGTCCCAATAGGTCTAGTCATTAAAAAAACTCTTAAAATTTTATACTTCAATTGAAAAATATTAGTTAGTACATAAATGTTTACACTGACAATGGATCAAATTTAAAACCTTGATATTGGTCAAAATACCTATTTGTTCTCTTTGTATTAGGTTGCATTTATTTTCTCTGCCAATACTTTTACAGAGCTACAGAAAGCATGTTGAGCCTGTGGAACAATCAGTACCAGCAATGAACCGATCAAGTAAAAATGATGAGTTGTTGCATTGGGATGAAAATAGTATGCGGCGATCAGTTCGAAAATCAAGGTTTGGAAGAGGTAAAGAAACTATTTTTATATAGGGTGATGTTACACATACAAAATTTAGTGAAACAAACTTACTACTTCTCTATTCTATACTTATAGATCCACCTATCAGCCTGTTTTGGGTCACATCAACACTTTTCTGCACAGATTCACATATAATCCAATGATTATAGTATATTTGGATTATAGTTTGCACAGCTCAAACCCCAATTTGGAGTGTGCAAACTGCATTTCATCCACAAATAACATGTTTGATAAAACCATGGTTGGGTGGCTGTATTTGAACATGATTTTAGGTCTCAAACCATGGTCTTGAGTGGAAGTGAAAAAAGTTGCTTTTCTGTTGGGTCAAACCAGGTTTTGCAAACTATAATCCAAACTTGTTATATGTACACTAGTTATGTGTTTGAGTAATTGATACTTGCGCGAACTCAAACTTACACACCCCTCACATATTCCCATGCATTGACTAAATTTGTGGTTAAATAATTGATACTTGCGCGAACTTTTCTGTTGGTTCGATTGGTTCAATTGACTAAATTTGTGGTTAAATTACGATTGAATCGTAGTTGAATTGGATATTGTTCGAATCAGAGACATGGTTAATTTATGGTCCAATTGGTTCAACTGTCTAGTTCGTTTCAAATTTTAAAACATTATCTAATATCAATTTTTAAAAATTAATGTGTACAGTTTGTCACATTATATGGCATAAGAAGTTTTTTTTACAAAAAAAAATTATGACGTTATATCTCTCAAATTTAAGAGAAATTTTAATTTGCTACTATTTTATATCCATGCAATGCACAAGATAAATTAAAAAATATTAAAATAAAAAAAATATATTTAACTTAGAGATATGATATCTCAGATGGTTTAGATAAATTTGATTAAGTTATAATTAGTAGAGTCTCTGACGCCCCCTTTCCTCATTGGAAGGAGGAGGACGTCATGACTTTACAAATTCAAAATTTCAATCAAATTAACGCGAAATACGGAATAAATTTAACCCAAGTTATAAAATCAGTAGTTATTAAAACTATAACATTTGATGTAAAATATTCATTTACTTGCAGATAATAGATCAAGCAGGCAGATAGATTATATAACATCGTTGATAAGCATATATATATATAAGTGTTCACATCAACTGGTTCGTGGTCATATACAAATCTGTACCTCAAAATACTTACAAAAAGAATGGCGCTCAAAATATATAAGCGCACTCAAAATGTACAGATGAATAGGAAAGACTGACTAGCAAAAAGACACAACCAGCCCAAGTTCTACATACCTAAACCATAGGGTCCTCAGAGGGATCATCTTTCGATTTCTTGGAAGAAATTACCACAGTAGGAGGTATACCCTGATGGACAGGCATCCGCCTAGAGGACACAACGCTGTCCTCATGAGGAGTATAGTGGAAGTTATTTCACCATTCTCGGATAGGTATATTAAACACAACTGAATAGATACAGAGAAAGATAAAACATGGAGATGATGAAGATCTCCACGAAAAGTCAAAGTCAGATCCCCTATGTAAGTAACCTGCTCATTAGCCAAGTTGACTGACCACGCGTCTGTTCTATCATGAAAGTACATGCGCACATAACCCAAAATATGCAGTCTTGACGTCATCTTGGTACAACAACTATCACAAATCAAGAGGGGGTAGTTCCTCTTCAAGTCCTTCTTGGTCTTTAATTAATTAGAACATACAGTAAAATAACACAACACAACTAAGAGGTGAGAAATCTGACATCATTACCAACAGGCAGTGTAAAGACAGAACGGACAGAAATGCCATCCTAATACAGAAATCAGCAATATCAAATATCAACAGTAGGAATAATATTAATAACATAACAGTTCAATAAGTCAATCAACATCAAATAAATAAACATGTATGGAATGTCATAAGGGTATGCAGACCCACTATACATGTGCACAATGTACTCAATTCCTACTCCATGAAGCTAAACAAATATTTCAGAGAGAATGATCGGAAGATATGTATGTATCTCGTCAGCCATAAATCAAATGCTTTCAATAAAAATCAATATTTGCGCAACAAGGCTTTATATGTAACACTCTCCTTCGGGTGCCACCTTTTCTGACTCAACAAAAGAAAACTAAGGTAAATTATAAAAGATTTAATTATTTAAAATGCGGGTTAAAAATTTCTTTCTTGTTCAAAATATAAATTTACCAAAGTTATAGGTACTATTTAAAAATATAGTGAACCGATTGAGATTCATATAATAGACACCACATAATATTTAACAATTATTCCGGAAACATAAAACTTACAGACTCAATTTTAAATAGTAGCAAACTCCATTACGGGTCCTACTTAATAACACGGTAAAACACTAACGAGAAAATTCAACATACTTATTCCGTCTTGTATCCATCTTGATGCGTCATATATCTGTTCCTCTTCAAAACTGCACACCTACAAATCCGGGATGACCACTCCTCGATGTTGTCACCGAACTCAGAATATTTGCCTCCAGTCAAGTCTAAAAAACTCGTTCCATTTACTATACAAATTTTAACAATACAAGTACAACAAAATAATACAACAAAGATGTGAGATTCCCTTTTCATCAATACCAGTGTGGTAGCAAGGAATAATACGAATGACAAAGTCATTCCATACACACAATTATCACAATTATATTCATGTCATCATTTCATAAACAATTTCCATAACCATATATCATAGTATAATAACCAGTACCAATTTCATCGTTACAAATATCATCAATATATATGAAATGATGATGTCACACCATATGAACATGCACCATGCCACAACAATATGTGTACTGACCATGTGTATGCATACTGTAACACCCCTTGACATAGTAATCACGACACAATCGTCATTATATCACTGTCACTAAATCAAGACGTGTCACAATCTCAAAACAGTATTTTCAAAATTAATTATTTCCATTATGCATAAATAGAAAAATATAAGCCCCGAATGAATGCATATTTTGTCCCCAACCATTTAAAACACAACCACGGAAGGAAAAACATAATCCGTATATAATGTTTTCGTCCTTAACACAAAGTACTAATAACACGAAATATATATTACTTACATATTCAAATAAAATATAGCAGGTACTAAAGCGAAAAAGGGGAAAGTAGTAACCTTGGGATAGGTATTACTAGCAGACAAAGCCGCGACCCCATATATAGGTAAAGCTCGGAGTCCTAATCGACATGTTAGGCATCAATGCCTCCGCGAAGTTGCACATGTGCGTAATCGAAGAAATCTCGTCCAGACGCCATATCGAAAATAATGAATTAGCTCAATCCAATCAGTAAGGGTGTGGTCCCTCGTCTCCTTCCTCACGATCTTTTAACAAATATATATATAACAGAAATACAAGGATACAGGAAAGAGGTGAGACATCCTACTTACATTACCAATTATGGTAGTAAAGTAATAGAATGGCGCAGAGCGCCCACATAGTAGAGCAATAACATTTAAGCAACAGTAATCACATACGGTAAAAGAAAACAACATCAGAATCTCAGATAATGAACAATTAAAAACATTTCAGATAATCATGACATCAATAACACAATAGTATAATCATCATATAAATGAGTGCCAAATGATATGCCGACTCACAATGCATGTGCACTTGGTACCAAGATTTTCTATTCCATTTCAAAGATGAACGTTCCAATAGTCTCTGTCCCCCTCAATGACAGTCTATGCTGGACCACGAAGAGAATAGTGCTTGTCGATTCCTCGTCAGTGCATTGCAATCGGCTTTCCGGCCAGGGGTACACAATGTGACAAAATAGGTCACTAGAGGGATCACTGCGCCCTGACACACCCAGAAATCCATCATAGACCACACTATTCAATTCTCATTCATAGGTTCATACAGCCTTTTAACAGTCAGCGACTGAGCAAATTATTCAATGCGAATGCACATAACTCAAGCCATCATTGTACTGTCCCCATTAATATTAAACAATCGCCTATACAATTGTCTAACACCATTAGTATCAATGATATTACATAACCGCCCATACAATTACATAATAACACTGATCCACCCGGTTTCAGTACATCGGCACAATAACCAACAATGTATGATGCTCAATGCATGTTGACTCTATGTACAATCATGTATATCCAACAATAATGATATATTTTTCATACATGCCACAATTTGGCCAAATAAGCATCAACAGAATTCTAGTCCCAAACACGGACCCGCAATAATATAGTATTAATTTCTCAAGAGTGATAACACACTTTTAGAGGTTTATTTCGGGTTTCATTTTAATTAACATCTCTTATGAATTCATTCTCTAGAGGGATTCTCTTGTAGTCCTCATTAAATCTTCATTCCTTTAGGTTGATCAAGTTTCTTAATCTAATCAATTATGCTCACTTAAAAATTACTCGAAGGTTTTACAAGCCTCACCACCCTCTTGTCTTTCCCTTATGTCAAAATCACTCCAATCCATAGGATAAAGTCATTTCCTTTATTCTTTCCATTTTATGAACTCCTAAAGAATCTAAAATTTCCTAATGGTGCACCAAGAATCACAACTTGGATCATTAATCCTCCTAGAGGCTGTGAGGCTCCCTAGGTAGAAGTCCCAAATCCCTTCCATTTCATGCACTAGTCTCTTGATACCTAATCACTTAAATTTTATTTCGCAACAATTTAATCCAATCTCTTAGGATCCATGGCCAAAATTGTGGCCTCACTTTAGGGTATTAAACCCTTAAAATTTTCCATCTATTAATTCTAACATTTAGTTACATAAGCTTCATTTTATTGGTTCACAAAACCAATTTATATCCCAAAACCCTAGTCAAAACCGTGGCCTCACATTAGGGTAGGAAACTCCAAATTTTTCATTTAACAATCCTAACATGATCAAGCATTTTCAACACATCCAATACATTCAAGATCACCATTCAAGTGTTAATCCAAGTCAAGAATACATAGGCATGCAAAATCACCAAACAAAGTAAGCATACAAATATGGATTTCTCCATCAAACAATCACACAAGGTCTCTTCACTACCAAGATAGGTTGAAGAGGATTATCTCCGTCCTACCTCTTGAAGAGAGCACAAGGAAGCAAGCCTCTTGGTCCCTTGTGGGGATTTTCGTACTACACCTTCAAGGAAATCCTAAGGACATCAAAACTCATCAAAATCATCATCAAAGCTTAGAAAAGGGACCGTTGATCACCCAAGGGATCAAGGATTACAAAAATGAGGAGAAAAGGTGAAAAAGTCATGAACTTTACCTTAAAGTTTCCAACTTTGAAGCTTGATAGATCCAAAACGAAAATGGATGATTTTGGTGATGGTCACAACATGAAAGTTGCTTAGAATGGTGTCTAGATTCAAGATCTAGGGTTGGTTTAATGAAATAACTTGGATGGCAAAAAATGGTGGTTTTGGCCGTGGCAGAGGGGAGAAAATGGAGAGGAAAAGTTGAGTTTTTGAAGATGACTCCAACTAGAAAAGTGTTTAGAATGTAATGGAGATCAAGGAAATGTGGTTACTTGAAATTTTTTGCCATGGTGGAGGTGGGTGGAGAAGGTGGTGCCGTGGAGAGGGTGAAGGGAAGGAGAAAAGAGAAAACCTGAAGAAGAAAGAGAGAAGAGAGAAAATGAAGAGAGAAATTGTCTTGGAAACTCTTGAAGGCAAGAATGGAAGTGGTAAAATGAAGAAGCAATCTTGGCTCCCCTAACCATGGAGCATTGCCGTGGAGTAGAGAGAAGATGGAGAAGATGAAGTTTGAGAGAAAATGAGAGGAGAGAAAATATTAGAGAGAGAAAGTGATAGTGAAGTGAAATGAAGTAAGATGTGTAATTAAGTGTATTTTGTGTAAGTGTGTGAATTAAAATGTGTGGCCACAAAGAGCCCTCAAAATGTGTGGTGGTGAGGAGGAGAGAGGAAATGGTGAAGCTTCTCCAACAAGCCAAAAAGGAAGGTGCAAGGAAGCTTCCTCCAAGCTTCTTCAAGAAGCCAAAGCTCACCTTTTGATAAAAGTAAAAGTGATGTGACATAAAGTAGATTCCCTTTGGATAAGGTGATAGGATTTATACTACAAGTTATTACCCAATTGACAATTGTTATAGATAGCAAAGCCAATATTAATTGTTCAACGGATAAAAATATACAACGATTTTTATTTTTATCTAATAAAAATCTCAAAAAACGTGAAACTTCGTAAATCGTGTCTGTCCTCGGGTTTAGTAAGATCCCCCGTCGACGTTTCCATAGTTCAAGGTTCTCGAGAAAAATATTTCATTTTCTCGGCTCCGCTCAGTGCGCACGTAAAATGAGAAATAATATTAAAATATTCCACATTCACAGAAAAATACAAAAAAATTCTCAAAAATCACAAATATTATAAAATGACTATTTATTCTAAAATTATAAATTTTCAGGATGTTACACATATTAGACCAATTTCCCACTCCATGGAGGTTTTCACAATTTCGAGATGAATGTTCTGAAATAAATGTCAGCCTTAGCCCAACGACATTACCAGTGTAACACCCTATTGGGGATGTCACATTTTTGAATATTTATAATAAACACTACCCAAGTTATAAAACTTTTAGCACATATATATAATAATAGGAGTTGTAAAATTTTTCGCTTTATACATTATAGCATTAAATAAAATAAATGAAACATGAAATAAAATAAACTATTAAATACACACCATAATATACATATGATTTTGTCTTTAAGATACAAATAATTTACAAACTACAAATATTTAATAAAGCAGTAAAAAGTTTGACATCATACAAAATATAAACTATGCCCAAGTACACATCTAGGAATTCTAATCCTCCTCCGATGAATCATCGGATGACAGAAATCCCGGATGTCTCGCAGCTCTACGGACAGGAGTCCATGCTGTGGATACACTACTAATCTCACTGGGGGCATGAAAACGTCCTCCCCAATAACGCCTAATAGTCAAAGGCATTTCTAGATGTAAATAAAAAGTAGTAGTAAACATCGGAGCTCCATCGAACTCCTTACGGAGGGACAGAGTCAAATGCCCCACATAAACAACCGTTCCTCTCTCAGCTCATAGTCGCCAGGCCTCAGAGCCTCCGTGAAACTCAAGTCTCACAAAACCCAAAAACTCAGGCAAAGCCATGACCACTAAATCAATCCAAATGATAAGGGTAATCTAACGGCTCGCCTTCCTCAAACTGGTCGCTCGGATGCTGCTCCTCCGGATATTGACAATCTAGAGGCTGCTCCTCTTCCTCTTCCTTAAACTCTTTATAGAACATAAAATAATAATACAGAAAATGCATACAAAGAGGTGAGACAATCTATATCATTACCAGCATAGCAGTACAGAAAACAACAGTACATACAGATATCACAGTTGATTCAAAAATCCATATTATCACATTATGTATAAAATCTCACATTAACACATCATACATAATATCTCAAATTAAATCTAAATAATCACAAATAATCATATTATGATGCAGACTACAAATGCAAATGTACACCGACTCATTCCTACTCCATGGAGCTAAACACAAACATCAAAGAGAATGATCCGAAATATCTGTCCGTACATCAGGCTACCCCAGCTAAACATTTACATAGTCAAACGTCGTCTAAGTAGTACACAGTCAAAATGTCGTGCACAACATGCATTGTACCAGACAGTCTCCACAAGATCCTGATTAAGAATAGTGCTTGTCGAGATCGCTAGTGCGCTGCCCGTTACCACGGCTCAGAGGAGTTACTAACTGTCCACATGTGGAATCCTCCACACACTAACGCCTCCAAGTTCACTCAATGAACCACACTACGCCTATCACACCCACAACATCGTGTAATTCATCTCGTCAGCCACTCGCTAATTTTAACCAAATTGACACATCTCTCTATGCATGTATATAAACTAAAATTACACAAATACCCTCAATATCAATAATTCCAAATATAGTATGTCTCCATTTGACAGTACTATTTCTCAACATGTCCGGGTCCACCACTTTGGCCCGACAGTAAACTTACTATTCCTTTTAATCGCGTAAACATTTTATCGCATAAACATTTTATCACATTTTCACAATCGTGTCACCTTTTTCAAACGTTTTTAAATCGCGTAAATATTTTTTGACGCTTTTAATGTCACGTAGTGTTTTTAAATCATTTTCTCGATCGCGTAATATTTTTAAATCATTTTCTCATTCGCGTAACATTTTTAAATCATTTTCTCAATCGCGTAGTTTAAAAATCTTTATTTTAAATATGCATAAGCTATTTCTAATATTTTTTAACTACATAAAATATTTCTTTACTTTCTAAATTATATTTTGAAACTTTCTCTATCATTTGTTCATTTTTAATTAATTTTGATAGCATTTTGTTTAGAAAATTCATTAAGTGATATTTTCTATGTTTTCCTCTAAAAATTACCTCTTTTAGCCATAAACATTATTTACAACTCAAAACTTGCTAACGTGCTTCAAAACCCAAAGGGTGAGCTCTACGTTAGTATTTTTCAAGTGTTTCAATTTATTTTTCATCTATACTTAATTTCTCTAATTAGGTTTCTAATAAAAAATTCATTCATTTTGTTCTTCAAAATCCATTGAAATTGAGTTCTTCTTAAGTTACTTATTTATTCTACACTTAGAAAATAAAATTTGGATCAAAGGTAATTCCAAGTGGCATGTTGGCCGAAATTTTGCATATCCTTTATAAATCATCTTTAAATTATTTTTCATCCTCTAAATCATTGTAAAATTCATTCAATCTAATTAAATCAATTAAGTCATTCTTTTAGAAGATGGTTGAGAACATTTTAGTTCTCTTTTTATTGGTGAAGCCGTGAGCTTCTTTGTATTCTTTGGAACACTCATGCAAAATCTCACATGTTATTCACATTCTACAATAATTATCATACATCTATGAACACATACCATATATTTTAAAGCTATAGACATGCTTCCACACATAATCAATCACAAATAGAAAAGACATTAAACAACCAAGTGAATGAATCCTTATGGATTCTTCACCACAATTACATTCATTTTCTCACCACCACACAAGGTTGATGAGATTAAATCTCCCTCTTACCTTAAGGGAAGACAACTCCTTCTAAACTCCTCCTAGTGATTTTCGTGTAGCTCCCAAAGAATCCCTAACAAACTTAAACAATTTTAAAGAGTCATAACTAAGGTTGAAAAATGATAAACCATGGATCAATCATGGCTTAGAACTTCAAAAATCAAGTTAAAAATAAGAAATAAGAATTTTCACCTTGTAGGAAAGAAACTTCAAGGTGGTTTTCCAAGCTCCAAATGAATTTTTTTTGAAGAAACACCCAAGATGAAAGATGCTTAGAATGGTGTTTGGATTTAAGAAGTGGTGTTAGGTGAAAATTTAGAAGAGTGGATGATGGTGTTTAGGGTGATGGCCAAATAGCTCAAGGAGAAAAGCTATGGAGTTTTCTTTGTGTTCTTGGAGAGAGAGAAATGAAAGCTTTGGTGATAGGAAAGATGAGAATGAAGAGAAAATGGCCTCCTCTCCTATGCATGACCGTGGAGCTCAATGGAGGTGGCCACCTTTGTTGACCATCCAAGGACTCCTAATAGCCTTAGATGTGATCAAGGGTTGATATCTAAGGCTTTGCCCCTAAGTTAGCTTCCTATTGGTGTAGAAAATCAAGTCACCAAGCTTCTTGATCCTTCTTGAAGAGTCTTGGCCAAAATGCTCCAAGGGAGAGCAAACTAAGTTTGAGTTCACTTAGGCAATCTAGTTAGACTTAGGTGCATTTGGTTAAGTTTCTTAGATACTTGTCTAACTATCTAGTTTCATAAGACAACTAGCCATATCCTTGACATTACTAGAACATTCTCTAACTAGAACTCTAAGGAGTAGCTAACTAGATTTATTCCATTTAGTTACTACTTAGATACATTAGATTAACTAAGTTAAGTTTAAGTTAACTTAGTTAGGTTTTTCTAGTTACTTACTAACTAGTCTAATCACTTTTGTGGACTAACATCCTATTGGCTTAGAAGTTTTCAAGCCATTTATATTGACTACATCCCATTGGCTTAGAAATAATTCAAGCCAGAAATATTGATTGATTTACTAAACGTGAGTTCCACAGACTTTTTCGGGACTATGGTTAGTTTTGGGGCAGAAGCTACTGTTTTTAAGATAGTAGGTACTGTCTAATAAAATAATATTATAAAATATAAAATATTTTTATTGCACAGTTAAATTCTAAAAATTAAAAGATTGATACACATATCACTCGGAATTGGGTTTAGTAAAATCCTCCAGCTCCGAATAATAAAATTAAGATTTCTCCGGTCCAAAAATTATTATTTTCTTAACTCAAAGTAAATCACACACAACAATCAAATACAGTAACAAAATAGTCAAATTAATTTTATAACTCACAGAAAACATAAAACAGTACATTTAGGACAATATCATAATTTAACCAAAAGTTGGGGCGTTACAACCAGTCCACGAAAAGAATCGTATTTTTATCGGGTATCGTCAACGCGTTGCAATGGACTGCGTCAACAAGTGGCACATGGTACTTGCCAACTGTCCACTAGTTGACCGTTGCGCCTCGACGCCCCCAAGATCCATCATAGATCTTACTTTTCAATTCTCATTCACTCTTCAACCACAAAGGCCATAATAGCTATCAGCTATATTCCGTTCAATGCACGAATACCTCAATGCAATTCTGTTCAATGCACGAATACCTCAATGTATGTCTCAATTTCATCATATGCCTCAATGCATATCTTAATTTCATCATTAAAAAGATTCCCAAATGAGATTAGAACAACTGCCCATACAATTGTCTAATATCATGAGATCAATGGATATTATATAATCGCTCATACAATTACATAATATCATCAATACATCTGGGTCTAGTACATCAGTTCTTACAGTATCTTTACTGTATTTTCAATCGCGTATCATTTTTAACACATTTTCACAACCGCATGACACTTTTGTTACGTTTTCAAATCGCGTAACCATTTTCTGATGTTTTCTCAATCGCATAAAAATATTTACACATTTTTCAAATCGCTAGCGATTTTTCAACATTTTTAAAATCACGTAGCTTAAAATCATATTTTTATGTCGCGTAAATCATTTTTCATTATTTCTCAACTACATAAAACATTTCTCAATATTCCAAACATCATTTTGGATTTCCAAAAATCTATGCCATTTCCAACTTTATTTTCCACATTTTCTTCACTTAAAAATCCTTTACGTAATATTTTTCATTATTTCCCCAAAATCCATATTTCCTTCAAATCCATTATTCCAACTTAAAATTTCCTAACGCGCCTCAAAATCCAACGGGTGAGCTATACGTCAGTAAACTCCAAGTCATCAATTTATTTCTCTTTATAAACTGATCCTACCAATTTCATACTTTCCAAAAATAATTCTCACTTACTTTAAAAATCTCAAAATTCATTACTTTAAATCCTTTGCAAATAATCATCTAAGATTACTCTTAAAATCATTCTTTTGACTTAATGTACCAATCCTTGGCATATTGGCCGAAAATCACAAATAGCTTCATCATAAAACTTTTGTTCATTTTCATGTCTACTTTCTTTGCAAATCCTTAAAATCATTAACTTATTACCCTTTTTATCTAAAACTCATGATTAGTAAAATACTTAGAAACTTTTGCTTCCAAAATAATTTTGAGACCGTGTACCTCCATGGTTCTTTGGAACCAACATACTTTCCTTTGTCATGTAAATCACATCTTATTACATACACAAATCATCATGCATCATAAACACATACTAAAGCATATTATCAAAGCAATAAACATATCAATCACTAAACAATCATAAATATGGAAAACTCTTAAACAAACAAATGAATAAATCCTTATGAATTTTTCACCATACATACATCCATTCTTCACCACCAACACATGGTTGATGTGGGTAATTTCCCTCTTACCTTTTAGTGATTTCCTCCAAAGCTCCTTGTTTGTCCTCTTGAAATAGATCTACTCCACCAAGTAGCACTTAAAAACAAAAAAACACATACAATATTAATATTCAAGAATATCAAAGATGACCATAAGTCTTAGAGACTTACCAAAGAAAAGAAAGATGAAGAACACAAATCTTCACCTAAAGGCTCTTGATCTTGAACTTGAAGATCAAGGTTGAAGATGGATGATTTAGAGAAAGTCTCCAACATGAAAGTTTCTTATAATATCATGTAGATCTAAGAAACTGGGTTGGATGAAATTAAAAGAGATTGGAGGTGATTTCTAGGTCCTTGGCTGTGAGGTATAGGGAAAGGAAAAGATGAGAGTTTGTGTGTAGTTTTTGGATTTTGAAAGAACTCCTTGAAAATGGATGATTTTAATCAAAGCTTCAACTACAAAGATGCTTGAATTGATGTAAAGATTCAAGAAATGATGTTGATAGAAATTATTGAAAATGGGAGAAAGGTTTTCTATTGCTTGGCTGAAAACATGAAGAAGAGAAAGTGAGAGGATTTGTGAAATTTACTTTAGGAAAATGAAGAAGATGAGACCAAATGAGTTAGAAGCTTTCCTATAGCCTTCCTAATGTCTCAAAACCGTGACCCCCCATTGGACACCAAAGGAGTGTCCAAGTTCATCTAGCCACTTTTTTTGGCTTCAATAGCCATTGATTGAATTAATGGTTGATCTTTGGTGTAGGTTTCCAAATGATAAGATTGAATTTGAACCATTGGATCTCTCCTCCATGAAATCTTAGCCATAAGATGCATCTCCAAAATGGAGGGTCAAGAACTTCTTTTCATACTTTCCATCCAAGGGTCACAAAAGGTCCTTGCCACTTTGTGAGACCAATCTCCACCATAGATTAAATCAATGGTGGATATCCAAAGCCTTCCTCACCAAGCTTGCTTCCTATTGGTCCTCTATAAAGTTGTCATAACAACTTAATTTGACTAGCCAGTATAATACTTTTCTAGCTGCTATTACCCTGTGAACAATATTTACTATATTTTTATTGTCCAATAAATAAAACAGTACAAAACACAGTAAAAAAAATCTCAAAAATTATTTTGATTTCAAGTTTAGTAAGATCCCTGGCTCTATATTGATAGCACAAAATTTTTTGGCCACAGAAAAAGTTTATTTTTTCGAGTCTGCCTCGGGCCTGCATACAATCCTAGAATACTATTAAAATAATCCAGAATATAAAAACACACAAGAATTCACAAAAATCATAATAATTATGAAATTCATGAAAAACAAACCAGATTAGTAAAAATCACTAAGTATTTACAAAAAGAAATAAAATACGAAGACTTATATACAGCCCCAAAAATAATATTAAAATAATAAAAAATATAAAATCTCCCAAAAATTCTTAAAAATCACAAAAATTATAAAATTCATGGAAGTCAAGTCGGATTACTAAAATTATTTAAGAATCGACCGAAATAAATAAAATACGAATTTTCGGTGTAACACCCACCATAGGATGCCACATTTAAACGTTATTATTACCGAATTACCCCCTTCCATTATAAAATATGCTTTGTAACGTAAATACGAATTGTAAAATTTCTTGATTTCAATAAAATAAACTTAGCAGAAAATAAAAATATTAAAGCATCATCACAAATAATTTATATCATTTACATTACACAAGTACTATCAAAATTATTTAGATATAGACCAGGTTCTCAAAAGTATTTGACATTATTTAAAACTAGCATACTCGCCCAAGTATGACTAGAAAGCAGAACCTTCAGTCGGTTCTCCTTAGACTCCTCAGCAAGTAGGAATCCAACTTCACGCGACGTCCTACGAACAGGTGTCTGAGCAGACGACACAATACTAATCTCCATTGGGACGTGAAACCTACCGCCCCAATACCGTCTAATTGACAACGGAAATTCAACATGTACATATATAGTTACAGAAAAGAACGAGTCTCCATGAAACATCCTACTCATGATGACCGTCAAAAGTCCCTGATAAATGAGTCCCTCCTCATTGGGACTCAACCTCAAAGCACCAGTTCCACCGTAGAACTGTAGTCGCATGTACCCAAAGAAACTTGACCGGGATGTCATCCGATTAAAACTCAGCTTCCTCTACAGGAATCTGCTCTTTTTCACCCTCTTGTTCAATCCCTTGTTCAGCATCTTTACAAATATAAATATAGTACAAAATAGGCATACAAAGAGGTGAGATCACCTATGCCAATACCAATATGGTAGCATGAAGATAACACAAACAACACACCATATAGATATATCATATCATAATTACAATAATGCCCTCATCATTATTTATCATGACATATACAATAATTACAATCATGCCCTCAGTCATTATTTATCATAACAAATACAATAAATAATAATTACCATCATGTCATTAACATTATTCAAATCACACGATAATTACAATAATGGCATCAATATTATTTATCATCATCATCATCATCCAATATTCCTCAATTAATATATCACACAGATATAATTATTTAATATTTATGATAATACCCTCAACATTATCCAAGTATTCAACAGTTCAATTATCATAACCAATACTCAATAATTATGCATGTGCACATAGACTCACTTTCCTACTCCATGGAGCTAATACTCAAGTCGGAGAAATTGACCCGAAAGATCTGTCTGTACCAACATGCCTTAGACCACGTGCCACAATTCTCATGTGTTTGCACATCTAGCATATACACGATAGTCTTTACTAGATCTTGATTAAGAATAGTGTCTCGGTCAGGATCATCGGTGTGTTGCATCAGTCTAACCCACGGTACAGAAGAGCTACCTATTGCCCATTGTAGGCAACCCGCACCCCGATGTCCCCAAAGTCAACAAGTGACTTACACTACGCATATCACACCCACTCAAGAGGTGTACGTCTCTCCTAGGCAAATAGCCATATCCAGTCCATCGGACTTTTTCAATGCATGTTCAATGCACCAATGCCAATCACAGCCAATATTCATCATTTTCTCATACAGTGTCCACACATTAGTCCAACAGTAATCCTACTGTTAAATTCATCATTTTCTCATACAGTATTCATACACTAGTCCAATAGTAATCTTACTGTTTATTCAGTCACGAAATCATATTATTGCATTTTCATAGTCGCGCAACACTTTTATCGCATTTTCACAATCGCGCAACATTTCTGTTACATTTTCACAATTTCGCAATATTTCTATTGTGTTTTCAAATCGCGTAGCAATTTTCCATCGTTTTCTCAATCACGTAAAAATATTTCATCATTTTTCAATCGCATTAGCAATTTTTCCACAATATCTCAATCACGTAAAAATATGTAGACGCTTTCCAAATAGCGTATAAATATTTTAACATTTTTCAAATCGCGTAGCTTAAAAATCACGTTTTTAAGTTACGTAAATCATTTTTTACCATTTTACAACCACGTAAAATATTCCTCAATATTTCAAAATTTTCAATTCAACCTTTCTCAAAATAATATGATTTCTCACATTATTTTATATATTTTCTTACTCAAGAAAATCATTTTCGCAATATATTCCACAAATTCACCATTTCATTGAATTAAATCAATGTTTCTCACTTAAAATTTCCTAACGCGCTCCAAAACCCAAAGGATGAGTTTTACGTTAGTAAATTTTAAATCATCAACGTTTCCTTTATAATTCAAAATAAATTCTCAAATTCAATCCTCTTCTAAAATAATTTGAGGTTCAAACCCTTACAACCTCTGTTTTCCTTTCATAACTGAAATTTCTATTTCTCAAGTGATAAAACACTTTGTTTCCATTTCCAAAATCTTTGTACTAAATTAATTATATTTCCACTTTGAAAATCACTTTGTTTTATAAAACCAAGCCATTACAAACCTTCAAAACCGTGGACATGGCCATTGAAACCATCAAATATTTTTTCTTCTAGATCAACTAAGTTCCATACATGGTTTTACACAAATAAAACCATTAAAATTTCCTTCAAAAATCGTGAGACACTTGGTCTTTGAAATTAAATCATTTGTTCATTTTCCTTGCTTTTCTAAACATGTAATTTTTTCCATTCATGAAAATATTAATTTATAGACACCTATTTTGAGGTGTGAGGCCGAAATCCTCATGGTCCTTGAAACCAAAATTTCTTTTCCTCTCCATCATCAAATCATGGCATATATATACATATTCATAATATATATCACAAGCATACCATAAACAAAGCAATAAAAATCATACCAAGCATGTAAGCACAAATAAACCATGCAAAACACATAAACTACATAAACACCGACAAATAATTACACAACCATGGATATGAATCCTCACATAGATTCACCATCCACCAAATACAACATTCATCTCTCACCACCATACTTGGTTGGTGAGATGGATCTCCCTCTTACCTCTTGAAGAACCTCTAAAGCTCCTTGGTTTGCTCCTTGAACAAGTGATTCACCACCAAAAGCTTCTTAAATACAAAACAAAACACAAGTTTATTAGCATATTAAGCTTAAACAAGAAGAACCATGGATCAAACATGGCTTAGAACATGAAAAAGAGATAAGAAGTGAAGTTTCCATAACTTCGCCTTAAAAACCCTAGAACTTTGCTCTTGAAGAAAGTCATTGAAGATGATGGATTTAGAACTTGCTCCAAACTACAAAGTGTCTTAGATTGAGGTATAGATTCAAGAAGTAAGGTTATTTGAAATTAAAGAGTAATGGAAGGTAGATTTAGTGGTCTTGGCCGAACCTAGCTAGAAGAGAAATGGAGAGAAAATTTTTGTGTGTTGGTTCTTGATATTTTTGGAGACAAGAATGAATGATTACATGAATGATAAGCTTCCTATAGCTAATGGCTTCTTCAAAACCGTCCCCCCTTCATGCACTCTCAAAGAGTGACCAATTTCACTAGCCACCATTTTAAGCATTCTTAGCCATTGATTAGATCAATGGTTAGGATTAATGTAGATTCTAGGTATAGCCTTTAGATTAGAAGACTTAATCTAGGCCATTGGATCTTTCTCCTTGAAATCCTAGCCATTAAATGTATCTCCAAAATGAAGGGTCAAGATCACCTCTTCATACTTTCCATCCAATGGTCATAAATGGTCCTAGCCATTTTATAAGACCAAATCTCTACCGTTGATTAAATCGATGGTTGATATCCAAAGGCTTCAACATTAAGCTTGCTTCCCATTGGTCCGTCATAAAGCTGTCATAACCACTAATGTTGACTAAGCAGTATAATTTTTATTTTTATCTGCTATTACCCTTCGAACAACATTTTTACAGTATTTTTATTACCCGATAATTAAATACAGTACAAAACACAGTAAAAAAAAATTTTAAAAATTATTTTCGATTTCGGGTTTAGTAAGATCCCCTGTCTCCGTCTCAACAGTACAAAATTTACGAGCTGCAGGAAAATTTTTACTTTTCCGAGCCCACCTGGGCCCACGTATAGCCCCCTGAGCCCACAGACAGCCCATGGATAATATTAAAATAATCAAAAAAATATAAAAATTTCATAATCATCCACAAAATCATAAAAATTATAAAACTTACGAAAATCAAATCAGATTATGTAAAATAATTAAGACTTATCAGTAATAATTAAATTACGTAAGATTTTCTCCGGCCCGAAAATTATTATTTTCTTGACACAGAGTAAATCACACAAAACGATCAAATGTATTCATGGAATACTCAAAATAATTTTATAGTACACAGAAAGCACTAAACGGTAGAATTCTGTTAACTGTCAAAATTACTGTCAAATAGTTAGGAAATTTAGGATGTTACATTATACAAGACAATCTATACCAGATCCTGATTGGGGTGAGTGTCTCGATCTAGATCGTCGGTGTGTTTGCATTGGTCTGGTCCATGGCCCACGGGAGCTACCAACTGGCCATTGTGGACACCCCACACCTCGACGTCCCCAAGGTCAATAAAGACCTACAATAGGCCCATCACACCCGCACAAATGTGTAATTCAACTCCTAGGCTCATACAATCATACAACAGACCACAGGACTTCACAAGGTATGATGAGTGCCTTAATGCACACATACATATATAATATCATCAATGTCATGCAATCCGTAATCATACACCATCATAATTCATAGCAATTATCAATAAATCAAGATTCCACTTACAGGTACAATAATCACATTATCATTTAATCCCAACCTCATGGTTTCTATTATCATTTCGATTCTCATTTCTCTATTCAAATTTACACTTCTCTTCATCATTAATAAAATTTATTTATTTAAAGTCTTATGAGTCTCAAAGCCTCACTTACGCTCATTTTCCTTTAAAGGTCATAAGTCATTATGGTATTATATTAAAGTCTTCATTTCTTTTATTTTTTCATCTTATAAATTCTCAATTTAGTATTTAGTCACTTGGTCATTTAAGCTTCACTTTAGTTACAAATTTTCCTCTTGATTACCCTAAATGTCCAAAAACCCTAATAGTCTTAAATCCTAAAATTCCTCCTCTTGCTTATTTATTTCAATTCTTTAATTAACTCACTTTTAACCTAATTTTTCTAAATTCCAAATTACTTTGAGATTTATCCAATATTTCCATTTTTCTTTCTTCTTGACCGTGAACCCTAGGTTCATAGAATTTCATTTTCATCTTCTTAATCCATTATTTTAATTCCTCAATCAATTCATTTTCCACTTAAACTTATAAGTTCCAATTCATTACCAATTTAGTCATAAGCTTTTCTAATTTTCTTCCTCTTGGCCGTGACCTCACCTAATGTCTCAAGTCTATATTTTTCATCATCTCATCCATTAACTCATCAAGTTCCATTTTAGGGTAGCAATTTCATTTTGTTTCTCATTTTAACCCCATAAGGCCGTGAGCCACACATCAAGAAACATAGTGTTTTTGGTCTTCCAAATATGATTTCAAGTGTACAACACATCACAAATTATCCATAATACATAATGTAACAATCTCCCACAATAACACCATACAATCACATAGCAAGAAAGTATTGAAAACAAACAATCAAGCGGATAGATCATCACATGGATCCTCCACCATCAACACCAGAATTCGTCCCCTACTACCATGAATGGTAGATGAGGATGTTCTCCCTCTTACCAAATAAAATGACAAGAAAAATGTCCCCTTGATGGTTCTTGAAGATTTCATCCAAGCCTCCAACAAAATCCTAAGAATTCCAACTCACAAAATCAACATTCCAAGCTTGAAAAAGAGTGAATCAATGGTCATAAAGAAGACCATGAACACGAAAATGAAGAAGAGGAAGTGAAGATCAAAAGTTTACCTCAAAAGCTTCAAGCTTTGTTCTTGAAGAAAGATGATGAAGATGGAAGCTTTTGGAAATGACTTCAACTAGAAAAGTGTTTAGAATGTGATAGAGATCAAGGAAATGTGATTGGATGCAATTTTTAAAGTCATGGAGGTGGAAAGTAGTGGAGTGGCCGTGAGGTAGGAGAAGAATAAGAAGAGAGAAAATGAGAGAAAATGGAAGAAGAAAAAGTGAAGTGGAGAGAGAAAGTGATAGGAAATTTGAATGAAAAGGTGAAATATGGCTTAAGTGAGATGAAAACAATTTTGGCTCCCTCCATCCCCCTCATTGCCGTGGAGTTGCCCAAGGGAGAGAGAAGATTGGCTTCTCCAATAAGCCATTAGGAAGTTGCTAGGAAGTTTCCCCCAAACTTCTTCAATAAGCTAAATTTTAGCTTTTTGAAAAGTCAAAGGTGATGTCATCGTGGTGATGTCATTAAAGTGTTCTCTAAAATATGACTAACACCATATTAAGTTTATTATCAGTGGACAAAATTACAGTTAACAAAACAAATATTTATTGTCCAACGGATAATAAAATGTACCGTAATTTTATTTATCAGATAAAATCTCGAAAAATGTAAACCTTGTAAACTATGCCCGACCTCAGGTTTAGTAAGATCTCCCGTCGACATTTTCACAGTTCAAGGTTTACCAGCCTCGGGGAAAATATTTCATCTTCCCAGCTCTGCTCAGTGTGCACGCAAATTGAGAAAATATTAAAATATTCAAGTAATTCAAATAATTTTAAAAAAATTTCTAAAAATCACAAATATTATAAAATAAATATTTATCATAAAATAAATACTTTTCGAGGAGTTACAGAGTTTATAGTGGAAATTACTTAAAACTATTTTTTGTTTTCACTAATCAACTTTTCTCATTTTATGATAACTGAGCTATATAACTTCTCTTAATAAATATTTTTTTATGTCCTCCTAATAAATTATTGGTTTATATAGTTTTAGATAATTTCAATTTTTGATTCTATGGTAGTTTTTTATTTTAATATTAATTTTTATGTGTTTATTGTTAGTCATGGCAACCATCACCTAAGAGGTGGGTGAATTGGATGATCACAATTTTTTAAAACAACTTTGAAAATTTATACATTTTGATATACTCAATCAACACATGTAACAGAATAAGTCTAACAAGGATACAACTATTGTAGATTACTCAAATACAAATCAGGTAATAGGATAAATCAAGCAAATAAGCTAGATATCAAGTTCTTAAAATCAAAACATTAAGATGACAAGATATACAATAAACAAATATTGTTCTAAAGTGAATTCAGAGGTGTACCTGAGAAAGGCACCTCATAGTGGTTCCCTCCTTGCGTAGTAGCAGAGCGTGTTAAACAGGGGGGTTAGTACCTATAAAGGGACTCCAATGCTCAAGTCAGGTTGTGCACAAGTAGGGTTTATGCAATGAGAGATAAGTTAACTATAGAGGTGAATAAGCATGATATTTATAAAGGTTGGAGGGATACACTCCTATAGTAGTAGCAGGAAGAGATATGATCCATTATTAGTTGTTGTGGATCTATATATTATCGGAATGTTGATACTATAATCAAGGCAGTTATGGGTGCTTTTATTTCGCAAGATCATGATTGACAATAACAAATATTCTTCAGATTTATCCATAGCGCAAATCTCGTAATAAAGTTGTTGCTACCCAATGTCATGGTTCGATGGGCATAGAGTCGGGATCTCGTTTATGTTCGTAAGCGAGTCTACCCGAGGGTATTAATGACGGACCCCAACATGTTGCGGGCTGGGTGGATCCAAGGGACATGATCTCAGATCACTGTTCAGAATAGTTGCCCTTTGCTTGGCGCTAAGATGGGACAACTGAGTGTTAAGATACCAAGTTTGAAAGGAGCATTTGGCATATAGTGAACAAAGGGATCATAACACTTGTTTTATATGTCTATTTATTTTTGTGACAAACTGAGTTAGTTAGACACTTTGTTGCAACTCAAAGTGTGAAAAGTAGCTTAAAATAACTTAGATAGTAGCATAAATGACTAAGTAAAGGGAAATAAATCTAGAGAATTTGTTTCTAAGTCACAAATAAGTGTAAGAGGATGTAGTTAAAATTTGAGAATAATAAGAGTTAGTTTGATATTTTTAGGCATATTGGTTGTACATTTAATGTCGGATTGACTAGCAACAGATATGAAAAAATAAGATAATGGTGAAACAACAAATTTGATGAATCTTAGTATTTGTTTCAAAGTTGTTGGAAGTTAGAAATCTTGATTTAGCTAAATCTAAAGATCAAGAAGTATCGGTGAAATACTTAAGTGAAACAAGTCATATACGGCCAGCCCCTATACTGGACTTTTATTTCCTAATATTTCACTCACTTTTCAACTCATTTTAGTCACTTTTCTCTCCCAAAAATAGCCAAGGCACCAACAACAAAGAAACAAGAAAGAAAGAAAGAAAGAGAAAGTTAAGGGGGGAAGAAGAGGAAATGAGTAAGAGAGCCAAGAGCAAAGCCAAATTTGATCATTCACCATCACAAACCACTTGAGGTAGGGGTTTTTAACCTAGAAACTCATTCTTCTTCCTTCATCTTTGCTATGCTTGATGTTAGGTCATTATATGGAGAAACTGGATTTTAAAAGAGCAAAAATCTATTTTCTTTGCTTGATTCTTGTTTTCAATGTTTGGAATTAGTTATTTCAGCTACTTGAAATCAAGATGATTGAGTTTGTTCCTAGACAAAGTTAGAAAGTTGCTTAAGTTGGAACTTAGGTCAATAGTAAGCGAGTATGTGATTTTGATCATTGACTCAAGTTCAAGTGAACCACCAAGTTGTAAAAGTGTTACAACATTTTTAGAGAGTGTTGGTGGTATTAGAAATCACCTAGTGTCAATTTTTGGTAGTTTGGTAACTGCTATAATCCAATGGAATAGTGGCCGCAATTCTATAGAATTCTACATAATTGTTGATATGTGACTAGCGCTCAAGCTCTGGAAGCTGAGCACCTAAGCACACACAGTCTAGAGAGCTGATGCGTGCATCAGGGCATTGAGTGCACAGGCGCCAGGTGCTTAGAACAGAACAGAGCATTGATCTGTGTAACGCCCATTTTTCTCCAATACCCGCGAAGAAGGAACGTCACACTATAATACTTTGAAACATAATGCAAACTAAATTAAACTGCGAAAAATAGTGTTTGTTTTTAAACTTATAGACCCGGTTCATTTTATGGTTATTTAAATTCCCTTACAATGTCACTATATTATTATTTTTTTTATAAATTATTTCATTACCAAATGGCGTCAAAGAGTTAATTTAAAAATCCATTGCATATAGAGATAATAATTAGAACAGTCGTAATAAAACCAACATAAAATACACTATACACAATATATATATAGTCATGTTTATATGCATGAGCCTATATAGTTACATTCCCAAAATATACAAAAAGAGCAAAAGCTTTACCCACCCAAGGTGATTACAAATTTACATCCATCAATCTAGCAAAACGTCAGGCTCCCACAAAAAGATAACGGATAGCCATCAGTAGCCACCGATAGAATTAGTCCCTAAGACTGATGAGAAGGGACCGTAGAGGGGTGATTGCGTGAAATCCGCAAGTGTACGGTTTCGTCATCAAGTAATAAAAAGATCGAATCCACAAGGACTATGTCTATAAATACCAATTAATTAATTAATTCAATTAAATTAAACAAAAGGGAATATAATTGTTGATTAATAAGAACGTAGTAACCAAACAATTAAATAAAAATGTAAAGTTGAGATCAAAAACAGTAATTGTTAAGGAAAGGTTTTCAGATTCAAGAAAGCTTCCAGGATTGGGGTTAACCACAATGATACAAGACTCCTAATTGACAATCCTCTTATTAACACTTGAAATTCAATTGAAGGTGAATTATCCTAAATTAATTAATGTTCCCTCTCAAGATACAAGAACCGTGCCCAATTAAACTAATTCCTACTCTCGTGGTAAATAAATCTAAATTGAACCCATTACACTTTTTGGTAATTCATTAATCCTCGAAAGGCTAAACCTACTCTCGTGATTTAGACCTTCAGTTCAATTCTTATGGTTCCAACACCTAGGTTCACCTTTCAGTACGTCCCTAGATATCTATGAGATGCAAATAAGTGGCCAGCAAATTCACATGAATAATCGTAATAAGGATTGAATCAACAACATTCAAGATTAATAAAAGGGGTAAATAATATCAATTAATCATCATCAATGTATCAAAGGGCATTGCCCAATCCTAGAAACAAAAGGAACTACTCAGACATGGAGAAGAAGAAACTAGAAATCAAGTTCCAAGAACATCCAAACCCGTAATCCAAGAGAGAAGAGAGGAAGATGAAGATCAAGAGCCTCCAATGTGCCTCCTTCAAAACCAAATTCAAACCCCAATGTTCTCTTCAGAACAACTATATATACCCCATGGGTTAAAACTGATCCAAGCCCATCAGAAAAGAGAAAAATGGACTTAAACAGCTGACGCGTACCCCGAACCACGGCCGTGGTTCAGGCCACGGCCAGGCCGTGGTTCAGAGTGGTTGTCTCTGTTTGACAACTATGATCGTGTTTCAGACCACGGCCAGGGTGTGGTTCAGACCACAGCCATGCCGTGGTCCAGACCATGGCCAGGGTGTGGTTGACTCTGAACTCTCCTTTTTTACTTTTTCACGCAGCTGCTCGATCCATGACCGTGGTTCAGTCCATGGGCAGGTCGTGGAACCCTCTAGAGTGAGCTTTTTGTCCCAAATTGCTACCCTATAAGCTCCAACTTCAATTGTGCAAGCTTTCCATCCATTTCAAGGCCAATTAAGCACCAATCCTGCACAACAACACCAAAAACACAGCAATTATCTGAACCAAAGGGAAAAACAAATAAAAAAGGAAACTAAAATGCCTAAAATGCATAAGAATGCATGCAAAACAAGAACAAAACATGATGTTGTTTCACACACATCAAATACCCCCAAGTTTAAGATTTTGCTTGTCCCCAAGCAATAACTAAGACCAAACCAAGGAGTGGGATCAAAAGACAATAATGAATGAGGAACCCGAGGAAACATCCGACTAAGCAATAGGCAAAGGCAAACCAAGAAGCAGAGAGGTAATCAAAATCAAGTCCAATTAGAGGCTAAGTTCTCAGAAACCATCCATCCTCACAGAATTAAGTTCACACTGCTAACTACACTCAAAGTGTTTAAGGGTGAAGACAAAGCGCTCAAAATTCCTCTTAGAAAAAGCACTTTCATAAGCTTGATAAGAAACCAAATTTCCACTAATAATCAGCATGCATGCAAGAATCAAAAGGTCTTTCAAGGGATATAATGGGGTCATGGGAATGATGTCAGGAAGGAAAAAGAAAGGAAGGAATGCACAAAGGGCTAACAACATTTTCAACAAGCACAAGAAACCCAATAGAACATACATGGAGCAAAGACATTTTTCAATCAAGGCATAATTCCACATTTTCTTCCTTTCTTTTCAAGCTTTCATCTCATGCTTTTCTTTCATTTTCTTTCCCCTTTTTTCTCATCATTTTTTTTTCAAAGGGGAGAGACTTCATTTTCAAAACACTTGATTCCCAATACAGCATTCAAACTCAATTTGCTCCAATTAATATTCTAAATGATCACCGACAATGTATTATCATAAGCATCAAGAATAAATAATTATACATTAGGCTCAAAATGGGCAACTAGTGGATGAAAGTGTAACAAATTCAGAAGGTCAAAAAAATACCTAAGATGCCTTAATCACATTCAAGCATGCAAACCAAGATTTCGCCTCAAAATGGTTTCAAATCAAGTTCTAGAGCACAAAATCAATGAGGAATGACCACTCAACACAAAGAATGGGATGAAAAATCATATAGTGCATAAATCCCATACAGGCTCAAAACTCACTTTTAGAGGTTCAAAAATTAATGAGAAGCACAAATTCGGAGAACATATGCTAATTATCAACTATCAAGAAATCACCTCCACTGTCAATTAAAGACAATGCCTGTTGCCTATCACAAGAATCAACAAATTGGGTTCCAAATCAATATCATCTCAAAATCCCCAAAAGAGAGGGGCACAAAGTTCAATCAAAAAGCTGAGAGAAATGATGGTGTGAAAATGCAACAAGAAGATGCATGATAATGCATGATAATGATGATAAAAATAAAAATGAAAAATACCCCCCAAGCTTAGACCTTACATTGTCCCCAATGTAAAAATCTAAAACTATGGAAGGAATAAATGAATGGAACTCACTGCGGTGGTGGAAAAGGGAGGCGTGTAGCCATGAACTCCAACATCCGGTCTAAAACCCCTTTTTTTTTTTGCGGCCGATAGCTATATACATCCCCCTACAAAGGCTCCGAACTCAGGGAGGCACCAAAGCCGACTCAACATTAGCTAACTATGAAACAAAAAAAAAATAGAAAAGTGTTAGTCAATAAAAATAAGAAAAGAAAGAAAAGAGAGAGAAAATTTTGGGTTGCCTCCCAAGAAGCGCTAAGTTATAGTCATTAGCTTGACTGTGAGTTTGTTCTATGCTCAGGTGATGTTAATAGAGTGGTACTCAGTCCCCACTCCATCTTCATAGTGTTGCACTCTCTGGCCGTTTATCATAAATGTCTTCTGGCCTTCTATCTTCACCTCAAGCACACCATAGGATAAGACTCGAATAATCTCATATGGTCCAGACTATTTCGACCACAACTTACCTAGACAGAAACGTAGAAGCGAGTTATCAACAAGAACTTTATCCCCTGGTTTAAATTCACGCTTCTTGACACATTTGTCATCCCGTTTCTTTGGTCTTTTCTTGCAGGGCTTGACCTTCTCGAACTTGGAAGCAACCTTGGGCAAGGTTTCCTCTAACATAGCATGAGTCACAGATTCCTGCATATCTAAAGTACAACTCTGTCCACAACATCAGTAGCATCTATGCGATTACATGAATTAGGATTTTTTTCAGAATTGAAGACATTAAAAACTACTTCTTCATTGTTCAATCGCAAAGTCAATTTCCCTTCGTGGACATCAATAATTGCCCTTCCCGTGGCGAGGAATGGTCGCCCAAGTATGAGCGGCATTTTAGCATCTGCTTCCATGTCAAGCACAACAAAATCAACGGGTATAAAAAACTTACCCACTCTAATAGGAACATCCTCCAAGACGCCTACGGGGTACTTGACGGACCGATCCGCCAACTGAAGTGAAATAGTTATGGGTTTCAGCTCACCCACCTCCAACGTCTTGCACACAGAAAGGGGCATAAGACTGACACTAGCCCCCAAGTCACACAGAGCTTTATCAAAATTTGTGTTACCAATCAAGCAAGGAATAGAGAAGCTACCTGGATCTTTTAGCTTAGGAGGCAATTTATTTTGAATTAAAGCACTACACTCCTCAGTTAGAGCTACGGTCTCATATTCCTCAAGTTTTCTCTTATTAGACAAAATGTCCTTAAGAAATTTAGCATAGGTAGGCATTTGTTTCAACGCCTCAGTGAAGGGTACATTAATGTACAATTTCTTAAGGACCTCTAGGAACTTCCCAAATTGCATATCTAGCTTGGCCTTGGCCAATCTTTGAGGGAATGGCACAGGAGGTTGGTATGGTTCAGGGGGTACATACTTAGACACCTTTTCGTTAGTTTCATCTTCCTCTAAGGGTTGTGTCTTAGTGTCTTTTTCCTCATTCCCCTCATCTTTGTCACTCACCTCCTTATCCTTGGGGTCCTTTAATTTCTTACCACTTCTCAAACTAACAGCCATGCAATGTTCATTGCCTGAATTCATTTCAGGCTAACCAGGAAACTTACCTTGTTGCCTATGTGAAGTGCTTGCAAGTTGGACAATCTGAGTTTCGAACAACTTATTATGAATGGCCAAATTTTCAACCTTAGATGACAACTCTCTAATGGCCTCAGTCACAACTTGCCCATGTTGCCTAAACTCCTCATTTTTCTTAGATTGACTCTCACAAAATTCTCAAGAAGAGACTCAAGTTTAGAGTTTTGTACCTGTTGGAATCCAGAAAAGGGTTTAGCACTACCTTGCCCTGCTTGGTATTGACTATTCCGGTAGGAGAAGTTGGGATGTGACTTCCAACCGGGGTTGTAAGTTTGAGAATATGGATCATTCCTCCCCTTTTGGTTGAAGTCATAGAAATTGTGGTATGATTCCACTTGCTCCACTGGTGCACCTTGTGAGGAGCCAATTCCAACTTGGCATTCAGCACCTATGTGTCCCTATGCTCCACAAATCTCACAAAAATTGTTAGAGGCATCTATGGCATTTACATGAGCTTTTTCAAGCATGTCAAAACGTTTATTCAAAGAATCAAATTTTGATATAATTAAATCAACTCCGTCTACCTTAAACTTACCTCCCAAGAGTTTTCTCGGGTTATTACCTCTTTCATTTGCCCATTGGTGATGATTTGTGGCGACACTCTTAATGATCTCATAGGCTTCTGTCAGTCGTCTGTTCATCAAAGCTCCACCAGTTGCGGAGTCCAGAGACACCTTCGAAGAATATTCTAGCCATTATAGAAGGTGTGGACGATCAACCATTTTTCTAACCCATGGTGTGGGCAGGCTTCCAGGAAAGCCTTATATCTATCCCAAGCTTCTGACAATGATTCACCATCTTTCTGAACAAAGCTCGTGATTTGGGTCCTCAGATGAGCAGTCTTGGATGGTGGAAAGAATTTATTCAGGAAAGCTTGCTCCAATTGGTCCCAAGAAGTGATGGTCTTAGCGGGAACTGACCTCAACCAAGCCCTAGCTCTATCTCTCAATGATAATAGAAATAGGCGAAGATGAATAGCATCAATAGAGGCACCTTCAATCTTGAGGGTCTCACAGAATTCGAAGAACATATTCACATGATCGTTTGGGTCCTCTGATGGCAATCCTCCAAACTGGTTCTGCCTTATCATGGAGAGTAAAGCAGGTGGTATGGTGAACTGTCTAGCTTCAATGTCTGGCTGAGCAATTCCAGAACGCAAACCCTGAGCATTAGGGGCTGCATACTCTTTGAGAGGTCTGTTATCAGCAGGTGCAGCCATGACAAGTGTTAGCTCAAGTCTATCTCTTGCTCTTTGGCTTTGTTGTCTTCTCCTTCTGCGAAGGGTTCTTTCAATTTCAGGATCTGCTTCTTCAAGAGTCCCAAAACATCTAGTTCTTCGCATAAACAAGAGAATTACCTGTAGACACTCAAAGAGAAACCAAGAAAGTAGTAAAAAGGTTTAAAATAATTAAATTAAAAATTTAACTAATATTCAAGAAAAATACAGTTCCCGGCAACGGTGCCAAAAACTTGATTGCGTGAAATCCGCAAGTGTACGGTTTCGTCGTCAAGTAATAAAAAGATCGAATCCACAAGGACTATGTCTATGAATACCAATTAATTAATTAATTCAATTAAATTAAACAAAAGGGAATATAATTGTTGATTAACAAGAACGTAGTAACCAAACAATTAAATAAAAATGTAAAGTTGAGATTAAAAATAGTAATTGTTAAGGAAAGGTTTTCAGATTCAAGAAAGCTTCCAGGATTTGGGTTAACCACAATGATACAAGACTCCTAATTGACAATCCTCTTATTAACACTTGAAATTCAATTGAAGGTGAATTACCCTAAATTAGTTAATGTTCCCTCTCAAGATACAAGAACCATGCCCAATTAAACCAATTCTTACTCTCGTGGTAATTGAATCTAAATTGAACCCATTTCGCTTTTGGGTAATTCATTAATCCTCGAAAGGCTAAACCTACTCTCATGATTTAGACCTTAAGTTCAATTCTTATGGTTCCAACACCTAGGTTCACCTTTCAGTACGTCCCTAGATATCTATGAGATGCAAATAAGTGGCCAGTAAATTCACATGAATAATCACAATAAGGATTGAATCAACAACATTCAAGATTAATAAAAGGGGTAAACAATATCAATTAATCAGCATCAATGTATTAAAGGGCATTGCCCAATCTTAGAAACAAAAGGAACTACTCAGACATGGAGAAGAAGAAACCAGAAATCAAGTTCCAAGAACATCCAAACCCGTAATCCAAGAGAGAAGAGAGGAAGATGAAGATCAAGAGCCTCCAATGTGCCTCCTTCAAAACCAAATTCAAACCCCAATGTTCTCTTCAGAACAACTATATATACCCCATGGGTTAAAACTAATCCAAGCCCATCAGAAAAGAGAAAAACGGACTTAAACAGCTGACGCGTACCCCGAACCACGGCTGTGGTTGTCTCTGTTTGACAACTATGATCGTGTTTCAGACCACGGCCAGGGTGTGGTTCAGACCATGGCCAGGCCGTGGTCCAGACCATGGCCAGGGTGTGGTTGACTCTGAACTCTTCTTTTTTGCTTTTTCACGCAGCTGCTCGATCCGTGGCCGTGGTTCAGTCCACGAGCAGGCCGTGGTTCAGTCCACGGGCAGGCCGTGGAACCCTCTAGAGTGAGCTTTTTGTCCCAAATTGCTACCCTATAAGCTCCAACTTCAATTGTGCAAGCTTTCCATCCATTTCAAGGCCAATTAAGCATCAATCCTGCACAACACCAAAAACACAGCAATTATCCAAACTAAAGGGAAAAACACATAAAAAAGGAAACTAAAATGCCTAAAATGCATAAGAATGCATGCAAAATAATAACAAAACATGATGTTGTTTCACACACATCAAATACCCCTAAGCTTAAGATTTTGCTTATCCCCAAGCAATAACTAAGACCAAACCAAGGAGTGGGATCAAAAGACAATAATGAATAAGGAACTTGAGGAAACATCCGACTAAGCAATAGGCAAAGGCAAACCAAGAAGCAGAGAGGTAATCAAAAACAAGTCCAATTAGAGGCTAAGTTCTCAGAAACCATGCATCCTCACAGAATTAAGTTCACACTGCTAACCACACTCAAAGTGTTTAAGGGTGTGAAGACAATGCGCTCAAAATTCTTCTTAGAAAAAGCACTTTCATAAGCATGATAAGAAACCAAATTTCTACTAATAATCAGCATGCATGCAAGAATCAAAAGGTCTTTCAAGGGATATAATGGGGTCATGGGAATGATGTCAGGAAGGAAAAAGAAAGGAAGGAATGCACAAAAGGTTAACAACATTTTCAACAAGCACAAGAAACCCAATAGAACATACATGGAGCAAAGACATTTTTCAATCAAGGCATAATTCCACATTTTCTTCCTTTCTTTTCAAGCTTTCATCTCATGCTTTTCTTTCATTTTCTTTCCCCTTTTTTCTCATCATTTTTTTTCAAAGGGGAGAGACTTCATTTTCAAAACACATGATTCCCAATACAACATTCAAACTCAATTTGCTCCATTCAATATTCTAAATGATCACCGACAATGTATTATCATAGGCATCAAGAATAAATAATTATACATTAGGCTCAAAATGGGCAACTAGTGGATGAAAGTGTAACAAATTCAGAAGGCCAAAAAAATACCTAAGATGCCTTAATCACATTCAAGCATGCAAACCAAGATTTCGCCTCAAAATGGTTTCAAATCAAGTTCTAGAGCACAAAATCAATGAGGAATGACCACTCAACACGAAGAATGGGATGAAAAATCATATAGTGCATAAATCCCATACAAGCTCAAAACTCACTTTTAGAGGTTCAAAAATCAATGAGAAGCACAAATTCAGAGAACATATGCTAATTATCAACTATCAAGAAATCACCTCCACTGTCAATTAAAGACAATGCCTGTTGCCTATCACAAGAATCAACAAATTGGGTTCCAAATCAATATCATCTCAAAATCCCCAAAAGAGAGGGGCACAAAGTTCAATTAAAAAGCTGAGAGAAATGATGGTGTGAAAATGCAACAAGAAGATGCATGATAATGCATGATAATGATGATAAAAATAAAAATGAAAAATACCCCCCCAAGCTTAGACCTTACATTGTCCCCAATGTAAAAATCGAAAACTATGGGAGGAATAAATGAAAAGAACTCACTGCGGTGGTGGAAAAGGGAGGCGTGTAGCCATGAACTCGAACATCCGGTCTAAAACCCCCCCTTTTTTTTTGCGGCCGATAGCTATATACATCCCCCTACAAAGGCTCCGAACTCAGGGAGGCACCAAACCCGACTCAACATTAGCTAACTATGAAAAAAAAAACAGAAAAGTGTTAGCCAATAAAAATAAGAAAATAAAGAAAAGATAGAGAAAATTTTGGGTTGCCTCCCAAGAAGCGCTAAGTTATAGTCATTAGCTTGACTGTGAGTTTGTTCTATGCTCAGGTGATGTCAATAGAGTGGTACTCAGTCCCCACTCCATGTTCATAGTGTTGCACTCTCTGGCCGTTTATCATAAATGTCTTCTGGCCTTCTATCTCCACCTCAAGCACACCATAGGATAAGATTCGAACAATCTCATATGGTCCAGACTATTTCGACCACAACTTACCTGGACAGAAACGTAGAAGCGAGTTATCAACAAGAACTTTATCCCCTGGTTTAAATTCACACTTCTTAACACATTTGTCATCCCGTTTCTTTGGTCTTTTCTTGCAGGGCTTGACCTTCTCGAACTTGGAAGCAACCTTGGGCAAGGTCTCCTCTAACATAGCATGAGTCACAGATTCCTGCATATCTGAAAGTACAACTCTGTCCACAACATCAGTAGCATCTATGCGATTACATGAATTAGGATTTTTTTCAGAATTGAGGACATTAAAAACTACTTCTTCATTGTTCAATCGCAAAGTCAATTTCCCTTCATGGACATTAATAATTGCCCTTCCCGTGGCAAGGAATGGTCGCCCAAGTATGAGCAGCATCTTAGCATCTGCTTCCATGTCAAGCACAACAAAATCAACGGGTATAAAAAACTTACCCACTCTAATAGGAACATCCTCCAAGATGCCTACGGGGTACTTGACGGACCAATCTGCCAACTGAAGTGAAATAGTTGTGGGTTTCAGCTCACCCACCTCTAACGTCTTGCACACAGAAAGGGGCGTAAGACTGACACTAGCCCCCAAGACTGACACTAGCCCGTGGTTGTCTCTGTTTGACAACTATGATCGTGTTTCATACCACGGCCAGGGTGTGGTTCAGACCACGGCTAGGCCGTGGTCCGGACCATGGCCAGGGTGTGGTTGACTCTGAACTCTCCTTTTTTGCTTTTTCACGCAACTGCTCGATCCATGGCCGTGGTTCAGTCCACGGGCAGGCTGTGGAACCCTCTGGAGTGAGCTTTTTGTCCCAAATTGCTACCCTATAAGCTCCAACTTCAATTGTGCAAGCTTTCCATCCATTTCAAGGCCAATTAAGCACCAATCATGCACAATAACACCAAAAACACAGCAATTATCCGAACTAAAGGGAAAAACAAATAAAAAAGGAAACTAAAATGCCTAAAATGCATAAGAATGCATGCAAAACAAGAACAAAACACGATGTTGTTTCACACATATCAAGGGGTCCTCCTTAGGGTCCTCTTCGTCTGACGAAACATCCATCAGAGCGATAGAGCAACGGGCAGGAGCCCGAGTAGTAGAAAGAAAAGAGTCATCATGTAACATCCTAATACAGATATCTAGATATATCCTAGATAGACAGAGATATATAAAGATAACCAGTACTAGAGACGTCACTGCTATACTACATACTAACAAATATCTATAATCACAACTGAGTAATTATAGAAAGCCTTGAGAGAGATTGCGAAAAAACTTAAACTCACACATATAAATATATATACAAACTTAGCCACATGAGGGCTTATTGTAATACATATAACATAAAACTTACAGAACAAACATAAACTTATTACATAAGTTCTGTCTACTTAAAGCAATAAAAATTACTCTAGTCTTCATGCTTTATCTTCTCACCCTTAGCAGGGTTTGTACCTCTGTACCGGTGCCTTGCCTGCATCTGTGCCTATGCCTGCATCTGTGCCTACATCTGTGCCTGCATCTATGCCTGCATCTGGATTTACATGGAATAGCAACTGGGGTGAGAATTAACATTCTCAGTAAAAGCAATTCCAATACCAGTTCTCTATAACATTGTATATAACAAATATATAACAAATGCTATAATTTCTAGCTTAGGAGCTTTCTCCTCTTTTCTTATAACTTAGGAGTTTCCTCCTCTTTTCTCATAACTTAGAAGTTTCTTCCTCTTTTCTCATAACTGCACACTTTCTCATAGTGTGACATCAACCGATAACCTACACACTGTTAATACATACAACGCCCATACAGCTGTACATACCAACAGTGACGGACAATGCCCATACAATTGTTCGTGAATGCAATGATAATGATATGTAATATGAATATGCCTAGAGAAATCCTAAGAGTATGTGAATGAAATGCAAATGCAGGGTTTTATTTTGAAATACATGCAGAAGTTTATTTTGAAAATAAAGAAGTTTGCTAGGAACTAGTCAGTATATCATCCAGTGGTAATTAGAGGAAAAGCTTATCCTCATATTACACATATCCTGGCACGCTGAGAAATTCGGGCTACATCCTTGCTCAAAGTGCGTCTTTGGATTTCCCACTTATCTCATTTGGCCTTGGCAATATCGAGACATTAGGGTTATGTCCTTCTCAAAAGTCCTTGGGACACCCATCTATCTCTTTTTGCCTCCATGAATGACATCAAAGGATACTCACCAGATCGATCCTACTTGACCAATTCATAGACTTATATTCGTACTTATATACTTAGTTCCTTTACGATCTAAGTATATTCTCCTAGGAACTTTGGCTTCTTATGTTTACCCTTTGTAATGAGGAGAATCTGTAACCTCATACTACATGTAACCTTAGCACTTGGTTAGAAATACTTGTCCCCTTAGGAACTTCTCTGATTCCTTACCTTCTGGCTAAATGACCTCACGTCATATAACGTTACATTCTCAGGTAAACATTACCAAACTATTCCTCATACTTGTATCCAAACACCACCTCATCACTCATATCTCTTAAGTGATTTCTAACGCAACACTATGTTGCGGAGGTGTTAGATACCTACCTATGGCAAACCACTTATCTTGGTTGCACTTAGGTTCTTTCTCTTCACATACATACTAGCTTAACTGACTAGTGTGTGAAAAGCTTAGTGTTATGTTTAACTCTTACATAAACACCATCTTACTCTCTTATAGACTCCACTCATCCTAGTGAAAGAGTCTATCTTAACTAATGCCTCATCTATCCTTACTTAAGGAAATAAATGAGTATTTCTCTAAAACTTTGCATAATTCACTCAACTTTAACTAAAGAGAGTAATTCATGTATCTAAGTTTCTTTTCTATCACACTTCTGGTAGTAGCTTATACTACACTTGTGTGCTAACATACGTATTCTGGTTGTATCTAGCTTTCCCTTCTATCACACTTCTGGTAGTAGCTTATACTACACTTGTGTGCTTAAGGTTCCAGATACCTCTTTAACTATTCCAAACTCATGTAATGCTTAAGAACTTAACTTCCATACTTTCGTTAGTATCTAAGGAAGTAAATTCCCTTTATCTTGCACTTCTAACTCATTTTTGCTAATACATGAGTTGTTGAACATTTCTATTCTACCTTATGATTATGACATCTTCTTAGTCACAAATCATTTTATTGTGTATTTAGTAATGCACTATTCTACCTAAACATTCCCTCTTTGGAACTAATACACAATCTTGTCTCCACTCAAGTGAATCTAATGCAAGAGTGGTTCTTACTTGCAACTCTTTGTTGCCTAAGGTTCTAGGTATCTTCCTAAGATAATCCACTACTCTTAGATATTCTAAGGTTCATACCTTTCTCATTCTCTACTAGAGTGAATACTACTATTCATTCTAGTATACTTATCTTCATTGCACTATCTCATCACATCTTGAGTGATATCTATTGCAACGTTAAGTTGCCTAAGGTGCAATGTTATTACCTAAAACAAACCTTTCCTTTAGGAAGCTTAAAAGCCTATGCTTTCTCATACTTAATAGGTAAATATTTTCCACTTGAAAATATCCTCATTTGTGCCTTAACACACTTTAGGAAACATATATAAATGATTCCTTTTACTTTAGAACTTCAAAAAATCCAAAAATAACATTTTGGATCTTCAGGGTCTCACGCGACGGTGCCCTGTTCTCGGGTGCTAATACTGGGCTAATTTGTGGTCTCACGCCACGGCATGCACCTCCTACGCGACAGCGTTCTAAGCAAAATAACCCTCATGCTATGGTGTGACATCCCCATGCCGCAGCGCTGAAGAAGAAACCAGATTCTGCAGAATGCGTTTTCTGCATAATTGGTTTAAAAACCAATTTCCAATCCTTTTCTCATGGATTCTAAGTGATTTCTAACATTAATCTATGTCCTTAAACTTGTTGTAACTCTTTTACCTATAAATTCTCGTAAGGCATAAATCTAAGTCCAGAATCACATAACACCAACTATTCTTAAAATCCATTTTCTATGGATTATATGATTATTCTTGAGCCATAATGGCCATCTAGCATTCTATAGGCTTAAACTATCCTAACCTAGTCCTTAGCGTCAAGAACCAAGTTAAGAACATGGATTTGGCTATCCAAACCCCTATTTCTATTCAAAACCCCAAACTATATTCAAAGAAATCAAAGAGGGAGCAATGAATAGAAATCTCCTTACCTCTTGAAGACTCGAAGTCTTGAAGCTTGATCCTCTTCCCCTCCTTCTTCCCTTCTTCCCCTTTCTCCTTCTTCTTCTCCCCTTTTCTTTCTTTTCTTTCTCTTTCTCTGGTTTTTGGCTCTCTGCCGAGGGAGAAGGGAGAAATAAGGGGGTGGGATACAGAGGGAAATACGAGAAAAGATTAACTTAAGTTTCTACACTGAAACTTATATATGCTATGGACACCGAAATTATGCTAATTCGAGTTTCCCTGCTTCCAACAACTTTAGAATAAATCATAAGATTCATCTAAATTGTTGTTTCACCATTTTCCTCATTTTCTATATCTGCTGCTGGTCATTTGGTATTAAAACGCACAACCAATATGCCTAAAAATATCAAATTGACTCTGATTCTCTTGAAACTTTTACCACATCTTACTTGGCTTATTTGTGACTTAGAAATAAACTTTCTATGTTTATTTCTCTCAACTTAGCAACTTATGCTATTATCTGAGTCATTTTAAGCCACTTTACAACTTCTGTGTTGCAACTAAGTGCCTAAATGAACTCAGTTTGTCACAAAACTTGACTGACATGCTAAACAAGTCAAATGCTACCTTTGGTAACCATTTACCAGTCTAACATGTGCTTAAGGGTATTACACATCACGTGGGGTATAATACATGTCAGCCCACATATCCCTAACGGGCATATAAAACTCTAGCCAAACAAAAGCATGAAAATCGAAAATAAGGGCGTCATAATGACCCCATGCTAAGGACACAGTTAGCTCCCCATGGTACACATAACGGTCTGTCTGCACATTAATGTGCCAGCAGTCAGGGCCTCCATGAAAAGTGATCCGTGTGTAGCCCAAAAATCCACGAGGGCGCGATGTCATCCTCGATCAGCTTCAGTCATACTTTGGCCAGAAACCTGGAAACTCAGGAGCTTCTTTATCTTCCTCACGAACGTCTTCTCAGAAGTACACAATTCGACAGAATACAAAAATAGAGAAAATACAAAAAGAGGTAAGACACCTAACTTTCAGTACCAAAATGGCAGTAAAAAAATAATACGGCGCTGGACGCCCACATATAATATAGTTCATACATCTAATCACAGTAATAATAGAAATCAATAGTAAGAGCAGAATGAACAATTGATAACAGTAAGTATTCTTAACAACAGACAGGTGGCATCAACAATTCCAATATTCAGCAGTCCAAGAAATCAAATAATTATTGCAGTTACAATAGTAAACATATTTTCTAATTATAAATGCTCATGCTCAATGAATTATGTGACTGACATTTCATAATGCAAAGGGTACCAAAATTCCTACTCCATGGAGCTAGACATTAACATTTTCGAAGTGAATGATTAAGGAGTAATGCCAATATATCGTTAGCCTTAAACATATGATGTGCTTTATCTCATAAAAACGTTTGCGCAATTGGCTTATACATGGCACCTTAACAGTTGATCGCGATATAGGACAGTGTCCCAGTTAGGATCGTCGGTGTGTCGCATCGGTCTATCCTATGGCCCTAGTGGAGCTACCACTGTCTATTGTGAGACACCCGCACCCCGACGCCCCCAGGGCCAACCACTATGACCCTACACTTAGTCTTCTCGTACCCGCACATAGGTGTTATTCAACTCCTAGGCATACATCGCCTTTTTAACAATGTCCAACGGACAACTCATATGCATGACGACTCAATTTCAATCATGCATGTTCATCAATGATGTATTCATCATAAGCATACCACAATGGTATTTATATATATACACATACATATTCATTTCTCAACATCATTCCATCATGATATTCTCAAGTACATAATCAACCAATACTTAGCCCACATAAGGGTCCACAATAGCATAGAAGCAATCTTCATGTCAATATATATTTCTAGTGTTCATTCACTATCACAAGTCCACGTTAGGGGTCCACATTTCCAAAGTCTCAAGCTTTGATTAATTATGACAATTTTTGGGTTACTTAACCCTTCAAAACTGTGACCTTCTAAGTGTTATTGTCCACTTCAATTCTTTCACTTCATTATGAATTATACATGTCCCTAAGTCTTAGATTCCTAAAGATGCACCAATGCATCACTTAGCCTCAAGGTTTTCTCTCTAAAACCGTGGCCCTCAATGGTCTTCAAAGTCCAATTTTTCTTTCCATTTTATGTATTAGTTTCTTAGTATCAATTTACTTAAATTTTAATTCAATAAGATCAATCCAATCCCTTATGGTTTCAAACCAAAATCGTGGCTTCCTTTCAAGGTGTTCAATCCTTAAAATTTTCCATTTATTAACCTCAATGTTATCATTCAACATTTAATTACATAAGCATTATTTATTTGTTCACAAAAATAATTTTCAACCCAAAAATTCCATCCAAAAACCGTGACCATCATGTTAGGGTAGCAACCTCCAAAATTTTCATTTAGCAACCCTAACATGACCAAGCATATTTAACACTTCCAATTTACTCAAGATCACCAATCAAAATTTAATCAAATCCAAGAGCACATGAACAAGCAAAAATCACAAAACAACATGAACATACAAGGGTTCCCTCACCACCATTATTGGTAGAAGTGAGTCATCTCCCTCTTACCTATGGAAGAATCACGAAAATGACTCCTTCAAGCTCCTTGAAGAATTCGGTTTTGAAGCCTTCAAAACCCTAGAAATTTCCATCATCAAGAATTAACCTTAAGCATGGAAAAGAATGGTTCTTTGGTCTCCATTGAGACCCTAGAGTTCGAAAATGAAGAGAAAGAAGAAGAAAGGTTGAAGCTTTACCTCAAAGTTAGTAGCTTTGCCTTGGAAGACAATGGAGAAAGCTTGGATTTTTGAAGAAACTTTCTAAAGAGAAAGTGTAAAGGAGATGGAGGTGAGTATGAAAATGGTATTTGTGAAGAGAAAAGTGAAAGAAAATGGGTGGAGATGGGGCTGCAAATTTTGTAGCTATGGAGGAGGAGTAGAGAGAAGGAGGAGCAAATGAAGAAGATGAAGTTTTAGAGAGAGAAAGTGTTTTGGTGAAATGAAATGATTTTGGGTATTTTGCATTAAGTGAGGAGGCAAAAATTTACCTCCTTTGACCATGCATTGCCGCGGCTTTAAGGGGAGAGAGGGGAGAAATTTTTAGCTTCTCATGCAAGCTAAGGGCAAGGTGGTCATTTGGGCCAAAGCTTCTCAAAGAAGCTTCTTAATTATGGTACAAAATTTGAATTAAAATGAGCTTGATTAGACATAAAGTAGATTGCATTTAGATAATGTGATAGGGTTTTTATTACATGCTATTATCTAATGGATAATTACTACAATCGACAGAAGTCAGTATTAATTTATCTGACAGATAATTTTACACAGTGTTTTGTTATTTTGTCTATTAAATTTTCTCAAAAAATGTAAAACCTCGTAAATCGTGTCCAGCCTCGGGTTTAGTAAGATCCTCCGTCGACGTTTTCACAGATCAAGGTTCTCGAGAAAAATATTTCATTTTCCCGATTCTGTTCAATTTGCTTGCAAAACGAGGAATAATATTAAAATATCCCGCGTTCTCAGAAAAATTCAGAAAATTCTAGAAAATCACAAATATTATAAAATAAATATTTATGATAAAATAAATAAATTTTGGGGTGTTACAATCTGCCCAGCCAGCACTTAGGCATTGGAGAGGGAGCGCCTAGGTGCTAGTTCCAGAATTGGCCAAGGTCAGTTTTTGGACATTATGGGCTTCCTAATCAGTTGGGATCCTTAGCATATGCTTTCTAAAGTGTGTCAAGATACTTTTCGGAATATTTCACAAAGGAATATAACCACCTAGCATATAAGAACAAGTTTGAGTTTTTAAGCCTTTCTAGAGTTATGAATTGCTTGAAATGGAGTATTAGTAAAAAGTTGGTTCATTTACTTGTTAGAGTTGAACCATAGTACAATTAACCTAAATAATAGAGTGAGTCAAACCCTTTAACCTTACAAAGGAGTGAGTTAAGCTCTTTGTTAAGAAGATAATTGTGATAGTAGAGTGTCGGTACAACACTTTACCTAAGACAAAATAATGAGTTAAGCTATTTGTCAAGTAACATGAAGAATATGATCAACCCTTGTGTGGTGAAGTATGTAATACCCTTGTGGGGATGTCACATTTATGATGCAATAAAATAAAATCTTACCCAAGCTATAAAACATTTGATACATAATTAATGTGAGTTGTAAAATTTTTCTTTTTATACAGGATAACATTAAATAAAATAACACGAAACATAAAGTAAAATAAACTGTCATCACACACATAATATACATATGATTTTGTCGTAAGTTGTACAAATAATTTACAATTACAAATATTTAAACAAAACAGTAAAGAGTTAGCATAACAGTACAAGAAACATAAAGTGCCTAAGTGCACATCAAAGATCCCTAACCCTCCGAAGGATCACTCTTGGATGATAGAAATCTAGGATGTCTCGCAACTCTACGGACAGGAGTCCGTGCTATCGATACAATACTGATCTCACTGGGTGTATGAAACAATCCTCCCCAGTGACGTCTTAGCGCCAAAGGCAACTCCAAATGTAAGTACAGAGTAGTAGTAAAAACAAGCTCCCCATCAAACTCTCCTCGCAGGGACACAGTCAGACGCCCCAAGTAAATCATCGATCCTCTATCCTCACGCAGTCGCCAGGCCTCCGAACCTCCGTGAAACTCCAGTCTCACAAAACCTAGGAATCCAGGCAATTCCATAACCACAAGATCAATCTAGATGGTATGGATGATCGGTCGGCTCGCACTCGTCAAACTGATCGCCCGTCTGCTGATCCTCGGGGTACAGAATCTCAAGAGGCTGTTCCTCTTCCTCTTCCTCAAACTCTTTATAGAAATAAAATAATAATACAGAAACACATACAAATAAAGAGGTGAGACAATCTATAACAATACCAGCATGGCAAATAAGAAAACGACAATACAATAGATATCACAGTTTAATACAATAAAGCATACCATAACATTATAAATAATAACACAATTTAACTCAATAATGCATACCACAGTATAATAACATAATTTTAACACATCATATAATATCACAAATAATAATGTTATGATGCATGCCACAAATGCAAATGCATAACGACTCATTCCTACTCCATGGAGCTAGACACAGACATCAGAGAGAATGATCCGAAAAGAACTATCAGTACCTCAGGCTGCCCAACCAAACTATTACACTGTCCAACGTCGTGTCTATAGCCCACAGTCCAACATTGTGTAGTAGTACACAGTCCAAACACGTCGTGCACTACAGGCATTGTACTAAACAGTCTCCCCAAGATCTTGATTAAGAATAGTGCGTGTCGAGATCATTAGTGTATTGCTAGTTACCACGACCTAGAGGAGCGACCAACTGTCCACATATGGAATACTCTGCACACTAATGCCTCCAAGTCCACTCAATGAACCACACTATGCTTATCACACCGACAATACGGTGTAATTTGTCTCGTCAATCAATTGTCAATATCAACCCAATTGACACGACTCTCAATACATGAATATAATTACAAAAATATCCTTAGTCTCAAAATGTTACCATATTTACAAAAATGCCCTCAATCTCAATATTCCAATACATAGTACGTCTCCACTTGATAGTACCATATCTCAACATGTCCGACTCCACCACTTTGGCCCAATAGCAAAACTTACTATTCCAATTAATCGCGTAGAATTTTTATCGTATTTTCACAATCGCGTAAGATTTTAAAATCGTTTTCTTAATCGTAAGGCTTAAAAATCATAATTTTAATCATAATTTTAAATATGCGTAAGCTATTTCCAATACTTTTAAATTACGTAGAATATTTCCCTTACATTATAAATTTTATTTTTGAAACGTTCTTTATTACTTGACCACTTTTAATTAATTTTGACAATATCTTGTCTAGTAATTCTACTTAGTGATATTTTCTATGTTTTCTTTTAAAATTCCTTTGTTTAGTCTTATGACTACAAAATACACTTTGACAATTGCTAACATACTTTAAAATTTAAAGGTAAGTATTAAATCTCCCTCTTACCTTAAGGGAAAACAACTCCTTCTACTCTCCTCCTAGTTGATTTCGGGTAGCTCTCCAAAGAAACCCTTGTAGGAAAAATCTCCAAAGTGATTTTGCAAGCTTAAAATGAAAGATTTTGGAAGAAGTCTCAACTAGAGATGTTCTTAGAATGCTGTTTAGATTTGAGAAGTTGGGTTAGATGAAATTTTTGAAGGTTGGAAGTGTGTTTTCTTGGTGTTGGCCGAATGGCTCTCAAAGGAACAACAATGGTGATTTTTGTTCTTGAAGAGAGAAAAGAGTAAGTTTAAGTGATAGCAAAGATGAAGAATGATGTGAAATGCTTCTACTATCTTTACTTGGCCATGAGCTTCATCAAAGGAGGTGGCCTCCTTTGCTGACTCCTTTTATCGCCTAATAGCCCTAGATTTGATCAATGGTTGATATCAAAGGCTTTGGCTCCAAGCTTGTCTCTAATTGGTGTAGATAATCTAGTCATGCAAGTGACTAAGCTCTTCTTGATGGTTCTTGAACATGCTTGGATGAATGGCCCTAAAGAGAAGCAAACCAAGTTTGTGCTTCATTTGGTTTTCTAGTTATACTTAGGTAAAATTGATTAGTTTGTTTAGTTACTAACTTAACTATTTAGTTACTTAGGATAACTAGGTTTGTTTTGATATTTTGAGAACATTCTCTAACTAGAACTTAACTAGATAACTAACTAGGTTTACTTCACTTAGTTACTACATAAGCTTTCTATACTAACTTAGTTAGGTTTTAAGCTAACTTGGTTAAGCTTTCTAGTTTCACCTTAACAAGTCCAACCACTTTTGTGGACTTGAATCTTATTAGTCTAAAATGTTCAAGCCACTTTTGTTGACCACTCCTCATTGTCTTAGGAGTTAGTCTAGCCAGAAATGTTGACTGGTTCACTAAACGCGGGTCCCACAGACTTTTCCCGGTCCATGGTCGCTTTGGAGCAGATTTCTACTATTTTTGAAATAGTAGGTACTGTCAAATAAAATAATATTATAATAATATAAAATTATTTTATTGCACAGTTAAATCCTAAAAATTAAAAGATTAATATTCGTATCACTCGGAATTGGGTTTAGTAAGATCCCCCCAGCTTCAAATAATTAAAATAAGATTTCCCCAGCCTGAAAATTATTATTTTCTGGACTCGGAGTAAATCACACAAAACACTCAAATACAATCATGAAATAGTCAAATAAATTTTATAACATATAGAAAAATACAAAACAGTACATTTAGGACAATGCTATCATTTATCCAAAAGTTGGGGTGTTACATAGTATAGTGAGTTAAACTTACTACCAAGAACTATAGGATGAGTTAAGTCCTAAGTTAGGCAATGAAGTGAGTTAAGCAAATTGCCAAGTATAGTTGATGTTATACAGTTGTATGGGCGATTGTGTAATATCGAGATAATTTAGATTTTCTATACATTATACAGTTGTATGGGCGATTATATAATGTTGATATAGTTTAAATATATATGCAATTTATATTAATGAGTTCCATGAAATACATTTATATTATTGAGAATTTTTATGTTCTCACCCTTTTCTGTGTTTCCATGGTAAAAGCAGGTCAAAACCCTTGTAAAGGGGTAAAGTAGCTGAAGAAAAAGCAACAAGACTAGATAGTTATTAGTTTTTGTTGTATAGACAACTCTTGTATATTTTACTTTGTGTTGTAGTTTTGTTGTATATATTACACTATGCCCTTAGAGGTTTTTGATGTATATATATATGACCTACTTTTATCGTCGCTCTCTATATTTAATTCTTTAATTATATGAGATTAAGGATAAATAAGAATAGAAGTGACATGATTATGATTAATATATATATATATATATATATATATATATATATATATATATATATATATATATAAAAAAGTTATATCGAGATATTAGTGTTAGGGTGTTACAATCAACATCAGATCTTCACGATGTTTTCCAAAAGGCCGAGGTCTGTTGTACAATTGTAGATACCTCCAGGGTTGACGTGTAAGATTGGGGTCTAAGGCAATTCATTTAGCTTACGTTGCCATTCCTCTATTCGAGGTATATCTTTCGTTGCCCCCATGCATGATTCACGGGGCCTTCGTCCTTTCTTGAAACTGTACTCTGCAGCTTGTAAGATTCTAAGCTTACTTGGGAAACTGTTACTTTGACTTTATTGAGAATTAAAGATCCCTTAAAAGATGATAACAGTTCCATGTTGTTTCCATGTTGTTACCAATTAGAGTGAGAGAACATTAAAGCGTGGCTTCCAACGTGCAATCAGTTCACCTTTTCTGAGGCCAATTAGAATCCTTCGTTGCTTTTATAAATAGGAAATGTTCGCATTGAGGCAGGCATTCCTTTTCTTCTATGGCCTTGTTTGAGAATGTTCTCTCTTCAGAGAGTGATTTATCTTATGTGAAGGGTTTTGCTATCTTCTAAAACCATTTTCTTGCTTTTTCCAAAGTCTTTAAAGGTATTTGCTTATTTGCAGCCAGTTCCTCCAGTGGAGCCCTTTCTTTCTTGGCGTAATGGTTTGGTAGAGACCAAGTAACCACTCTACGTGGGCTGGCCGATATGCATATGGGAAGTAGAAACCTTTCTTTCCTGGTGTATGTGGGATTGTGTAATATCTCGATTTTTATTTTTTCTGCACAAATATTAATTTTCTAATTTTTGTGATTTTTGAGAATTTTTCTGAGAATAAAAATATTTTAGTAATATTTTGGGCCGTCTGTGGGGCCCACGATGGGCCCGGAAACACTAAAAATTTTTATTGGCTAGAAAATTTTGTATTTTGATGCGGGGCTAGGGGATCTTACTAAACCCGAAACCAGATACAGTTACTAATTTTTCTTATACTGTGAATTTATTATTCACTGTATAATAATTACCGGTTTGTGAGCCGTAATTTTATTCTGTGAGTAATAAATTTTTATAGCTTTAGCTAGGTACTAATCATGTGATGGCCATGTGTCACTTGATAGTCGAAGTCAAATTTGGTGGCTAGTCATAAAAATTAACCAATGGTAATAAGTCAACAAAAATGACTTGTTTAAATTAATTACTAAGCTAGATGAATTAGTAAACTAATCTAAGCTTAAATGGTCACAAATTGAAAAAATAATTGGTAGTAATTAGCAAGGATGTCACACGACCATGAAGGGGCTTTCTAGGACATTCAAAAAGCCAATGAATCATCAAATGTTGACCAAAAGCAAGACTTGGTGCCATGTGTTTCATTTTACACCTTGATTGACCATGCAAATAATTTTCCCATGCTAGCACTAGCACTCCATGGCAAGGAGCTCTAGGATAGACTATCACAATTATATCACCTTTGTCTCCTAAGCTATTCTCTTCATTTCTTCATTTTCTACACTTAGCCAAAACTTCATTTCTCTCCTCCAATAACACCATTCGGCCAAGCACTCATGACCACCATCCAAGCTTCTAAAATTTCATCCAACCTTATTTCCTACACCTAAACATCATTCTAAGACACTTCTATGTTGAAGACTTAAGCAAAATCCTTCATCTACTACCTTTTCTACAAGTTAGTGTTCTTGATATTTCAAGGTAAAAGTTCTTCTTCTTTGACGATGGTGCTCATCTCACTGAGATGTTCCATTCTTCTCCTTAACTGACAGCACTGTAGTTCATCACGAGAAACTTACTGACTACAATGGTGACAGTCATATTCCCTTTTCTTTTGTCCTCTGCAAAAGGTAACACGTATCCTTGGATTTCTTTTCCCTCACAAAGCTTCAACTTTGTTGGCTGTTACGAACTCAAAAGCCTTAGTTTCGAAAATCACTAAGGTTCTTATCGGAACGCTCTAGCAGATAATGACCAGAAAATAACTGATCAATCTCTGAAATCATGAAATCTAATATGTATGATTCTTGGTAAGCAAGATAGATCAACAAAAGGTTCAATCTTTAGCAGAAATAGGATAGATTAAACAAACTTAAGTGTCAACGATAAGTCTTAGTAACAGAAATGGAAACAACTACGTCAAAGATAAGAAAGATACAGATGAATCCAAATGATCCATACAGTCACAAATTGTAAAAGGAAAGGGTTACCCCCAGAATTATACAGCACGATTATCGGATCGTCATTTGAGGCGTAACTTCCCTTGTTTAGATCTCCAAATGTCGAGGTCTGATTGGATCTACTATTACTAGCACTTTCCCTACGGGTTGGGTGTTGTTGTTACTTTCTTAGTACCCATGAACATAGTTCCCATTTAACTTATTAGCTTTCCCATCATTCCTCCTTTGGAATCTAGGTAGTCCATGGTTATCCCAAGTCTAACTTTCCTTCAATAGATTTTAAACCACAACTTCCAATTCTCATTACTGTACGGTCCTCTGATCTTGGTGAATTGTCACATCAACTATCCTTCATATCTCTCTCCCGCGATCGTAACCATACTTTGATGGTCTTATCCTACGCTCATATGTGTATGTCTGCCACGAGCCAGTGTCTTTCTCCGAAGATGAACCAAACATAACACAATAAAACAAACGTAATTATTCCAAACAATATTGCCTCCCTTCGGAAGCCAAACACAAAGAGTCACACAATGCACACCATTCAAGCAAGACAAGCTAATTTACGAATCTTAACAGCTTCCAGCCCGAACTTCTTCATTCTGCCTCCACAGTGTAATCTCTCGTAAGTTGTCCGCTTCCAAACTGCTTCACGAACCTAACTTACACCAACTATTTCTTTCTCCAGAAGATCGATTTTCCAAAATCCTTTGATCTCCTCACAAAAGAATTCCTATTTTCCTAACACAGTACGCCTAGGAGAAGTCATAGTTTCCTGTACACACAGAACATTACATATTGAGTAGGCCAGTCCTCAACATCATGTAACTGCATAACAGTAGCTATCAACATTCAACCTACAGCAAGTCATGTATTCCTTTCCCATCATCTCAATCAAGAGACAAGAAAGTGCACAACAGACCAAATTCTAATATGCCTAAACATAGCAAGTCCATACCCCGGCTCAACAGGATGAACTGTTCTGATACCACCTAATGTAACACCCCTTGATGTAGCAATCGGAGCATAATCGTCATTACACCATAGTTACTAAATCCAAGTGTGTCACAGTCATGATAACAGTAATTTAAATTCTCAAGAGTCTATATTTTTTTTTCGACAATTTGCATAGGTAGAAAATATGAGCCTCGAATGAAATATAAATATATTCAAGTCATAATACAACCACTGAAATAAAAGTCATTTTCCATATATATGCATATTTTATAATCATCTTTAATACAAATCACTGATAACATATAATATAATAATTACAGAGTCAAATAGAATACAGCGAGAATAAAACACAAAAAGGGGGAAAAGTAGTGACCCAAGGATAGGTACTACTAGCAGACAAAGCTGCAACCCCAGATGCACATACGACGCTCGAGTCCCAGTCAACAAGTCAGGCATCAATGCCTCCACGCAACTGCACTCATACGTAGCCGAAGAAACCTTGTCCAAACGCCCAATCCAATCAACCAAAGTGTGGTCCCTCCTTATCTTCCTCACGATCTTTTATCAATATAAGTATAAAACAGACATACAAGGATATAGGAAAGAGGTGAGACACCCATCCTTCATTACCATTATGGCAGTAAGAAAACGACACGGCGCAGAGCGCCCATAAAGCAATACAGTTCATATATTTATTAACGGCATCAACGGAATTTATAACAAAAGCAACGCAATTGTAAGCAATAATAAGAATTAATAATAACAAGGATATTTATAGTAAAGTAGAACAACAACAGGCAATAGCAGATAGATTACAATAGTATTTCCAAGAATCAACACAATAATCAGACAATCATCACAGTAATAATAATCAAATCAGCACAAGCATTACGAAATAAACATTAATAATGACAGAATATATCATAGTTCATATGCATGCTTTCCCAAAGTCCTACTCCATGGAGCTAAACCCAAACAGTCGGAGAGAAAGATCAGGAGACATGTCTGTGACTCGGCTGCCGAGGCCAGTGCTATCAATAAATTTTCTCATGCACAATCATGGCATTGCACAGACATTCTACACTAGATCACGATATAGGACAGTGTCTCGGTCCGGATCGTCGGTGCGTTTGCATCGGTCTACCCCATGGGCAGGAGAGCTACCAACCTCCCATTGATGAGGAACCCGCACCCCGACGCCCCCAAGGTCAACCAATGACCTACACTTATCTATTCGCACCCGCACTAAGGTGTGTTTAATCTCCTAGGCAACTTGGCCTTACAACAGTCCATAAGGACAATCACAATGCATAAGACACTATGCATGAACATGTATGATCCACAATCTCATACAATTCCATAATATGCCACATTAGGCCAATATAAGCATCAATATACAAATGGTCACTCACATGGACCCATAACATCATAATACAAGGATTAAGTCAATTGATGCGTCCTTAGGTTCATTATGAATCCTAACTTAGAATTTGTTTCCTTTTCAAGGTTCATGTTCAAAATCAATACTTGAAATCAATTTAATATTCCAAGGCAATCCGATTTCCTATAACTTGTAAATTAATTAAGCTATTAAGCCTCACACTCTCTTGTTCTTCACTCACTTAGAATCACCTTAAGTTTTACAATGGTCCCATTCTTAGTCTTCTAAAATTTATGAAGTCTTGACTACACTAAATTCTTCCAATTTATTAGTTGTCCATTTATTGCATAGGTTTCTAATTACCTAATCACTTATGCTTCCAACTTATCAAAACCACATACTTACCTAAAATTTGCCCTAGAGGTCGTGGCCTCACAATGGTTACAATCCCAAATTCTCTCAAGTCATCATACTACATGTCATTCCCTTAGTTCATTTAAGTGTTCACTTAACAAATTAGTTCACCAAGAACCCTAATCTTTATGCCTCAAAACCGTAGCCATCATTTAGGCTTCAATCTCAAACTTTTCTTCCATTAAATTCCACTTTGTCACTTGATTAATTCTAGTCTTATGCTTGTTACACATTAACCATAATTTATCCAATTTTCACCCTAAAACCGTAGCCCTCCAAGAGAGGTTCCCAAATGTTTTTCTTCCATTTCCAATCACATAATCCAATCCAACATACCATTATATACAACAAATCAATCTAAGGTCACAATTATCACATTATATGTTACACTCTTAATTCACTTAAATTTAGATCATCAAAATCAATCCATTTGTCTTTTTACCAAGACCAAAACCGTGGCACCCATCTTGGGTATTAAACTCTCAAAGTCTTCTATTCATTAGTGTTAATACTATCAATTCAATTTTTGATTACATGAGTCTTATTTCACTTGTATACAAAATTAATTCTCATCCCTAACTTCTAGTCAAAACCGTGGCACCATGTTGAGGTAGGAAACTCCAAATTTTCCATTTAACAACCCCAACATGATCAAGCACAATTAATATATCAAACATATTTAATAGCATAATCAAGTATCAATCAAATTCAAGAATACTAAATCATACAAAATTTATAATTCAAGCAAGCATACAAAGAGCATACAAGGATGGATTCCTCCATCAACACACATACAAGTCTCCTCACCACCATAAGTGGTTGAAGTGAGTAGTCTCCCTCTTACCAATGTGTAGAAAACAAGAAGAACACCAAGGAAGCTTCTTGAATTTTCGGATTGCACCTCTCCAAAAACCCTAAAAATTCAACTTTGTTAAAACAACATCAAGGCTTGAAAAATGAACCATGGATGGTCATTAAAGAAACCATAATCAAAATGAAAATGAGAGAGGAGAAAGAGTGGTCTTGAAACTTACCCAAAATGCTCAAAGTTGGAGCTTGAAGAAGATGATGAAAATGAAGGATTTTCAAGAAACTCCAAGAAGAAAAGATGTTTAGAATGGTGAAAGGATTTAGAAATGTAATTAGAAGAAATTTTTGTGAAGATTAGGGAGATGAAGAGAGGGCTGGCCGTGTGGTTGCTAGAGAGAAGGAGGAGAGAAAAGTTGAAGAAGAAAGAAGAAGAAGTGATGAGAGAAAAGTGTCTTGAAATTATGATTAAAGTGTAGAAGAAATTAGCTAAATGAAAGGCAATTATTTGCCTTGCATGGGCTGCCACCAGCCGTGCAAAGAGAGAGATAAGAGAGAGTGAAAATTGGCTTCCAAGAGAAGCCAAAGCACATGGGTCAATGTTTGGGTCAAAGCTTCTTAAGGAAGCTTTGATTATTTAACCATTAAATTTGAATTAAAGTAGATAGATTTGACATAAAGTAGATTATATTAGGATAATGTGATAGGATTTTTATTACACACTATTATCCAATGGATAATAGTTACAGTTGACAGAAGTCAGTATTTAATTAATCTGACAGATGAATTTTTTGCTGTATTGATTTATTTTTATCTGTTAGAATTTCTCGAAAATTATGAAACCTCGTAAACTGTGTCAAGTCTCTGGTTTAGTAAGATCCCCCGTCGACATGTCCATAGTCCAAGGTTCTCGAGAAAACATCGCGTTTCTCGGTTCTCACAATACAAGACGTAAAACGAGGAATATATTAAAATATTCGACGGTTGCTCGAAAATTCCCGTAGAAAATTCCAAAAATTGCAAATATTATAAAACGACTATTCGTCATATAATTTTCCAATTTTTGAAACACTACAGTCGTTTTCCCGACTCTGCTCGAGTTTCTCGCAAAACGAAGAATATATTAAAATATTCGTCGTTTTCGAAAAATTCCAGAAAAAATCACATAAATCATAAATATTAGAAAATGACTATTGGCGGCAAAATAATTAGTTTCCGGAGCGTTACATCGACCTCAAGCAATTCTCACTTTCAAGTGTGCACGTAAAACGAGAAATATATTAAAATATTCTCAAGGTTTCTCGAAAAAATCCGAAAAATTCTAGAAATCCCAAATATTGTAAAATGATCATTTATCCTGAAATTATTAATTTTCGGACGTTACAACACTCCCCTTCAAATAGAAATTTCGTCCTCGAAATTTCCATCCCTTAGATCAAACATTAACGTGTTTCTTCATCTTATTTTCTTACCCTCGATTGTGTCTCTAGTTACGTCAATTTAGATCACCCTTACCAACGCGATCTCTATATCTTTGCGTTGCTTTATTCTTCTATTCTCAATCTTCACGCGAAGTTTCTCCTAAATCAGACTCTCTCTGAATTGCACCGGGTTTAGTTTGATGATGTGGCTGGATCGGTGACATACTTTCGCGATCATGACATATGGAAGATATCATGGAGATTTAGAAAGAAAGGATGACAGACTGTTTGACAAGCTATTGAACCAAACCCTAAACGAAATTTGATATAGTTCAAAGAATTTTGGAATGGGTTTATTAGTGACCCAGACAAGACGACACTGAAACTAGACGTCATACTCCTTCAAAAACTCTAATCACCTTTCCTGTCTCATGTTCAGCCCCTTTTTATCGAATGGACACTTCAGGTCCTTGTGATTGCTAAAGGCGTTGATCGTAGCAAGTGTCTCCATATTCTCAGAGAAATTTTAACTACGGCTAGCACCAAACCGTGAGTTAGGCAATTCCCAATGTGTCCTCAACTACCTTGAGGTGTAAGTCACAACTTTCCCAACCTTGCATGAACACATATCCTAGATTTTACTGTGAAGCATAAAATTCTCCAAACAGTTCCCTGGGATTAGGTAGAACCAAATCTGACAAGCATTCGAATGTCTCCTCGACCTTTAAAACCTTTCTTCACACGCGTTAGTCCATAGAAGTTTTGATTCTCTTCTTGCAACCGAGCAAAATATCCAGCTATCTTGGAGGATCCATTGATACTCCTTCAATCTTTGTGTCTTCTTCGATAAAACTAACTAATTCCACCAGGTTATGTGTCTCTTTTACGGTCTCCGATCTTTCCTTTTGAAGAACTGCTTCAATCTCTTGGAAATCCACAACAATCCCTCTGTTTGGAATTTCATGATCCAAAACTGAACCTTCTCAATTAAGAATTTGTACTCTGATACTTTGGCATTTACTCTCTCTCTTTTAAAGTCGGGAAAACTATGCCGAGACGTCCAACGTGTATCTCCATATTTTCGAGAATAGATCAGAATGTCATCATTAATGGCAATGACAATTTTGGTCTAGGTAAGGACAAAAGATACAATTCATGTCACTCATGAATACGACAAGAGGATTTGTTATTCCGAACGGCATCACGAGACACCCATAATGCCCATAGCGCATTCGAACTCATTTCGGGACATCCTCAATCTCCCGCGAATTTAATGATGACGAGAACGTACATCTTTCTCCGAGGATACTCGCCCTTGATCATAGTCTCGTTTGTTTGACGATGGTGCTCATCTCACTAAGATGTTCCATTCTTCTCCTTAACCGACAGCACTGTAGTTCATCACGAGAAACTTACTGACTACAATGGTGATAGTCATATTCCCTTTTCTTTTGTCCTCTCGCAAAAGGTAACACGTATCCTTGGATTTCTTTTCCTCACAAAGCTTCAACTTTGTTGGTCAAGCGAACTCAAAAGCCTTAGTTTCGAAAATCACTAAGGTTCTTATCGTAACGCTCTAGCGGATAATGACCAGAAAATAACTTATCAATCTCTCGAAATCATGAAATCTAATATGTATGATTCTTGGTAAGCAAGATAGATCAACAAAAGGTTCAATCTTTAGCAGAAATAGGATAGATTAAACAAACTTAAGTGTCAACGATAAGTCTTAGTAACGAAAATGGAAACAACTACGTCAAAGATAAGAAAGATACGGATGAATCCAAATGATCCATACAAATACAAATTGTAAAAGGAAAGGGTTACCCCCGCATTATACAAAGACGACGATTATCGGATCGTCATTTGAGGCGTAACTTCCCTTGTTTAGATCTCCAAATGTCGAGGTCTGATTGGATCTACTACTACTAGCACTTTCCCTACGGGTTGGGTGTTGTTGTTACTTTCTTGGTACCCATGAACATAGTTCCCATTTAACTTATTAGCTTTCCCATCATTCCTCCTTTGGAATCTAGGTAGTCCATGGTTATCCCAAGTCTAACTTTCCTTCAATAGATTTTAAACCACAACTTCCAATTCTCATTACTGTACGGTCCTCTGATCTTGGTGAATTGTCACATCAACTATCCTTCATATCTCTCCTGCGATCGTAACCATACTTTGATGGTCTTATCCTACGCTCATATGTGTATGTCTGCCACGAGCCAGTGTCTTTCTCCGAAGATGAACCAAACATAACACAATAAAACAAACGTAATTATTCCAAACAATATTGCCTCCCTTCGGAAGCCAAACACAAAGAGTCACACAATGCACACCATTCAAGCAAGACAAGCTAATTTACGAATCTTAACAGCTTCCAACCCGAACTTCTTCATTCTGCCTCCACAGTGTAATCTCTCGTAAGTTGTCCGCTTCCAAACTGCTTCACGAACCTAACTTACACCAACTATTTCTTTCTCCAGAAGATCGATTTTCCAAAATCCTTTGATCTCCTCACAAAAGAATTCCTATTTTCTTAACACAGTACGCCTAGGAGAAGTCATAGTTTCCTGTACACACGGAACATTACATATTGAGTAGGCCAGTCCTCAACATCATGTAACTGCATAACAGTAGCTATCAACATTCAACCTACAAAGAAGTCATGTATTCCTTTCCCATCATCTCAATCAAGAGACAAGAAAGTGCACAACAGACCAAATTCTAATATGCCTAAACATAGCAAGTCCATACCCCGGCTCAACAGGATGAACTGCTCTAATACCACCTAATGTAACACCCCTTGATGTAGCAATCGGAGCATAATCGTCATTACACCATAGTTACTAAATCCAAGTGTGTCACAGTCATGATAACAGTAATTTAAATTCTCAAGAGTCTATATTTTTTTTTCGACAATTTGCATAGGTAGAAAATATGAGCCTCGAATGAAATATAAATATATTCAAGTCATAATACAACTACTGAAATAAAAGTCATTTTCCATATATATGCATATTTTATAATCATCTTTAATACAAATCACTGATAACATATAATATAACAATTACAGAGTCAAATAGAATACAGCGAGAATAAAACACAAAAAGGGGGAAAAGTAGTGACCCAAGGATAGGTACTACTAGCGCGTACAAAGCCGCAACCCCGTATGCACATACGACGCCGGAGTCCCAAATCAACAAGTCGCTTCAATGCCTCCACGCAATCGCACTCGTACGTAGCCGAAGAAACCTTGTCCAAACGCCCAATCCAATCAACCAAAGTGTGGTCCCTCCTTATCTTCCTCACGATCTTTTATCAATATAAGTATAAAACAGACATACAAGGATATAGGAAAGAGGTGAGACACCCATCCTTCATTACCATTATGGCAAGAAGAAACGACACGGCCAGGGCGCCTATAAAGCAATACAGTTCATATATTTATTAACGGCATCAGCGGAATTTATAACAAAAGCAATGCAATTGTAAGCAATAATAAGAATTAATAATAACAAGGATATTTATAGTAAAGTAGAACAACAACAGGCAATAGCAGATAGATTACAATAGTATTTTCAAGAATCAACACAACAATCAGACAATCATCACAAGTAATAATAATCAAATCACCACAAGCATTACGAAATAAACATTAATAATGACAGAATATATCATAGTTCATATGCATGCTTTCCCAAAGTCCTACTCCATGGAGCTAAACCCAAACAATCGGAGAGAAAGATCGGAGACACGTCTGTGACTCGGCTGCCGAGGCCAGTGCTATCAATAAATTTTCTCATGCACAATCATGGCATTGTGTAACACCCTTTTGGGGGATGTCACACATAAAAGAAAATAAAAGAAATAGAAATAATAATCTACCCAAGTTGTGAAACATTAGTTAAATATTATTACGGGTTGTAAAATAATTCGATGATAAATATGATATAAAAAAGATAAAGCGGAAAATACGAAATAAAAAAAAACATCATCACCGATAATATACATATGGTTAAGTTATAAGTTGTACAAATAATTTACAACTAAGACTACAAATATTTAAACAAAAACAAGAAAAGAAAGCAATAAAAGAGTTAATATATATATACATACTGTTGACGCGCCCACTAAAAAAAAAAAAACATCATGGTTATCTAATCCTCGATGGATCACTATCACCCGAAAATGATCATCGTGGGATAAATATCCCGATGCCTCGACACATGGCGATAACGGGATCGCGCGGTCGATACGATGCTTATCTCACTAGGCTCGGGTTTTCAAGCACCCCAATAACGCCTAATGGATAAGGGCAACTCTAAGTGCGAAATAACGTCGTCGTCATGACAGGCTCATCATCAAAACGATGACGTAGGATCACGGTCACACGTCCCGCATACGTCACGAGTCACGGTCTCCTCGTAGATGCCAAGCCGAGCACCTCCATGAAACACCAGCTCAATGAATCCCAAAATCTCAAGGCGTCGCCATCCCTCACAATCAATCCGGAGGATATGGATGATCGGATGGTTCCCGATCGTCAAGCGGTCGTCTGCTTTGCCGATCTTCCTCCTCTTCGGGGTACACAATCTCAAGAGGCTGTTCCTCTTCCTCGAAGTCTTTACCGCGTAAAATAAATAAACAGAGAATACATATAACAAAGAGGTAAGACAACATAAAATCATCACAACATGGTCAATAAAAAGATGACAAACAATATATACATACAGTTCATGCAATACATAAAGCTTTAACAATTACCATAATTAATTGAAGTAAAATTTAGATATCATCACAATATGTCACAATCACAAATAAAACCTCACAGATAAAATGAGAAATATAAAATACACAGATAAGATATAATAATCAATAATAACAAGAACCGAGATAAAATAAATAAATAAGATATAGATAAAATAAATAGATAAGATGGAAACAAATAGACATAGAGATAAATAATATAACAAAATCCTACTCCATGGAGCTAAAGAAAAACACAAGTATCGAGAGAGGAATGATTCGCAAAATCTAATAGTACCACGGCTGCCCCACCAACTATTCCGCGGTCACACGTTGCGTCTATAGCCCCACGACACAGAATCCATCAATCCAGGCGTGGTGTAGTTCACGGTCTCACGTTGTGTCACTACAGCAAATGTACTACTAGATTCCACTAATCTCGATTAAATATAGTGTATGTTGAGTACCATAGTGCGCTATCGGCGGAGCTACCAACTGTCCACATGTGGGATCCCGTACACTAAAGTCTCCAAGTTCATTAGAACAATGAACCACACTACGTTTATCGCATCGACACCACGATGTGATTCGTCTCACAACCAATCCACCAAATACATGGCACACACATAAAAAAATAGATGGAAAGCACATACGAGTTCACATTTTCCCGACAAAGAAAATAATTCTCAAAAACACATGCGGGTTCACATTTTCCCGACAAGAAATAGATTTTCAAAAGCACATGCGGGTTCACATTTTCCCGACAAAGATATAGATTTTCAAAAGCACATGCGGGTTCACTTTTTCCGACAAATAAAAATAAATATGGTTACGGTCAATCGCGTAGAAATTTTATCGTATTTTTGAAATCTCGTCGTTTTTACAAACGTTTAAAAATCGGGTAAAGATATTTTTCTGTTTTTAAAATCGCGTAGCATTTTTAATACGTTTTCTCAATCGCGTAGGATTTTTAAATCATTTTCTTATTCGAATGCCTTTAAAATTACCGTTTAAACAGATAGAAATAATAATTTGTACATTTAAACTACGTAGAATAATTTTTCATACCGCATACTGTCATTAGGATATTTTGACTATCCTATAAGTTCATTTTTACTAAAAATTGACAGCATTTTGTTTATAGACTTATAATAATGGTTTTCTAAATTTTCCATAAAATTTTCTATTTACCTAATTTTTTATCCATATCATTTAATTCTCTTTTGAAATCTCTAACATGCTTCAAAACCTAAAGTGAGCTATATGTTAGAAAATTTCTCAAAATTTCTCAGTATTTTACTTCCTAATGATAAAATCACTAGTTTTAATCCTTTAAACTTAATTCTACTCAATTGGTCTCTTCAAAAATCATTATAGAAAATTTCTTGTTAACTTGTATTATTTCTTTTGATTGAAAAAGGTTTGAAACCAAGTTTTAGAAATCATAATTACCTATAGTGGCATGTTGGCCGAATTTTATAAAACTTTCTCATTTGATTTCTAAATCATGTCAAAGGTATTATCTTATCTAAATTCATTAAATCATGTTATAAGGTAATGATTTTGGAATCAAATAAATCTTTTAGGCATGTTGGCCCAAAATGTACTAAATCTTTACCATTTGATTTATAAATTCCTTTTCTTTGATCAAAACCATTTGAAACCTTCTTATTTCTCCTAATCAATTAAATTGCACTTTAGGAAAAATGAAGAGAACATTTTGGTCCTCACACTTTGGCATTGCCGTGAACTAAGGAATGTGTTCTTTGGAACACTCATGCAAATTTACACATGTTATTCACATCCTAAACCTTATCATACAATTCTAACACATGCATTTATATCTCTAACACATGCAAAATATTTCTAACACATGCAAAATATTTCTAACACATAAAACCTAATTTAAAGCTTATAGACATACAATCAAAAGCTATTAGACATGCAAGATTATTACAATTACCAAATAAGAAAGCTACTAACACATAACACTTAACTACTAGCAAGCACAAAAATTAACAAATACACATCATTAAACACACCACAACCGAATCCTTATGGATTCTACAAACAACCCATCTTCTTACCACCATCAAGGGATGATAAGAATTGTCTTCCTCTTACCTTAAATGAAGACAAAAAGCTTGCTTTCTCACCTCCTAGGTCACGGTTTTCACTCCACCAAACACCTAAAAATCTCAAACAAAACCTACATGTTATTAACTATGAAAAAGAAGCTAAACCATGGAAAAATCATGGCTTAGAACTTTGAAAAAGAATAGAGAAAAGAAAAACATGAAATTTTACCTTCTAGGTAAAACTTTCAAGGTTGGTTTCCAAGCCCTAGATGGAAGAATTTGAAGAAACTTCCAACTACAAAGGTTCTTAAAATGGTGTTTAGGTTAAGGAAACTTGGTTAGAAAAATTTTTGGATGGTTGGATGGTGTAGTTTGTGTCTTGGCCGAATGGAAGGAAGAAAATGGACAACAATGGTGGCTAGGTTTTTGAAGAGAGAGAAGAGAGAAAAGTGATGAAGATGAAGTGTTGCTTTTGGCTTTCTCACTCCAAATGGCCGTAGCCTTCCAGGGCAAAGGATGTGCATGGATTTGGCTTCATCCAAGCCATTGAACACATCAAAGGTCAAGATCAAATCTTGCTTAACAAGCTTTAATTCTATTGGTTGCTCATGGTGACTCACCTGGCTTAGTCACACTGTGTAATAAATGCTCTGCTGAGTCACTAGCTGAGTCAGCCTGTTCTGGAAAGTTCTACAGCTTACGGTGATTAATTAAGCTACCGATCTAACCGCTTTGCTAATTGTGGGTCCCGCAAAATATTTCCGGTCCATCAATTTAATTAAAACATACTTGACTAATAAAATAATATTATAATAATATAAAATTATTTTATTTGTGATTAAATCCTAAAAATTAAAAGATTATTTTTAGTCTCATTCAGAATCGGGTTAAGTAAGATCCCCCATTCTAAATATTAAAATAAGATTTCCCATTATGGCCGGAAAAATATTATTTTCTGCCTCGAGAGCAAATCACACAAAAAGTCCATAAAAATTTACGAGACGGTATTTTCGTGCATTAAATCAAGAAGAAAACAATTAAAAACAGACAAAAACGCAAATAAAACAAGACGTCGGGACGTAACGGTCATTTTCCCGTTTTTTTTCCCACAACGTAGGTAATCGTCCAAAACGTTCAAATAAAATATCCAAGCAGTATTATTTAGTGTATATCTTTCAAAAAATTAATACAAGAGTTCGAAAAAATTTTTATTTTACCGTCTCGAAACAAATTACGTAAAACGATCAAATAAAATTTGAACCTCAGTATTATCGTAATTGTTTTCATACATAAATCAAGAACGAAAAAATAGGGACACAGCGGTCATTCATACAAAAGCATGAAAAACAGAAAACAGTACATTCAGAATATTTTCTAAAAATTGGGGCGTTACACATTGCACAGACATTCTACACTAGATCACGATATAGGACAGTGTCTCGGTCCGGATCGTCGGTGCATTTGCATCGGTCTACCCCATGGGCAGGAGAGCTACCAACCTCCCATTGATGAGGAACCCGCACCCCGACGCCCCCAAGGTCAACCAATGACCTACACTTATCTATTCGCACCCGCACTAAGGTGTGTTTAATCTCCTAAGCAACTTGGCCTTACAACAGTCCATAAGGACAATCACAATGCATAAGACACTATGCATGAACATGTATGATCCACAATCTCATACAATTCCATAATATGCCACATTAGGCCAATATAAGCATCAATATACAAATGGTCACTCACATGGACCCATAACATCATAATACAAGGATTAAGTCAATTGATGCGTCCTTAGGTTCATTATGAATCCTAACTTAGAATTTGTTTCCCTTTTCAAGGTTCATGTTCAAAATCAATACTTGAAATCAATTTAATATTCCAAGGCAATCCGATTTCCTATAACTTGTAAATTAATTAAGCTATTAAGCCTCACACTCTCTTGTTCTTCACTCACTTAGAATCACCTTAAGTTTTACAATGGTCCCATTCTTAGTCTTCTAAAATTTATGAAGTCTTGACTACACTAAATTCTTCCAATTTATTAGTTGTCCATTTATTGCATAGGTTTCTAATTACCTAATCACTTATGCTTCCAACTTATCAAAACCACATACTTACCTAAAATTTGCCCTAGAGGTCGTGGCCTCACAATGGTTACAATCCCAAATTCTCTCAAGTCATCATACTACATGTCATTCCCTTAATTCATTTAAGTGTTCACTTAACAAATTAGTTCACCAAGAACCCTAATCTTTATGCCTCAAAACCGTAGCCATCATTTAGGCTTCAATCTCAAACTTTTCTTCCATTAAATTCCACTTTGTCACTTGATTAATTCTAGTCTTATGCTTGTTACACATTAACCATAATTTATCCAATTTTCACCCTAAAACCGTAGCCCTCCAAGAGAGGTTCCCAAATGTTTTTCTTCCATTTCCAATCACATAATCCAATCCAACATACCATTATATACAACAAATCAATCTAAGGTCACAATTATCACATTATATGTTACACTCTTAATTCACTTAAATTTAGATCATCAAAATCAATCCATTTGTCTTTTTACCAAGACCAAAACCGTGGCACCCATCTTGGGTATTAAACTCTCAAAGTCTTCTATTCATTAGTGTTAATACTATCAATTCAATTTTTGATTACATGAGTCTTATTTCACTTGTATACAAAATTAATTCTCATCCCTAACTTCTAGTCAAAACCGTGGCACCATGTTGAGGTAGGAAACTCCAAATTTTCCATTTAACAACCCCAACATGATCAAGCACAATTAATATATCAAACATATTTAATAGCATAATCAAGTATCAATCAAATTCAAGAATACTAAATCATACAAAATTTATAATTCAAGCAAGCATACAAAGAGCATACAAGGATGGATTCCTCCATCAACACACATACAAGTCTCCTCACCACCATAAGTGGTTGAAGTGAGTAGTCTCCCTCTTACCAATGTGTAGAAAACAAGAAGAACACCAAGGAAGCTTCTTGAATTTTCGGATTGCACCTCTCCAAAAACCCTAAAAATTCAACTTTGTTAAAACAACATCAAGGCTTGAAAAATGAACCATGGATGGTCATTAAAGAAACCATAATCACAAAAATGAGAGAGGAGAAAGAGTGGTCTTGAAACTTACCCAAAATGCTCAAAGTTGGAGCTTGAAGAAGATGATGAAAATGAAGGATTTTCAAGAAACTCCAAGAAGAAAAGATGTTTAGAATGGTGAAAGGATTTAGGAAATGTAATTAGAAGAAATTTTTGTGAAGATTAGGGAGATGAAGAGAGGGCTGGCCGTGTGGTTGCTAGAGAGAAGGAGGAGAGAAAAGTTGAAGAAGAAAGAAGAAGAAGTGATGAGAGAGAAAGTGTCTTGAAATTATGATTAAAGTGTAGAAGAAATTAGCTAAATGAAAGGCAATTATTTGCCTTGCATGGGCTGCCACCAGCCGTGCAAAGAGAGAGATAAGAGAGAGTGAAAATTGGCTTCCAAGAGAAGCCAAAGCACATGGGTCAATGTTTGGGTCAAAGCTTCTTAAGGAAGCTTTGATTATTTAACCATTAAATATGAATTAAAGTAGATAGATTTGACATAAAGTAGATTATATTAGGATAATGTGATAGGATTTTTATTACACACTATTATCCAATGGATAATAGTTACAGTTGACAGAAGTCAGTATTTAATTAATCTGACAGATGAATTTTTTGCTGTATTGATTTATTTTTATCTGTTAGAATTTCTCGAAAATTATGAAACCTCGTAAACTGTGTCAAGTCTCTGGTTTAGTAAGATCCCCCGTCGACATGTCCATAGTCCAAGGTTCTCAGAGAAAACATCGCGTTTCTCTGGTTCTGCTCAGCGCGCACGTAAAACGAGGAATATATTAAAATATTCGACGGTTCTGGAAAATTCCCAGAAAATTCCAAAAAATTGCAAATATTATAAAACGACAATTCGTCATATAATTTTCCAATTTTTGAAGCACTACAGTCGTTTTCCCGACTACTGCTTTCGAGTTTCGCAAAAACGAAGAATATATTAAAATATTCGTCGTTTTCGAAAAATTCCAGAAAAAATCACATAAATCACAAATATTAGAAAATGACTATTGGCGGCGAAATAATTAGTTTCCGGAGCGTTACACTGACCTCAGCAATTCTCAGCTCAGTGCGCACGTAAAACGAGAAATATATTAAAATATTCTGCGTTCTCAGAAAAATCCAGAAAAATTCTAGAAAATCCCAAATATTGTAAAATGATCATTTATCCTGAAATTATTAATTTTCGGGACGTTACAACACTCCCCTTCAAATAGAAATTTCGTCCTCGAAATTTTCATCCCTTAGATCAAACATTAACGTGTTTCTTCATCTTATTTTCTTACCCTCAGATTGTGTCTCTAGTTACGTCAATTTAGATCACCCTTACCAACGCGATCTCTATATCTTTGCGTTGCTTTATTCTTCTATTCTCAATCTTCACGAGAAGTTTCTCATAAATCAGACTCTCTCTGAATTGCACCGGGTTTAGTTTGATGATGTGGCTGGATCGGTGACATACTTTCGCGATCATGACATATGGAAGATATCATGGAGATTTAGAAAGAAAGGATGACAGAATCTGTTGACAAGCTATTGAACCAAACCCGGAACGAAATTTGATATAGTTCAAAGAATTTTGGAATGGGTTTATTAGTGACCCAGACAGGACGACACTGAAACTAGACGTCATACTCCTTCAAAAACTCTAATCACCTTTCCTGTCTCATGTTCAGCCCCTTTTTATCGAATGGACACTTCAGGTCCTTGTGATTGCTAAAGGCGTTGATCGTAGCAAGTGTCTCCATATTCTCAGAGAAATTTTAACTGCGGCTAGCACCAAACCGTGAGTTAGGCAATTCCCAATGTGTCCTCAACTACCTTGAGGTGTAAGTCACAACTTTCCCAACCTTGCATGAACACATATCCTAGATTTTACTGTGAAGCATAAAATTCTCCAAACAGCTCCCCAGGATTAGGTAGAATCAAATCTGACAAGCATTCGAATGTCTCCTCGACCTTTAAAACCTTTCTTCACTCGCGTTAGTCCATAGAAGTTTTGATTCTCTTCTTGCAAACTGAGCAAAATATCCAGCTATCTTGGAGGATCCATTGATACTCCTTCAATCTTTGTGTCTTCTTCGATAAAACTAACTAATTCCACCAGTTATGTGTCTCTTTTACGGTCTCCGATCTTTCCTTTTGAAGAACTGCTTCAATCTCTTGGAAATCCACAACAATCCCTCTGTTTGGAATTTCATGATCCAAAACTGAACCTTCTCAATTAAGAATTTGTACTCTGATACTTTGGCATTTACTCTCTCTCTTTTAAAGTCGGGAAAACTATGCCGAGACGTCCAACGTGTATCTCCATATTTTCGAGAATAGATCAGAATGTCATCATTAATGGCAATGACAATTTTGGTCTAGGTAAGGACAAAAGATACAATTCATGTCACTCATGAATACGACAAGAGGATTTGTTATTCCGAACGGCATCACGAGACACCCATAATGCCCATAGCGCATTCGAACTCATTTCGGGGACATCCTCAATCTCCCGCGAATTTAATGATGACGAGAACGTACATCTTTCTCCGAGGATACTCGCCCTTGATCATAGTCTCGTTTGTTTGACGATGGTGCTCATCTCACTGAGATGTTCCATTCTTCTCCTTAACTGACAGCACTGTAGTTCATCACGAGAAACTTACTGACTACAATGGTGATAGTCATATTCCCTTTTCTTTTGTCCTCTGCAAAAGGTAACACGTATCCTTGGATTTCTTTTCCCTCACAAAGCTTCAACTTTGTTGGCTGTTACGAACTCAAAAGCCTTAGTTTCGAAAATCACTAAGGTTCTTATCGTAACGCTCTAGCAGATAATGACCAGAAAATAACTTATCAATCTCTGAAATCATGAAATCTAATATGTATGATTCTTGGTAAGCAAGATAGATCAACAAAAGGTTCAATCTTTAGCAGAAATAGGATAGATTAAACAAACTTAAGTGTCAACGATAAGTCTTAGTAACAGAAATGGAAACAACTACGTCAAAGATAAGAAAGATACAGATGAATCCAAATGATCCATACAGTCACAAATTGTAAAAGGAAAGGGTTACCCCCAGAATTATACAGCATGATTATCGGATCGTCATTTGAGGCGTAACTTCCCTTGTTTAGATCTCCAAATGTCGAGGTCTGATTGGATCTACTACTACTAGCACTTTCCCTACGGGTTGGGTGTTGTTGTTACTTTCTTGGTACCCATGAACATAGTTCCCATTTAACTTATTAGCTTTCCCATCATTCCTCCTTTGGAATCTAGGTAGTCCATGGTTATCCCAAGTCTAACTTTCCTTCAATAGATTTTAAACCACAAATTCCAATTCTCATTACTGTACGGTCCTCTGATCTTGGTGAATTGTCACATCAACTATCCTTCATATCTCTCCTGCGATCATAACCATACTTTGATGGTCTTATCCTACGCTATATGTGTATGTCTGCCACGAGCAGTGTCTTTCTCCGAAGATGAACCAAACATAACACAATAAAACAAACGTAATTATTCCAAACAATATTGCCTCCCTTCGGAAGCCAAACACAAAGAGTCACACAATGCACACCATTCAAGCAAGACAAGCTAATTTACGAATCTTAACGACTTCCAAATTTCGAACTTCTTCATTCTGCCTCCACAAGTAATCTCTCGTAAGTTGTCCGCTTCCAAACTGCTTCACGAACCTAACTTACACCAACTATTTCTTTCTCCAGAAGATCGATTTTCCAAAATCCTTTGATCTCCTCACAAAAGAATTCCTATTTTCCTAACACAGTACGCCTAGGAGAAGTCATAGTTTCCTGTACACACAGAACATTACATATTGAGTAGGCCAGTCCTCAACATCATGTAACTGCATAACAGTAGCTATCAACATTCAACCTACAGCAAGTCATGTATTCCTTTCCCATCATCTCAATCAAGAGACAAGAAAGTGCACAACAGACCAAATTCTAATATGCCTAAACATAGCAAGTCCATACCCCGGCTCAACAGGATGAACTGCTCTAATACCACCTAATGTAACACCCCTTGATGTAGCAATCGGAGCATAATCGTCATTACACCATAGTTACTAAATCCAAGTGTGTCACAGTCATGATAACAGTAATTTAAATTCTCAAGAGTCTATATTTTTTTTTTGACAATATGCAAAGGTAGAAAATATGAGCCTCAAATGAAATATAAATATATTCAAGTCATAATACAACCACTGAAATAAAAGTCATTTTCCATATATATGCATATTTTATAATCATCTTTAATACAAATCACTGATAACATATAATATAACAATTACAGAGTCAAATAGAATACAGCGGGAATAAAACACAAAAAGGGGGAAAAGTAGTGACCCAAGGATAGGTACTACTAGCAGACAAAGCTGCAATCCCAGATGCACATACGACGCTCGGAGTCCCAGTCAACAAGTCAGGCATCAATGCCTCCACGCAACTGTACTCGTACGTAGCCGAAGAAACCTTGTCCAAACGCCCAATCCAATCAACCAAAGTGTGGTCCCTCCTTATCTTCCTCACGGTCTTTTATCAATATAAGTATAAAACAGACATACAAGGATATAGGAAAGAGGTGAGACACCCATCCTTCATTACCATTATGGCAAGTAAGAAAACGACACGGCGCAGAGCGCCCATAAAGCAATACAGTTCATATATTTATTAACGGCATCAGCGGAATTTATAACAAAAGCAATGCAATTGTAAGCAATAATAAGAATTAATAATAACAAGGATATTTATAGTAAAGTAGAACAACAACAGTCAATAGCAGATAGATTACAATAGTATTTCCAAGAATCAACACAACAATCGGACAATCATCACAGTAATAATAATCAAATCACACAATTACGGAAATAAACATTAATAATGACAGAATATATCATAGTTCATATGCATGCTTTCCCAAAGTCCTACTCCATGGAGCTAAACCCAAACAGTCGGAGAGAAAGATCAGGAGACATGTCTGTGATTCGGTGCCGAGGCCAATGCTATCAATAAATTTTCTCGTGCACAATCATGGCATTGCACAGACATTCTATACTAGATCACGATATAGGACAGTGTCTCGGTCCGGATCGTCGGTGCGTTTGCATCGGTCTACCCCATGGGCAGGAGAGCTACCAACCTCCCATTGATGAGGAACCCGCACCCCGACGCCCCCCGAGGTCAACCAATGACCTACACTTATCTATTCGCACCCGCACTAAGGTGTGTTTAATCTCCTAGGCAACTTGGCCTTACAACAGTCCATAAGGACAATCACAATGCATAAGACACTATGCATGAACATGTATGATCCACAATCTCATACAATTCCATAATATGCCACATTAGGCCAATATAAGCATCAATATACAAATGGTCACTCATATGGACCCATAACATCATAATACAAGGATTAAGTCAATTGATGCGTCCTTAGGTTCATTATGAATCCTAACTTAGAATTTGTTTCCCTTTTCAAGGTTCATGTTCAAAATCAATACTTGAAATCAATTTAATATTCCAAGGCAATCCGATTTCCTATAACTTGTAAATTAATTAAGCTATTAAGCCTCACACTCTCTTGTTCTTCACTCACTTAGAATCACCTTAAGTTTTACAATGGTCCCATTCTTAGTCTTCTAAAATTTATGAAGTCTTGACTACACTAAATTCTTCCAATTTATTAGTTGTCCATTTATTGCATAGGTTTCTAATTACCTAATCACTTATGCTTCCAACTTATCAAAACCACATACTTACCTAAAATTTGCCCTAGAGGTCCTTGTAACATCCCGAAAAATACATATTTGATTATAAATCCTCATTTTATAATATTCTTGATTTTTAGGAATTTTTCTGAAATTTTTCGGAGACGACGAATATTTTAATATATTCCTCGTTTTGCGAGTGCGCAGAGCAAAGCTGGGGAAACGCGATGTTTTCTCTGCGAACTTGGAACTATGGATAAGTCGACGGGGATCTTACTAAACCCGAGGCTTGACACAGATTTACGAGGTTTCGCGATTTTTTTTCGAGAGATCTTAACAGATAAAGTAAATTCATACAGCGAAGAATTTATCTGTCAGATTTGTTAATGCTGACTCCTGCCAACAATAACTATTGTCCAACAAATAATAATATGAAATAAAAATCTTATCACATTATTCAAAGAATTTCCTTGTGGTAAACCTTTTTTTAGCCTTATTGTCTAAATAAAATTCTGGTTAATTTAAAAAGCCTATTTTAGGAAGCTTCCATGAAGTTTCCTATTTAGCACATTTGGAAGGGGGGGATATTAGCTTGCATTAAATCATTTTACTCACATTCTCCATTTCTCTCTTCATTCACGTTCTCCTTCTTTCATTTTCTTCTTCTTCTTTCTCCTCTTCTACGGCACACACCCACACACATTGGAGTTTATCTCCATCATTCACTAAATCCATCACATTCCAACTCTCTTACTCCATTCCGGTCCCCTCATGCTGCTATCTTTTGGGTTCTTCTTCTTCTTCCATTTTTCTTCCACCATTGAAGCCAAAGCTTAGAGCTTTAAGGTAAAGCTCTTAACTTTCTTCCATTATTCTTGCTATTTTCGTTTCTCTTAGTCACCTTGGTGGCCAAGAACCTATTTTTCATGGTTTGAGTGAACATTGTGGTGATCACTCACATTTGTGTTTTTCTTGAAGGGGGAAAACGAAAATTAGGGCAAGAAGGTGTAGCACCATTGTGTTGCCTTCCAAATAGGTAAGAGGAAGATGATCCTCCTCAACCAATCTTGGTAGTGAGGGAATGTCTTGTGTGTTGTTGAAAATGAGGGAATCCATGTTGGATCACTCTTCTATTGCATGTTGTTATTTCTATGATTTGTAGATGTTTGATTTGTATGATTATATGGATTTTTGCAATGTGCATTTGTTAGCAAAAGAAATATGTTTTGGACTGGTGGTAAAGGTGTACCCTTTTGAAATTTGAGGGCCACGGTTAGCCAAGAGGATTCTGTTAATCCTTGATTTTGCACTAGCGCTCGGGCGCTATGCGTAGGGCGCCTAGGCGCTCTATGCCCGTGAGAATTTTCCCTGTAACACGGTTTGGACAGCGCTCAGGCGTTTCGTGTTGGGCGCCCAGGCGCTCAACCAGCGCTCAGGCGTTACAGAAATGGCGCCTAGGCGCTCATGACATAAATGACCAGGAAATGTGAGGTTCCATAATGAATCCTTAAGGAGTGTGTTATTGCTTTGACAACTTGATAACTTTGCCTGATATTAGAATTGAGAAAAGAACATGAGAGTGTGAGGCCTAAGAGCTTAAATGAATTTCAAGTTATGGGGAATATTGAATTGGTCCTGAGAATTAACCTTGAACATGAACCTTGGAAAGGGAAGCAAATACTAAGTTAGGATTCATAATGAACCTAATAATGCATCAATTGACTTGAACCTAGTATTATGTTGTTATGGGTCCATGTGAGTGACCGTATATGGATATTGATGCTATATTGGCCTAATGTGGCATAGTGTGAAATTGTATGAGATTGTGGATCATACATGTGCATGCATAGTGTCTTATGCATTGTGATTGTCCGTGTGGACTATTGTAAGGCCTAGTTGCCTAGGAGATTGAACACACCTTAGTGCGGGTGCGAGTAGACAAATGTGGGTCTTGTTATGACCTTGGGGGCATCGGGGTGCGGGTCCTCCACAATGGGTAGTTGGTAGCTCCTTTGCCCGTGGGGCAAACCGATGCAAACGCACCGACGATCCGGACTTGACACTGTCCTATATCGTGATCTAGTGAAGAATGTCTGTGCAATGCCATGATTGTGCACGAGAAAAAAATTTATTGATAGCACTGGCCTCGGCAGAGTCACGTACATGTCTCCTGATCTTTCTCTCCGATTGATTGAGTTTAGCTCCATGGAGTAGGGGTTTGAGAGAACATGCATATGAGTCGTGATATATATATACATTGCTGGTATTATCCGTTCTCCATATTGTGACTTGTTTGCTTACTATTGCAATAACTACCTGCCTGGATCTGTTTAATTGTTTACTGTTGAAATTAACGTTTATTATTCGAATATGCCGTTTCTAAATTGCTAATTGGGCGCTATGCGCCGTATTATTTCCTGGCTGCCATAACTGGTAATGATGGTAGGATATCTTACCTCTTTCTTGTATTTCTATTATTTGTCTGTTTATGTGTACCCGTCGATCGAAGACGACGGTGAAGAGACAGAAGAGCCTGCCTTCCCCGGCTTCTGGCCTGCACAGGATTGACTTTGACTGCGACGATGTCTGCACGCATGCGCGGATTCTTGGGAGATGTGCGTCTGACCTTCATTGGGGGGCCGGAGTGCTGGCACATCAACTTGAACTCCGACCGCTGCGTGTATGTGGGAGACGTGTCGATAGCACTTGCCTGGAGACGTCATGAGGCACCTGTCCTCACTTGCTACCTCAGCTTACGCTTGGAGTTTTACCGCCTATCGTGAGATGTGGGGTCCCCGCTATTACACCCCGCAGAGGATTCTTTCGACTCCACCGCTCGGGCCCGTCCCGTGCATCCGTGGTTCCTATGGATGAGTCCTCGGATGAGGAAGATCTGATGAGGGTCCTCCCGATGATCCCGAATCGGTCCCTTTCTATTTGAGGGGTCGATGATCATTGGTGGCTACCGATGGCTGCCGTGTTTTTGTTTTTGGGGGCCTCGATGTATCTTTCTTTTGATTTGGATCAGTATATTTTGTATATGCATGAGGGTATACATGCATGTTTCCCTTGGGGTGGGTATAGTTTTGCTTTTTGATGATGGCCAGGCTTGTATTTATGAAATAGTTGTATTAAACTCTAGATATATATATGCATGCTATTCAGGTGCAAATTTCTATGTATTGTTTTATTCGTTCCTTTTATTCACATTCTGCATTATCGTATCATTATTATTATTATTATTATTTTTTTTAAAAAAAAAGAAAATATTGCCACATTTGCTCACATGGTTAATCATCAATTAATTAAAATGAACCGGGTCTTAATCGTTGTTTAATCAATTTCCGCATTTTATTTTATTTGACAATGTGACGTTCCCTCCCAAAAAGGAGCGTTACAAGAAGTTGGTATCAGAGCCCCGGTTTATGTTTTCTTTGGGTCTTGAGTGTGAGTCTGTCTTGTTTGTGCTGTGTGAATCTCTGTGATGGGTGTCTTGAGTGGATTCCTCTGACTTTTCTTATGTTTTCAGTAATCTAATTTGAGAGAAGAGCAAGATGGCAAGAGGTGGAGATATGACAGCCGCTATTGAAGCGATGCAGAGAATGGCTGAAGTCATCGCCCAACAAAATGAACGCGCTACTCAACAACAAGAAAGAGCTGCTCAACAGCTTGAGGCGACTACCGACGCGCAAAACTTAGCAGAGTTTCGTCGTCATAACCCTCCGCAATTCAAGGGGGAGTTTGATCCTGACAAGGCTAATCTATGAATCAAGGAGCTGGAAAAAGTCTTTCGTGGCATGAATTGTGCGGAAGACAAGAAGGTAAACTATGCGACTTTTATGCTTGTCGGAAATGCCGAAGACTGGTGGAATGGAGCTCAAAGGGCATTAGAAGCCGAAGGAGCAGAGGTCACCTGGGAACTGTTCAAGGAGAAATTCTTGGGCAAATACTTTCCTGCGAATGCGAGACACGCAAAGGAGATGGAGTTCCTCAACCTGAGACAGGGGAACATGACTGTCAGCGAATACGCGGCCAAGTTTGAGAACTTGGAGAGATTTTCAACACATTACCAGCATCAAACTGATGAAGCCTGGAAATGCTGGAAATTCACCGAAGGACTGAGGTACGAGGTAAAGAAAGCCGTGATTACCTTGAAAATGAAGGTATTCTCGGGCGTTAGACACTTGCTGCGAAGTTGAAGCCTTGGAGCAGGCTAGAGACGCGAGAAACAGGAACTTTGGGCCTGTACGGTCCCAAAGAGGTGGAGGCAGTGGTTCAAACCGCTTTCAGAAGAAACCCTATTCCCGACCAACGGGGAGTCAACAACCAACCGGTGGAAATTTTGGTGGAGGTTCTTCTGGGAACCGAACTGGTCAGAATACGACCTACCCGTCCAAATGCCTGAAGTGTGGGAAGGATCATCTCACAAGAGACTGCACGATAAAAGGAATCATTTGCTTCAGATGTGGCAAACCGGGCCATATGTCCAGAGACTGCAACCAAGCAAAGGTTGAACCTTCAGTCAATGCAACCCGAGCCAAGAAACCGCAAGCCGGAGGTCGAGTTTATACTATGAGTGGAGCTGAAGCTTCTGAATCCGAAGACTTGATTCAAGGAGAAGGCGCCATAGAAGGTAATCTTTTAAAAGTACTGTATGACTCTGGAGCAACCCATTCTTTCATATCATATGACTGTGTGCTGCGACTTGGTTTACCTGTGTCTGAACTACCTTTTGAATTGACTATTTCAACCCCCACTGATAAGCCGGTAGTTACTACCAAAGTCTGTTTGAAGTGTCCTTTGATTGTTGAAGGTCGAATCTTTTCTATCGATTTGATCTGTTTACCTCTTTCACAGTTAGATATAATCCTAGGGATGGACTGGTTATCTTCCAACCATGTTCTGTTAGATTGTTCTAGTAAGACTATGGTCTTTCCTGTGGATGAGAATTCTAGATACTTGACGGCCAACCAAGCACGAGCTTTCTTGAAAGAAGGAGCTCAGGGGTACATGCTATTATCTTCTCCGAAAGTTGAGAGTGAGGCTGATTTGAGTACTATTCCTGGTAGTGAAGGAATTTCCTGAGATCTTCCCGAAGAAGTACCGGTTTACCGCCGCACGTGAAATCGAGTTTGCTATTGATCTAGTACCGGAGCTGGTCCCGTGTCTATAGCACCGTACCGAATGTCACCGATGCAATTAGCCCGAACTTAAGCGGCAGCCTAGAAGAGCTTTTGGAGAAGCGATTCGTTAAACCAAGTGTGTCTCCGTGGGGAGCACCCGTGCTACTAGTTCGAAAGAAGGACGGTACCTCGAGATTGTGTGTGGACTACGGGCAATTGAACAAGTTGACAATCAAGAACAAGTATCCTCTCCCGAGGATTGACGACTTGATGGACCAACCGAAGGGGCAGCGGTATTTTCGAAGATTGACTTGAGATCCGGGTATCATCGGATAAGAGTGAAGACGGAGGATATACCCAAGACTCACCGTACGCGATACGGTCATTACGAGTATCTTGTGATGCCGTTTGGTGTGACGAATGCGCTGCTATTTTCATGGACTATATGAACCGCATCTTTCGTCCGTACTTGGATAAGTTTGTTGTCGTCTTCATTGATGACATCCCGATATATTCTCGAATCGGGAGGATCATGCCGAGCACCTCAAAGATAGTTCTTCGATTTTGAAGGAAAAGGAACCGTATGCCAAGTGTCGAAGTGCGAGTTTTGGCTAGATGAGGTGAAGTTTTTGGGTCATGTGATCTCAAAAGAAGGAATCGCAGTGGATCCATGCAAAGTGGAAGCGTATTGCAGTGGGAACAACCGAAATCAGTGACGGAAGTCCGTAGTTTCGTTGGTTTAGCTGGATATTACCGGAGGGTCATAGAAGGGTTTTCCAAGATTGCCGGACCGCTCACTCAATTGACGAAGAAGAATCAAGCTTTCGAATGGACTGATAAATGTGAGCAGAGTTTTCAAGAGTTGAAGAAACGGCTGACTACCTCACCTGTATTAGTGTTACCTGATACGAATGAACCATTCGAGGTGTATTGTGACGCTTCGTATCAAGGTTTGGGATCTGTCCTTATGCAACACCGAAAGGTGGTAGCCTATGCTTCGCGACAGTTGCGAGTGCATGAAAAGAATTACCCGACTCATGATTTGGAGTTGGCAGCTGTGGTTTTTGCTCTGAAGATATGGAGACATTTCCTTTATGGAGCGACATTCAACATCTTCAGTGACCACAAGAGCTTGAAGTACTTGTACGATCGAAGGAGCCGAATAGAGACAATGGAGATGGTGGAGTTTTTAAAGGATTATGATTTCCGGTTGTTGTACCACCCCGCAAGGCGAACGTTGTGGTGACGCCTTAAGTAGAAAGACTATCAGTGTTTCTGCCTTGATGATTAAGGAAAGGGATCTCATCGAACAATTTAGAGATGTATGGTCATTTGTTAAGTTGGAACCCTAAGAATTTGCATGAATATGGTTACCATCTCAAGCGAGTTGATGGAAGACATACGGGAAAAACAGAAGACCGATGAATTCTTGCAAGGAATAAGAGAACAAATGAAACAAGGCGAGAAAACAGAGTTCGAAGAAGGAACAGATGGAATTCTGAGATTCCGAGGTAGAGTTTGTATTCCTCGTGACCAAGAGCTTAGACGATATATTGTGGATCATGCCCACACTAGCAAACTAAGTATGCACCCTGGTATAACAAAGATGTACCAAGACTTGAAGAAGTTGTTCTGGTGGCATGGACTAAAAAGTGATGTCACTAGATGTGTATCGACTTGTCTAGTCTGTCAAAAAGCCAAAGTGGAACATCAGCGACCTGCTGGGTTGCTGCAACCATTGTCTATTCCTGAATGGAAATGGGACAGCATCGCAATGGACTTTGTTGTGGGATTGCCAAGGACGAGGATGGGACATAACTCGATTTGGGTGATAGTTGATCGACTTACAAAATCGGCTCATTTCCTTCCGATTAACATAAGGTACAGTTTGGAAAAGCTGACCCGACTGTATATTGGGGAAATTGTCAGATTACATGGTGTGCCTACGAGTATAGTTTCGGATAGAGATCCGAGGTTTACCTCAAAGTTTTGGCAAAGTTTACAAGCTTCGTTGGGGACAAGATTGCGCTGAGTTCAAAGATATCATCCATGCAAACCGATGGTCAATCGGAAAGAACGATCCAATCTCTAGAAGACCTACTTAGAGCTTGTTCTATGGAACAGACTGGAAGTTGGGATGAAGTTCTACCACTGGTGGAGTTCACCTACAATAACAGTTATCATTCAAGTATAGGGATGGCACCCTATGAAGCTCTGTATGGAAGACGGTGTCGAACACCATTATGTTGGTACCAAGACGGCGAGCGTCTTACGATTGGACCAGACATTATCCAGCAGACGACTGAGAAGGTTAAGATGATCCAAGAGAAGATGAGAACCGCTCAGAGCCGACAGAAGAGCTATGCGGATAAGAGAAGAAAGCCTCTTGAGTTTGAAGAAGGTGAGCATGTGTTCCTGAAAGTCACATCCACGACTGGGGTCGGCCGGGCCTTGAAATCTAGAAAACTCACTCCAAAATTTCTTGGACCTTACCAAATTCTTCGTCGGATAGGTCCAGTAGCTTACCAGATAGCCTTACCCCCTATCCTTGCAAACATACATAATGTATTCCATGTGTCACAACTTCGTAAATATTTACCTGATCCAAGTCATGTCATAGCACCGGACACAGTACAGTTAAAAGAGAACCTGACCTATGAAACGTCTCCTGCGAGAATCGAGGATCGACGGATAAAGCAACTACGAGGAAAGGAGATTCCATTGGTAAAGGTGATTTGGAATGAAGCAACTGGTGATGCGACTTGGGAATTGGAAGACAAGATGAAGGAGCAACATCCAGAATTATTTTGAGGTATGTAAATTTCGAGGACGAAATTCCTTTTAGTTGGGGAGTGTTGTAACATTCCGAAAAATACATATTTGATTATAAATCCTCATTTTATAATATTCTTGATTTTTAGGAATTTTTCTGGAATTTTTCGGAGACGACGAATATTTTAATATATTCCTCGTTTTGCGAGTGCGCAGAGCAAAGCTGGGGAAACGCGATGTTTTCTCTGCGAACTTGGAACTATGGATAAGTCGACGGGGGATCTTACTAAACCCGAGGCTTGACACAGTTTACGAGGTTTCGCGATTTTTTTTTCGAGAGATCTTAACAGATAAAGTAAATTCATACAGCGAAGAATTTATCTGTCAGATTTGTTAATGCTGACTCCTGCCAACAATAACTATTGTCCAACAAATAATAATATGAAATAAAAATCTTATCACATTATTCAAAGAATTTCCTTGTGGTAAACCTTTTTTTTAGCCTTATTGTCTAAATAAAATTCTGGTTAATTTAAAAAGCCTATTTTAGGAAGCTTCCATGAAGTTTCCTATTTAGCACATTTCTCACTCCCTTCTCTACTCTTCTCTACGACAGAAGCCATTTGGAAGGGGGGATATTAGCTTGCATTAAATCATTTTACTCACATTCTCCATTTCTCTCTTCATTCACGTTCTCCTTCTTTCATTTTCTTCTTCTTCTTTCTCCTCTTCTACGGCACACACCCACACACATTGGAGTTTATCTCCATCATTCACTAAATCCATCACATTCCAACTCTCCTACTCCATTCCAGGTCCCCTCATGCTGCTATCTTTTGGGTTCTTCTTCTTCTTCCATTTTTCTTCCACCATTGAAGCCAAAGCTTAGAGCTTTAAGGTAAAGCTCTTAACTTTCTTCCATTATTCTTGCTATTTTCGTTTCTCTTAGTCACCTTGGTGGCCAAGAACCTATTTTTCATGGTTTGAGTGAACATTGTGGTGATCACTCACATTTGTGTTTTTCTTGAAGGGGAAAACGAAAATTAGGGCAAGAAGGTGTAGCACCATTGTGTTGCCTTCCAAATAGGTAAGAGGAAGATGATCCTCCTCAACCAATCTTGGTAGTGAGGGAATGTCTTGTGTGTTGTTGAAAATGAGGGAATCCATGTTGGATCACTCTTCTATTGCATGTTGTTATTTCTATGATTTGTAGATGTTTGATTTGTATGATTATATGGATTTTTGCAATGTGCATTTGTTAGCAAAAGAAATATGTTTTGGACTGGTGGTAAAGGTGTACCCTTTTGAAATTTGAGGGCCACGGTTACAGAAGAGGATTCTGCGTGAATCCTTGATTTTGCACTAGCGCTCGGGCCAGTGCGTAGGGCGCCTAGGCGCTCTATGCCCAGAGAATTTTCCCCGTAACACGGTTTGGACAGCGCTCGGGCGTTTCGTGTTGGGCGCCTGTGCGCTCAACCGGCGCTCAAGCGTTACGAAAATGGCGCCTAGGCGCTCATGACATAAATGACCAGAAATGTGAGGTTCCATAATGAATCCTTAAGGAGTGTGTTATTGCTTTGACAACTTGATAACTTTGCCTGATATTAGAATTGAGAAAAGAACATGAGAGTGTGAGGCCTAAGAGCTTAAATGAATTTCAAGTTATGGGGAATATTGAATTGGTCCTGAGAATTAACCTTGAACATGAACCTTGGAAAGGGAAGCAAATACGAGTTAGGATTCATAATGAACCTAATAATGCATCAATTGACTTGAACCTAGTATTATGTTGTTATGGGTCCATGTGAGTGACCGTATATGGATATTGATGCTATATTGGCCTAATGTGGCATAGTGTGAAATTGTATGAGATTGTGGATCATACATGTGCATGCATAGTGTCTTATGCATTGTGATTGTCCGTGTGGACTATTGTAAGGCCTAGTTGCCTAGGAGATTGAACACACCTTAGTGCGGGTGCGAGTAGACAAGTGTGGGTCTTGTTATGACCTTGGGGCGTCGGGGTGCGGGTCCTCCACAATGGGTAGTTGGTAGCTCCTTTGCCCGTGGGGCAAACCGATGCAACGCACCGACGATCCGGACTTGACACCGTCCTATATCGTGATCTAGTGAAGAATGTCGTGCAATGCCATGATTGTGCACGAGAAAAAATTTATTGATAGCACCGGCCTCGGCGGTAGAGTCACGTACATGTCTCCCGATCTTTCTCTCCGATTGATTGAGTTTAGCTCCATGGAGTAGGGGTTTGAGAGAACATGCATATGAGTCGTGATATATATATACATTGCTTGGTATTATCCGTTCTCCATATTGTGACTTGTTTGCTTACTATTGCAATAACTACCGCCCGGATCTGTTTAATTGTTTACTTGTTGAAATTAACGTTTATTATTCGAATATGCCGTTTCTAAATTGCTAATTGGGCGCCATGCGCCGTATTATTTCCCGCTGCCATAACGGTAATGATGGTAGGATATCTTACCTCTTTCTTGTATTTCTATTATTTGTTTGTTTATGTGTACCCCGTGCGATCGAAGACGACGGTGAAGAGACAGAAGAGCCTGCCTTCCCGCTTCTGGCCTGCCACAGGATTGACTTTGACTGCGACGATGTCTGCACGCATGCGCGGATTCTTGGGAGATGTGCGTCTGACCTTCATTGGGGGGCCGGAGTGCTGGCACATCAACTTGAACTCCGACCGCTGCGTGTATGTGGGAGACGTGTCGATAGCACTTGCCTGGAGACGTCATGAGGCACCTGTCCTCACTTGCTACCTCAGCTTACGCTTGGAGTTTTACCGCCTATCGTGGGAGATGTGGGGTCCCCGCTATTACACCCCGCAGGAGGATTCTTTCGACTCCACCGCTCGGGCCCCGTCCCGTGCATCTGTGGTTCCTATGGATGAGTCCTCGGATGAGGAAGATCCTGATGAGGGTCCTCCTGATGATCCTGAATCGGTCCCTTTCTATTTGAGGGGTCGATGATCATTGGTGGCTACTGATGGCTGCCAGTGTTTTTGTTTTTTGGGGCCTGATGTATCTTTCTTTTGATTTGGACTGTATATTTTGTATATGCATGAGGGTATACATGCATGTTTCCCTTGGGGTGGGTATAGTTTTGCTTTTTGATGATGGCCAGGCTTGTATTTATGAAATAGTTGTATTAAACTCTAGATATATATATGCATGCTATTCAGGTGCAAATTTCTATGTATTGTTTTATTCGTTCCTTTTATTCACATTCTGCATTATCGTATCATTATTATTATTATTATTTTTTTTTTTAAAAAAAGAAAATATTGCCACGTTTGCTCACATGGTTAATCATCAATTAATTAAAATGAACCGGGTCTTAATCGTTGTTTAATCAATTTCCGCATTTTATTTTATTTGACAATGTGACGTTCCCTCCCAAAAAGGGGCGTTACTGTCGTGGCCTCACAATGGTTACAATCCCAAATTCTCTCAAGTCATCATACTACATGTCATTCCCTTAATTCATTTAAGTGTTCACTTAACAAATTAGTTCACCAAGAACCCTAATCTTTATGCCTCAAAACCGTAGCCATCATTTAGGCTTCAATCTCAAACTTTTCTTCCATTAAATTCCACTTTGTCACTTGATTAATTCTAGTCTTATGCTTGTTACACATTAACCATAATTTATCCAATTTTCACCCTAAAACCGTAGCCCTCCAAGAGAGGTTCCCAAATGTTTTTCTTCCATTTCCAATCACATAATCCAATCCAACATACCATTATATACAACAAATCAATCTAAGGTCACAATTATCACATTATATGTTACACTCTTAATTCACTTAAATTTAGATCATCAAAATCAATCCATTTGTCTTTTCACCAAGACCAAAACCGTGGCACCCATCTTGGGTATTAAACTCTCAAAGTCTTCTATTCATTAGTGTTAATACTATCAATTCAATTTTTGATTACATGAGTCTTATTTCACTTGTATACAAAATTAATTCTCATCCCTAACTTCTAGTCAAAACCGTGGCACCATGTTGAGGTAGGAAACTCCAAATTTTCCATTTAACAACCCCAACATGATCAAGCACAATTAATATATCAAACATATTTAATAGCATAATCAAGTATCAATCAAATTCAAGAATACTAAATCATACAAAATTTATAATTCAAGCAAGCATACAAAGAGCATACAAGGATGGATTCCTCCATCAACACACATACAAGTCTCCTCACCACCATAAGTGGTTGAAGTGAGTAGTCTCCTCTTACCAATGTGTAGAAAACAAGAAGAACACCAAGGAAGCTTCTTGAATTTTCGGATTGCACCTCTCCAAAAACCCTAAAAATTCAACTTTGTTAAAACAACATCAAGGCTTGAAAAATGAACCATGGATGGTCATTAAAGAAACCATAATCACGAAAATGAGAGAGGAGAAAGAGTGGTCTTGAAACTTACCCAAAATGCTCAAAGTTGGAGCTTGAAGAAGATGATGAAAATGAAGGATTTTCAAGAAACTCCAAGAAGAAAAGATGTTTAGAATGGTGAAAGGATTTAGGAAATGTAATTAGAAGAAATTTTTGTGAAGATTAGGGAGATGAAGAGAGGGCTGGCCGTGTGGTTGCTAGAGAGAAGGAGGAGAGAAAAGTTGAAGAAGAAAGAAGAAGAAGTGATGAGAGAGAAAGTGTCTTGAAATTATGATTAAAGTGTAGAAGAAATTAGCTAAATGAAAGGCAATTATTTGCCTTGCATGGGCTGCCACCAGCCGTGCAAAGAGAGAGATAAGAGAGAGTGAAAATTGGCTTCCAAGAGAAGCCAAAGCACATGGGTCAATGTTTGGGTCAAAGCTTCTTAAGGAAGCTTTGATTATTTAACCATTAAATTTGAATTAAAGTAGATAGATTTGACACAAAGTAGATTATATTAGGATAATGTGATAGGATTTTTATTACACACTATTATCCAATGGATAATAGTTACGGTTAATGATCAAGTCGATTTAATTAATCCGACAGGATGAATTTTTTGTTTGTATTGATTTATTTTTATCTCGTTAGAATTTCTCGAAAATTATGAAACCTCGTAAACTGTGTCAAGTCTCCGGTTTAGTAAGATCCCCGTCGACATGTCCATAGTCCAAGGTTCTCGGAGAAAACATCGCGTTTCTCCGGTTCTCGCTCAAATAGCACGTAAAACGAGGAATATATTAAAATATTCGACGGTTAGGAAAATTCCCGAAAAATTCCAAAAATTGCAAATATTATAAAACGACAATTCGTCATATAATTTTCCAATTTTTGAAGCACTACGATCGTTTTCCCGACTATGCTCGAGTTTCTCGCAAAACGAAGAATATATTAAAATATTCGTCGTTTTCGAAAAATTCCAGAAAAAATCACATAAATCACAAATATTAGAAAATGACTATTGGCGGCAAAATAATTAGTTTCCGGAGCGTTACATCGACCTCAGCAATTCTCACTCGGTACGTAAAACGAGAAATATATTAAAATATTCTCGTTTCCTAAAAATCCAGAAAAATTCTAGAAAATCCCAAATATTGTAAAATGATCATTTATCCCGAAATTATTAATTTTCGGACGACGTTACAACACTCCCCTTCAAATAGAAATTTCGTCCTCGAAATTTCCATCCCTTAGATCAAACATTAACGTGTTTCTTCATCTTATTTTCTTACCCTCAGATTGTGTCTCTAGTTACGTCAATTTAGATCACCCTTACCAACGCGATCTCTATATCTTTGCGTTGCTTTATTCTTCTATTCTCAATCTTCACGAGAAGTTTCTCCTAAATCAGACTCTCTCTGAATTGCACCGGGTTTAGTTTGATGATGTGGCTGGATCGGTGACATACTTTCGCGATCATGACATATGGAAGATATCATGGAGATTTAGAAAGAAAGGATGACAGAATCTGTTGACAAGCTATTGAACCAAACCCGGAACGAAATTTGATATAGTTCAAAGAATTTTGGAATGGGTTTATTAGTGACCCAGACAGGACGACACTGAAACTAGACGTCATACTCCTTCAAAAACTCTAATCACCTTTCCTGTCTCATGTTCAGCCCCTTTTTATCGAATGGACACTTCAGGTCCTTGTGATTGCTAAAGGCGTTGATCGTAGCAAGTGTCTCCATATTCTCAGAGAAATTTTAACTGCGGCTAGCACCAAACCGTGAGTTAGGCAATTCCCAATGTGTCCTCAACTACCTTGAGGTGTAAGTCACAACTTTCCCAACCTTGCATGAACACATATCCTAGATTTTACTGTGAAGCATAAAATTCTCCAAACAGTTCCCTGGGATTAGGTAGAATCAAATCTGACAAGCATTCGAATGTCTCCTCGACCTTTAAAACCTTTCTTCACTCGCGTTAGTCCATAGAAGTTTTGATTCTCTTCTTGCAACCTGAGCAAAATATCCAGCTATCTTGGAGGATCCATTGATACTCCTTCAATCTTTGTGTCTTCTTCGATAAAACTAACTAATTCCACAGGTTATGTGTCTCTTTTACGGTCTCCGATCTTTCCTTTTGAAGAAGCTGCTTCAATCTCTTGGAAATCCACAACAATCCCTCTGTTTGGAATTTCATGATCCAAAACTGAACCTTCTCAATTAAGAATTTGTACTCTGATACTTTGGCATTTACTCTCTCTCTTTTAAAGTCGGGAAAACTATGCCGAGACGTCCAACGTGTATCTCCATATTTTCGAGAATAGATCAGAATGTCATCATTAATGGCAATGACAATTCTGGTCTAGGTAAGGACAAAAGATACAATTCATGTCACTCATGAATACGACAAGAGGATTTGTTATTCGAACGGCATCACGAGACACCCATAATGCCCATAGCGCATTCGAACTCATTTCGGGGACATCCTCAATCTCCCGCGAATTTAATGATGACCAGAACGTATATCTTTCTCCGAGGATACTCGCCCTTGATCATAGTCTCGTTTGTTTGACGATGGTGCTCATCTCACTGAGATGTTCCATTCTTCTCCTTAACTGACAGCACTGTAGTTCATCACGAGAAACTTACTGACTACAATGGTGACAGTCATATTCCCTTTTCTTTTGTCCTCTGCAAAAGGTAACACGTATCCTTGGATTTCTTTTCCCTCACAAAGCTTCAACTTTGTTGGCTGTTACGAACTCAAAAGCCTTAGTTTCGAAAATCACTAAGGTTCTTATCGGAACGCTCTAGCAGATAATGACCAGAAAATAACTGATCAATCTCTGAAATCATGAAATCTAATATGTATGATTCTTGGTAAGCAAGATAGATCAACAAAAGGTTCAATCTTTAGCAGAAATAGGATAGATTAAACAAACTTAAGTGTCAACGATAAGTCTTAGTAACAGAAATGGAAACAACTACGTCAAAGATAAGAAAGATACAGATGAATCCAAATGATCCATACAGTCACAAATTGTAAAAGGAAAGGGTTACCCCCAATTATACAGCACGATTATCGGATCGTCATTTGAGGCGTAACTTCCCTTGTTTAGATCTCCAAATGTCGAGGTCTGATTGGATCTACTACTACTAGCACTTTCCCTACGGGTTGGGTGTTGTTGTTACTTTCTTGGTACCCATGAACATAGTTCCCATTTAACTTATTAGCTTTCCCATCATTCCTCCTTTGGAATCTAGGTAGTCCATGGTTATCCCAAGTCTAACTTTCCTTCAATAGATTTTAAACCACAACTTCCAATTCTCATTACTGTACGGTCCTCTGATCTTGGTGAATTGTCACATCAACTATCCTTCATATCTCTCCTGCGATCGTAACCATACTTTGATGGTCTTATCCTACGCTCATATGTGTATGTCTGCCACGAGCCAGTGTCTTTCTCCGAAGATGAACCAAACATAACACAATAAAACAAACGTAATTATTCCAAACAATATTGCCTCCCTTCGGAAGCCAAACACAAAGAGTCACACAATGCACACCATTCAAGCAAGACAAGCTAATTTACGAATCTTAACAGCTTCCAGCCCGAACTTCTTCATTCTGCCTCCACAGTGTAATCTCTCGTAAGTTGTCCGCTTCCAAACTGCTTCACGAACCTAACTTACACCAACTATTTCTTTCTCCAGAAGATCGATTTTCCAAAATCCTTTGATCTCCTCAACAAAAGAATTCCTATTTTCCTAACACAAGACGCCTAGGAGAAGTCATAGTTTCTGTACACACATAACATTACATATTGAGTAGGCCAGTCCTCAACATCATGTAACTGCATAACAGTAGCTATCAACATTCAACCTACAGCAAGTCATGTATTCCTTTCCCATCATCTCAATCAAGAGACAAGAAAGTGCACAACAGACCAAATTCTAATATGCCTAAACATAGCAAGTCCATACCCCGGCTCAACAGGATGAACTGCTCTGATACCACCTAATGTAACACCCCTTGATGTAGCAATCGGAGCATAATCGTCATTACACCATAGTTACTAAATCCAAGTGTGTCACAGTCATGATAACAGTAATTTAAATTCTCAAGAGTCTATATTTTTTTTTTCGACAATATGCAAAGGTAGAAAATATGAGCCTCGAATGAAATATAAATATATTCAAGTCATAATACAACCACTGAAATAAAAGTCATTTTCCATATATATGCATATTTTATAATCATCTTTAATACAAATCACTGATAACATATAATATAACAATTACAGAGTCAAATAGAATACAGCGGGAATAAAACACAAAAAGGGGGAAAAGTAGTGACCCAAGGATAGGTACTACTAGCAGACAAAGCTGCAACCCCAGATGCACATACGACGCTCGGAGTCCCAGTCAACAAGTCAGGCATCAATGCCTCCACGCAACTGCACTCGTACGTAGCCGAAGAAACCTTGTCCAAACGCCCAATCCAATCAACCAAAGTGTGGTCCCTCCTTATCTTCCTCACGATCTTTTATCAATATAAGTATAAAACAGACATACAAGGATATAGGAAAGAGGTGAGACACCCATCCTTCATTACCATTATGGCAGTAAGAAAACGACACGGCGCGAGCATGCATAAAGCAATACAGTTCATATATTTATTAACGGCATCAGCGGAATTTATAACAAAAGCAATGCAATTGTAAGCAATAATAAGAATTAATAATAACAAGGATATTTATAGTAAAGTAGAACAACAACAGGCAATAGCAGATAGATTACAATAGTATTTCCAAGAATCAACACAACAATCAGACAATCATCACAGTAATAATAATCAAATCAGTCACAGTTACAGGAAATAAACATTAATAATGACAGAATATATCATAGTTCATATGCATGCTTTCCCAAAGTCCTACTCCATGGAGCTAAACCCAAACAGTCAGAGAGAAAGATCAGGAGACATGTCTGTGACTCGGCTGCCGAGGCCAGTGCTATCAATAAATTTTCTCGTGCACAATCATGGCATTGCACAGACATTCTACACTAGATCACGATATAGGGACAGTGTCTCGGTCGGATCGTCGGTGCGTTGCATCGGTCTACCCCATGGGCAGGAGAGCTACCAACCTCCCATTGATGAGGAACCCGCACCCCGACGCCCCCAAGGTCAACCAATGACCTACACTTATCTATTCGCACCCGCACTAAGGTGTGTTTAATCTCCTAGGCAACTTGGCCTTACAACAGTCCATAAGGACAATCACAATGCATAAGACACTATGCATGAACATGTATGATCCACAATCTCATACAATTCCATAATATGCCACATTAGGCCAATATAAGCATCAATATACAAATGGTCACTCATTGGACCCATAACATCATAATACAAGGATTAAGTCAATTGATGCGTCCTTAGGTTCATTATGAATCCTAACTTAGAATTTGTTTCCCTTTTCAAGGTTCATGTTCAAAAACAATACTTGAAATCAATTTAATATTCCAAGGCAATCCGATTTCCTATAACTTGTAAATTAATTAAGCTATTAAGCCTCACACTCTCTTGTTCTTCACTCACTTAGAATCACCTTAAGTTTTACAATGGTCCCATTCTTAGTCTTCTAAAATTTATGAAGTCTTGACTACACTAAATTCTTCCAATTTATTAGTTGTCCATTTATTGCATAGGTTTCTAATTACCTAATCACTTATGCTTCCAACTTATCAAAACCACATACTTACCTAAAATTTGCCCTAGAGGTCGTGGCCTCACAATGGTTACAATCCCAAATTCTCTCAAGTCATCATACTACATGTCATTCCCTTAATTCATTTAAGTGTTCACTTAACAAATTAGTTCACCAAGAACCCTAATCTTTATGCCTCAAAACCGTAGCCATCATTTAGGCTTCAATCTCAAACTTTTCTTCCATTAAATTCCACTTTGTCACTTGATTAATTCTAGTCTTATGCTTGTTACACATTAACCATAATTTATCCAATTTTCACCCTAAAACCGTAGCCCTCCAAGAGAGGTTCCCAAATGTTTTTCTTCCATTTCCAATCACATAATCCAATCCAACATACCATTATATACAACAAATCAATCTAAGGTCACAATTATCACATTATATGTTACACTCTTAATTCACTTAAATTTAGATCATCAAAATCAATCCATTTGTCTTTTCACCAAGACCAAAACCGTGGCACCCATCTTGGGTATTAAACTCTCAAAGTCTTCTATTCATTAGTGTTAATACTATCAATTCAATTTTTGATTACATGAGTCTTATTTCACTTGTATACAAAATTAATTCTCATCCCTAACTTCTAGTCAAAACCGTGGCACCATGTTGAGGTAGGAAACTCCAAATTTTCCATTTAACAACCCCAACATGATCAAGCACAATTAATATATCAAACATATTTAATAGCATAATCAAGTATCAATCAAATTCAAGAATACTAAATCATACAAAATTTATAATTCAAGCAAGCATACAAAGAGCATACAAGGATGGATTCCTCCATCAACACACATACAAGTCTCCTCACCACCATAAGTGGTTGAAGTGAGTAGTCTCCTCTTACCAATGTGTAGAAAACAAGAAGAACACCAAGGAAGCTTCTTGAATTTTCGGATTGCACCTCTCCAAAAACCCTAAAAATTCAACTTTGTTAAAACAACATCAAGGCTTGAAAAATGAACCATGGATGGTCATTAAAGAAACCATAATCACGAAAATGAGAGAGGAGAAAGAGTGGTCTTGAAACTTACCCAAAATGCTCAAAGTTGGAGCTTGAAGAAGATGATGAAAATGAAGGATTTTCAAGAAACTCAAGAAGAAAAGATGTTTAGAATGGTGAAAGGATTTAGGAAATGTAATTAGAAGAAATTTTTGTGAAGATTAGGGAGATGAAGAGAGGGCTGGCCGTGTGGTTGCTAGAGAGAAGGAGGAGAGAAAAGTTGAAGAAGAAAGAAGAAGAAGTGATGAGAGAGAAAGTGTCTTGAAATTATGATTAAAGTGTAGAAGAAATTAGCTAAATGAAAGGCAATTATTTGCCTTGCATGGGCTGCCACCAGCCGTGCAAAGAGAGAGAGAGAAGAGAGAGTGAAAATTGGCTTCCAAGAGAAGCCAAAGCACATGGGTCAATGTTTGGGTCAAAGCTTCTTAAGGAAGCTTTGATTATTTAACCATTAAATTTGAATTAAAGTAGATAGATTTGACATAAAGTAGATTATATTAGGATAATGTGATAGGATTTTTATTACACACTATTATCCAATGGATAATAGTTACGATTGTGTCGGTATTTAATTAATCTGACAGATGAATTTTCGTTTGTATTGATTTATTTTTATCTGTTAGAATTTCTCGAAAATTATGAAACCTCGTAAACTGTGTCAAGTCTCGGGTTTAGTAAGATCCCCCGTCGACATGTCCATAGTCCAAGGTTCTCAGAGAAAACATCGCGTTTCTCTGGTTACGCTTCGATGCACACGTAAAACGAGGAATATATTAAAATATTCGACGGTTCTGGAAAATTCCCAAAAAATTCCAAAAAATTGCAAATATTATAAAACGACTATTCGTCATATAATTTTCCAATTTTTGAAGCACTACAGTCGTTTTCCCGACTCTGCTCGAGTTTCTCGCAAAACGAGGAATATATTAAAATATTCGTCGTTTTCGAAAAATTCCAGAAAAAATCACATAAATCACAAATATTAGAAAATGACTATTGGCGGCAAAATAATTAGTTTCCGGAGCGTTACACGACGACCTCAGGCAATTCTCATTCGGTTCGCGCACGTAAAACGAGAAATATATTAAAATATTCTGCGTTCTCAGAAAAATCCAGAAAAATTCTAGAAAATCCCAAATATTGTAAAATGATCATTTATCCTGAAATTATTAATTTTCGGGACGTTGCAACACTCCCCTTCAAATAGAAATTTCGTCCTCGAAATTTTCATCCCTTCGATCAAACATTAACGTGTTTCTTCATCTTATTTTCTTACCCTCAGATTGTGTCTCTAGTTACGTCAATTTAGATCACCCTTACCAACGCGATCTCTATATCTTTGCGTTGCTTTATTCTTCTATTCTCAATCTTCACGCGAAGTTTCTCCTAAATCAGACTCTCTCTGAATTGCACCGGGTTTAGTTTGATGATGTGGCTGGATCGGTGACATACTTTCGCGATCATGACATATGGAAGATATCATGGAGATTTAGAAAGAAAGGATGACAGAATCTGTTGACAAGCTATTGAACCAAACCCGGAACGAAATTTGATATAGTTCAAAGAATTTTGGAATGGGTTTATTAGTGACCCGACAGGACGACACTGAAACTAGACGTCATACTCCTTCAAAAACTCTAATCACCTTTCTGTCTCATGTTCAGCCCCTTTTTTTATCGAATGGACACTTCAGGTCCTTGTGATTGCTAAAGGCGTTGATCGTAGCAAGTGTCTCCATATTCTCAGAGAAATTTTAACTGCGGCTAGCACCAAACCGTGAGTTAGGCAATTCCCAATGTGTCCTCAACTACCTTGAGGTGTAAGTCACAACTTTCCCAACCTTGCATGAACACATATCCTAGATTTTACTGTGAAGCATAAAATTCTCCAAACAGTTCCCTGGGATTAGGTAGAATCAAATCTGACAAGCATTCGAATGTCTCCTCGACCTTTAAAACCTTTCTTCACTCGCGTTAGTCCATAGAAGTTTTGATTCTCTTCTTGCAAACTGAGCAAAATATCCAGCTATCTTGGAGGATCCATTGATACTCCTTCAATCTTTGTGTCTTCTTCGATAAAACTAACTAATTCCACCAGTTATGTGTCTCTTTTACGGTCTCCGATCTTTCCTTTTGAAGAACTGCTTCAATCTCTTGGAAATCCACAACAATCCCTCTGTTTGGAATTTCATGATCCAAAACTGAACCTTCTCAATTAAGAATTTGTACTCTGATACTTTGGCATTTACTCTCTCTCTTTTAAAGTCGGAAAACTATGCCGAGACGTCCAACGTGTATCTCCATATTTTCGAGAATAGATCAGAATGTCATCATTAATGGCAATGACAATTTTGGTCTAGGTAAGGACAAAAGATACAATTCATGTCACTCATGAATACGACAAGAGGATTTGTTATTCCGAACGGCATCACGAGACACCCATAATGCCCATAGCGCATTCGAACTCATTTCGGGGACATCCTCAATCTCCCGCGAATTTAATGATGACGAGAACGTACATCTTTCTCCGAGGATACTCGCCCTTGATCATAGTCTCGTTTGTTTGACGATGGTGCTCATCTCACTAAGATGTTCCATTCTTCTCCTTAACTGACAGCACTGTAGTTCATCACGAGAAACTTACTGACTACAATGGTGATAGTCATATTCCCTTTTCTTTTGTCCTCTGCAAAAGGTAACACGTATCCTTGGATTTCTTTTCCTCACAAAGCTTCAACTTTGTTGGCTGTTACGAACTCAAAAGCCTTAGTTTCGAAAATCACTAAGGTTCTTATCGTAACGCTCTAGCAGATAATGACCAGAAAATAACTTATCAATCTCTGAAATCATGAAATCTAATATGTATGATTCTTGGTAAGCAAGATAGATCAACAAAAGGTTCAATCTTTAGCAGAAATAGGATAGATTAAACAAACTTAAGTGTCAACGATAAGTCTTAGTAACAGAAATGGAAACAACTACGTCAAAGATATGAAAGATACAGATGAATCCAAATGATCCATACAGTCACAAATTGTAAAAGGAAAGGGTTACCCCCAGAATTATACAGCACGATTATCGGATCGTCATTTGAGGCGTAACTTCCCTTGTTTAGATCTCCAAATGTCGAGGTCTGATTGGATCTACTACTACTAGCACTTTCCCTACGGGTTGGGTGTTGTTGTTACTTTCTTGGTACCCATGAACATAGTTCCCATTTAACTTATTAGCTTTCCCATCATTCCTCCTTTGGAATCTAGGTAGTCCATGGTTATCCCAAGTCTAACTTTCCTTCAATAGATTTTAAACCACAACTTCCAATTCTCATTACTGTACGGTCCTCTGATCTTGGTGAATTGTCGCATCAACTATCCTTCATATCTCTCCTGCGATCGTAACCATACTTTGATGGTCTTATCCTACGCTCATATGTGTATGTCTGCCACGAGCCAGTGTCTTTCTCCGAAGATGAACCAAACATAACACAATAAAAGAAACGTAATTATTTCAAACAATATTGCCTCCCTTCGGAAGCTAAACACAAAGAGTCACACAATGCACACCATTCAAGCAAGACAAGCTAATTTACGAATCTTAACAGCTTCCAGCCCGAACTTCTTCATTCTGCCTCCACAGTGTAATCTCTCGTAAGTTGTCCGCTTCCAAACTGCTTCACGAACCTAACTTACACCAACTATTTCTTTCTCCAGAAGATCGATTTTCCAAAATCCTTTGATCTCCTCACAAAAGAATTCCTATTTTCCTAACACAGTACGCCTAGGAGAAGTCATAGTTTCCTGTACACACGAACATTACATATTGAGTAGGCCAGTCCTCAACATCATGTAACGCATAACAAACGGTAGCTATCAACATTCAACCTACAAAGAAGTCATGTATTCCTTTCCCATCATCTCAATCAAGAGACAAGAAAGTGCACAACGGACCAAATTCTAATATGCCTAAACATAGCAAGTCCATACCCTACTCAACAGGATGAACTGCTCGATACCACCTAATGTAACACCCCTTGATGTAGCAATCGGAGCATAATCGTCATTACACCATAGTTACTAAATCCAAGTGTGTCACAGTCATGATAACAGTAATTTAAATTCTCAAGAGTCTATATTTTTTTTTTCGACAATATGCAAAGGTAGAAAATATGAGCCTCGAATGAAATATAAATATATTCAAGTCATAATACAACCACTGAAATAAAAGTCATTTTCCATATATATGCATATTTTATAATCATCTTTAATACAAATCACTGATAACATATAATATAACAATTACAGAGTCAAATAGAATACAGCGGGAATAAAACACAAAAAGGGGGAAAAGTAGTGACCCAAGGATAGGTACTACTAGCAGACAAAGCTGCAACCCCAGATGCACATACGACGCTCGGAGTCCCAGTCAACAAGTCAGGCATCAATGCCTCCACGCAACTGCACTCGTACGTAGCCGAAGAAACCTTGTCCAAACGCCCAATCCAATCAACCAAAGTGTGGTCCCTCCTTATCTTCCTCACGATCTTTTATCAATATAAGTATAAAACAGACATACAAGGATATAGGAAAGAGGTGAGACACCCATCCTTCATTACCATTATGGCAGTAAGAAAACGACACGGCGCAGAGCGCCCATAAAGCAATACAGTTCATATATTTATTAACGGCATCAGCGGAATTTATAACAAAAGCAATGCAATTGTAAGCAATAATAAGAATTAATAATAACAAGGATATTTATAGTAAAGTAGAACAACAACAGGCAATAGCAGATAGATTACAATAGTATTTCCAAGAATCAACACAACAATCAGACAATCATCACAGTAATAATAATCAAATCAGTCACAGTTACAGGAAATAAACATGAATAATGACAGAATATATCATAGTTCATATGCATGCTTTCCCAAAGTCCTACTCCATGGAGCTAAACCCAAACAGTCGGAGAGAAAGATCAGGAGACATGTACGTGACTCGGTACGCCGAGGCCGTGCTATCAATAAATTTTCTCGTGCACAATCATGGCATTGCACAGACATTCTACACTAGATCACGATATAGGACAGTGTCTCGGTCCGGATCGTCGGTGCGTTTGCATCGGTCTACCCCATGGGCAGGAGAGCTACCAACCTCCCATTGATGAGGAACCCGCACCCCGACGCCCCCAAGGTCAACCAATGACCTACACTTATCTATTCGCACCCGCACTAAGGTGTGTTTAATCTCCTAGGCAACTTGGCCTTACAACAGTCCATAAGGACAATCACAATGCATAAGACACTATGCATGAACATGTATGATCCACAATCTCATACAATTCCATAATATGCCACATTAGGCCAATATAAGCATCAATATACAAATGGTCACTCACATGGACCCATAACATCATAATACAAGGATTAAGTCAATTGATGCGTCCTTAGGTTCATTATGAATCCTAACTTAGAATTTGTTTCCCTTTTCAAGGTTCATGTTCAAAAACAATACTTGAAATCAATTTAATATTCCAAGGCAATCCGATTTCCTATAACTTGTAAATTAATTAAGCTATTAAGCCTCACACTCTCTTGTTCTTCACTCACTTAGAATCACCTTAAGTTTTACAATGGTCCCATTCTTAGTCTTCTAAAATTTATGAAGTCTTGACTACACTAAATTCTTCCAATTTATTAGTTGTCCATTTATTGCATAGGTTTCTAATTACCTAATCACTTATGCTTCCAACTTATCAAAACCACATACTTACCTAAAATTTGCCCTAGAGGTCGTGGCCTCACAATGGTTACAATCCCAAATTCTCTCAAGTCATCATACTACATGTCATTCCCTTAATTCATTTAAGTGTTCACTTAACAAATTAGTTCACCAAGAACCCTAATCTTTATGCCTCAAAACCGTAGCCATCATTTAGGCTTCAATCTCAAACTTTTCTTCCATTAAATTCCACTTTGTCACTTGATTAATTCTAGTCTTATGCTTGTTACACATTAACCATAATTTATCCAATTTTCACCCTAAAACCGTAGCCCTCCAAGAGAGGTTCCCAAATGTTTTTCTTCCATTTCCAATCACATAATCCAATCCAACATACCATTATATACAACAAATCAATCTAAGGTCACAATTATCACATTATATGTTACACTCTTAATTCACTTAAATTTAGATCATCAAAATCAATCCATTTGTCTTTTTACCAAGACCAAAACCGTGGCACCCATCTTGGGTATTAAACTCTCAAAGTCTTCTATTCATTAGTGTTAATACTATCAATTCAATTTTTGATTACATGAGTCTTATTTCACTTGTATACAAAATTAATTCTCATCCCTAACTTCTAGTCAAAACCGTGGCACCATGTTGAGGTAGGAAACTCCAAATTTTCCATTTAACAACCCCAACATGATCAAGCACAATTAATATATCAAACATATTTAATAGCATAATCAAGTATCAATCAAATTCAAGAATACTAAATCATACAAAATTTATAATTCAAGCAAGCATACAAAGAGCATACAAGGATGGATTCCTCCATCAACACACATACAAGTCTCCTCACCACCATAAGTGGTTGAAGTGAGTAGTCTCCCTCTTACCAATGTGTAGAAAACAAGAAGAACACCAAGGAAGCTTCTTGAATTTTCGGATTGCACCTCTCCAAAAACCCTAAAAATTCAACTTTGTTAAAACAACATCAAGGCTTGAAAAATGAACCATGGATGGTCATTAAAGAAACCATAATCACGAAAATGAGAGAGGAGAAAGAGTGGTCTTGAAACTTACCCAAAATGCTCAAAGTTGGAGCTTGAAGAAGATGATGAAAATGAAGGATTTTCAAGAAACTCCAAGAAGAAAAGATGTTTAGAATGGTGAAAGGATTTAGGAAATGTAATTAGAAGAAATTTTTGTGAAGATTAGGGAGATGAAGAGAGGGCTGGCCGTGTGGTTGCTAGAGAGAAGGAGGAGAGAAAAGTTGAAGAAGAAAGAAGAAGAAGTGATGAGAGAGAAAGTGTCTTGAAATTATGATTAAAGTGTAGAAGAAATTAGCTAAATGAAAGGCAATTATTTGCCTTGCATGGGCTGCCACCAGCCGTGCAAAGAGAGAGATAAGAGAGAGTGAAAATTGGCTTCCAAGAGAAGCCAAAGCACATGGGTCAATGTTTGGGTCAAAGCTTCTTAAGGAAGCTTTGATTATTTAACCATTAAATTTGAATTAAAGTAGATAGATTTGACATAAAGTAGATTATATTAGGATAATGTGATAGGATTTTTATTACACACTATTATCCAATGGATAATAGTTACGGTTGACAGAAGTCAGTATTTAATTAATCTGACAGATGAATTTTTCGCTGTATTGATTTATTTTTATCTGTTAGAATTTCTCGAAAATTATGAAACCTCGTAAACTGTGTCAAGTCTCGGGTTTAGTAAGATCCCCCGTCGACATGTCCATAGTCCAAGGTTCTCAGAGAAAACATCGCGTTTCTCTGGTTCTGCTCAGTGCACACGTAAAACGAGGAATATATTAAAATATTCGACGGTTCTGGAAAATTCCCAGAAAATTCCAAAAAATTGCAAATATTATAAAACGACTATTCGTCATATAATTTTCTAATTTTTGAAGCACTACAGTCGTTTTCCCGACTCTGCTCGAGTTTCTCGCAAAACGAAGAATATATTAAAATATTCGTCGTTTTCGAAAAATTCCAGAAAAATTCACATAAATCACAAATATTAGAAAATGACTATTGGCGGAAAAATAATTAGTTTCCGGAGCGTTACACTGACCTCAGCAATTCTCAGCTCAGTGCGTACGTAAAACGAGAAATATATTAAAATATTCTGCGTTCTCAGAAAAATCCAGAAAAATTCTTGAAAATCCCAAATATTGTAAAATGATCATTTATCCTGAAATTATTAATTTTCGGGACGTTACAAGTTTTGTCTTCCTTAAGGTAAGAGGGAGATTACCCTTATCAACCATATGTTGGTGGTGAGGTGATGACCTTGTTTGTGGTGAAAAATCCATAAGGATTTATTCACTTGTATGGTTTAAGCTTGCTTTATTTATGGTTGGTTTATTTTTAAGCTTTGATTATATGCCTGTTTAAGTAGATTATATGCTTATATGCTTGTATAAATGCTTATGGTTGCATGATGAATATTGTGTGAAGTAGAATATGAGTTGTATGATGAGGAAAATTGTATGAAGGTTCCAAAGAACCTAGGGGAGGCTCACGGTTTTGACTACTACAAAGGAAACAAGATGTTTCAAATTAATTCTTAAGTTACGGATTAATGATTTTAAGGATAAAAATTGGATTAAAGGTTTTGGTAAAGGATTTTGAAGATGAAAAATGGTTTTGTAAAGGATTTTAGTAATGAAAAATGATTAAGTATGAATATGAAACCTAAACCTAATTTTCGGCCAACACACCAAAGTGTGGTATTTTAAAACCCTAAATTATTTTATCTAGTGTGGACTTTGATAATTAGTTAACAAGAATTAGAGTTAAGGAATTTTTAGTAGAAAAAGGAAAATGGATTTAATGGTAGGAATTAAATTAGTAAGTAAGCTATATTATTTAAGTAAATTAAAGAAATCAAATTTTTGGAAAGAACCATAGAAAATAATATGTAAAGAATTTTTAGAAAAAAAATATTTTCAGAAGGCCAAAATATATATATATATATATATATATATATATATATATATAAGGATTTTATAAAATAAATTTAGAAAGTTGAGAAAAATATTTTACGTAAGTGAAAAATGCTAGAAAACCATTACGCGATTTAGAAGTTACTATTTTTAAGCTACGTGATTGATTTTTATGTTACACGATTGAGAAAATAATTTTAAATCTTTACACGATTTTAAAACATTTGAAAATATTTAAGTGATTTAGGAAACGTTTGAAATTATTTATGTGATTTAGAAAACGTTTAAAAATATTTATGTAATTTAAAAACGTTGGAAATTAATTAAGCATTTGTGAAAATGTTGAAAAATATTACGTAATTTGAAAACGTAAGAAATACGTCACGCTGTTTCAAAAATGCGATAAAATGTTTACGCGATTGGAAATTATAGCAGTTGGCTGTCGGGTTGCCGTGGTGGGCCCCGTTATGTTGAAAAATGATACTGTTGAGAAATGACGCGTATTTGTGAAATACCATAAAATAATGGTTGTATGTATTTTTGAATCATACATCATGCATGGAAAAGTATGTCAAGTAAGGCGATTGGCGTAAGAGATAGAAATTACACCTTCATGCGAGTGAGAATTGCGTAGTTACGATCTTCAGTGATCTTGGGGACATCGGGGTGTGGAATGTCATATGTGGCCAGTTGGTAGCACCACTGCGTCGTGGTATCCTTTGTAAACACACCGACGGTCTCGATGGAGTTACTATTCTTTTTGTGATTGGTTGAGAATGACTGTATCGGCCATGTTGCGCACCATGATTTAATATATTGGCACATGATTTGAGGCTAACGATATGCAGACATGTACTCCCCATCATTCTCTCCGAAATTGTGTTTAGCTCCATGGAGTAGGAATTGGGTCGTTGTACAATGCATAACTAGTCAGCATATTGGTGTGATAATTATGCCTATTTATCTGTTTTCTATGATATGACTGTATGTGATATATTGTACCTGTATCTTTTACTATCATTTTCTATACTGCCTCATTGGTATTGATGAAAAGGGATCTCACCTCTTTATTATATTGTATTTGTGTATTGTATGTATTTGATGAAGACCGAGGAGGCAAGGAAGCTGATAAGTCTTTTTACTATCAGTAGCTGGTTTTCTGTATTTGCTTAGTATGGCGGCGATGCGTCAAGTTTTAGGATTTGTCACAGTTCAATTCCACGGTGGAATTGATGCTTGGCGAGTTAACTTAGATTGGGAAAGGTTTGTGTATACCGGGGATCTGACTCTGACTTTAAGAGGTATTAGGGATGGTACTCCTATCATGACACAACACGTGTCTGTGCGTTTAGAGTTTTATATGCCTATACGTGAGATTTGGAGTAGGAATAATAATACTTATACTCCATACGAGGAATCCATGATGTCGACTGCCAGGACACCAACCGGGCGTGTGTTGTATCTGCCAGGTTTCTTTGATGACAACACTGAGGATGAGGAGGAGGAGGATCCTAATGAGAGCCTGAACCTTTAGTTTGATGGAGTTCTGGTTTAGTAGTTTTATTTTGGTGTGTACTGTATATATAACTTTTGAGGGTGAAATTATGTAAATTATTTATGAAAAAGGTTTGTAATATGTAATATAAGGTGTGTTAGTTTTAATTTTATTTTATGTTTAAAGTTTTTATTTATTATCTGTTATTCCACAAAAAAAATTTTAAAATCAATGTTTTTACAAGATTAATTCTTTTACAACTTGGGTAAGTTATATTAGGATTAGTCTTAAATGTGATACCCTATGGTGGGTGTTGCAGATTGTATAACCTTTCTGCGTACACCGGGAAAGTTTGCTGCTTCTTGTATGGTTCTTGTGATGCAAGGAGGCATTCCACACTCCGTTCTCTTGATTCCCTGACTGTTGTGGAGGCACTTGTCCAAGTTCTTCCATTGCTTTCATAGTTTCTCTTCCTAAGTGCAGTGGGATATGTAGGAGGGCTCCAAGTTTGGAAAAAATCCCTTCGAGCAACTTAGGATGATTTGAAGTAACTTGGAGTGATTGTGAAGCCTGCTGCAGCTCTGGTGGAACAGTTTTTTGATGTGCAGTAATCTCCGGCTTATCAGCCAGAAAGAGATGAGTGCTAGTTTCTGGAAGAACCTTGGAGAAGGTAGTGATCGATAGCTATCATTGTCAACAATGCCCTATCTTTCTAGTGGGTATTCTTGACCTTTTTTGTTTTGAAGGAACCTTTTATGTATTCCTTTTTGTTAAAGCTGAAGATGTATGGAATGTGAATGATAATAAAATTTCTTTTTCTAAATTTTGTATCTTCTATTTTCCATTTCCATTCTCTGCTTTTTCTTTTTCCTTTAGGGTGAACTCCAACACTCAACCTGTAATGTTACCCCTAGCTTAGCACTTGGCTAGTACAGTGAAGTGGCAAGATAAAGTTTTCATGCCCCCGAGTGACGGTATCAGTGCTTTTTCTGAAGCCACGATTCATGTTACAACATGGGGTTAGGAGTTCTAACCTAGGGACGTTTATGACCAAGCCATTTGTCCTTCCTTTAAACATCATGGTTTGGGTTGACTCCACGTCGTTTGACCTCATGGGCATTTTGGGTATAGCCGGGGTCTATGAAAAAAATTTAGACTCAACTTATAGAGGTTGCGTGACGCTAGGTTTGCTATGCAATTGTCCTTTCAACTGCTTCGACAGTTGTGAGGGCCATGTGCCATGCTTTAATTGGATAATCGTGCTTAGTGTTTTGCGTTGCATGATGGGCAGTTTTTGAAAGCTGAGAGGTTTTGACAAAATTGTCCTATAACCATCTTATCCTTATAAATAGGGTCTGTGGGCGCATCATTCATACTTTTACTATTGCTGATCCTTTTCTGGTGACTCATGCGTAGTGGAGAAGCGTAGTAGTGAGTGGTGTTCAACTGTTTTCATTCTCTTCTTTCACTCTATCCCATTTTTTATTCACGGTATGCCTTCTCATGCCCTTGTTTTTATCTTTTTCTTTGTTTTTGGAGAATTCTTTTTGTTGTGGGGCATTCTCTATTTTCTTTTTTGTAAAAGAGTAGGGATACCAGTGTTTATGGTTCCCTTATTGATGTTGTTCTATGGAGCACCCCCTCTGTCGTGTCATGGACGATAGAGGTGTCCTTTAGAGGCTAAGACCTTTATAGGAGTAGAGGCTGGTATTCGTAATATTGGAAGGTGGATATGGATATGAATCTTTAATGATCTCTTCCGTAGTTCACCCTCTGTCATGTCTAAATCTATTCATTCAATATTGTTGATTCTAACATTAACTTATTGGCCTCCATAGGTGTTTTCAGGAGCTTCATGGTAAGGAGAAAAGCTTCGAGACAAAGGGTTCTGGCCATCGAAGAGCCTTTAATGCTTGCCCCTATGAGGAATATGTATTCTTAGGTTAGGGATGACATCTGGGATCACCTGTCTGCATTTTCTTTTGAGGAGGACTTTAGGAAGGCTCTGATCTGTTTACAATTGACAGAAGATGGTGCTCAAGATTGTGAGTATCAAGTTTTGTCTCCGGAGTGGGATGAAAGGGTATGTTCCAATCGAGAAGCGGGCCTGCATTTCATGTTCCTGTATGAACATCTTTTTATATGATTGGGACTCTGACTTCCATTCACCGACTTTTAAGTTGTGATTCTTTGGACCCTGAACGTAACTCCTACCTAACTCCATCCTAATAGCTGGGAGAGTATACTCGCCTTTGAGAGGTTCTGCCGAGTAGTTAGACTACCATGCTCAGAGAGGACTTTTTCTATTTCTACACCCGATGTAGTCTCTAGGGTGTGGCATATCAGAAAAACTGGTTGACCATTCGATCTAGATCTGGGCAGAAGGTCTTCACCATTTTTCAAGATAGTTTTAAGGAATTCAAAGGGAAGTTCTTCAAACTGATGGGGGCGTCGCGAACTAATTCATTTTTCTTGAAAGCTAATGGAGAGTCGATTTTCCCACTATACTGGACATAACAGGCATGAAGTACTCCTCTTGGATTGATTGAGAAGGAGAGACATTATCTTGATCAGGGAAATACCAAGTATGTTGATTTTATAACCAGATGGGCCGAAGATTATGAGCTCATCAAATGCAAGGATATTCTTGACACCCCTACTGATGACTATCTTTTTGCCTTGCTAGGTAGGGGTTAGGTCGCCATTGTCCGGGGTCCACTTTTGATTCCTGTACTTTACATTTCCTATTCAATTGTTTGTTGACTTGTTTACTTTTCTTGTCTTATTTTAGTAAGCATGGCGTCTAGACCTATGCTTGTTACCCTAAAGGCTTTGAGGGCAAGGAAGGGAGGGGCAGGACCTTCCAACGCTCCTGCACCCATTGTTCCGGGTTTTGCCGATCGGGATCTAGTTGTTGAAGTGGCCCTTGATCAATCAGACTCTCCTACATAACCTCTTCAGAGAAGGAAGAGAAAAGCCACTAAAAACTCCACGGATCGAGGCAAGAGAGTGGCAATAGAGGGAGATGAAGAGGAGAAGGAAGACCTAATGCCCATAATTATGGGGCACGTGGACGCTGGGGCGTTTATTGATGGGCATTTCCTAAGTGATGACGTGGTGAAGTATATCAGTCAAAAGAATGCGATCGAGACCTATGGAGGTTCCAGACCATTGCACTTCGGGCTGTTGTTGAGGCCTACTGCCTTAAGAAGTCCATAATGGAGACTGATAGGAAGATGGAAGATCAACTAAAGGCGGTAGAAGAAAAGGGATCTCAGAAGCTTGCTTTGGCTCTTAAATAGAAGGAAGACGCTGAAATAAGAGTCACTGAGCTAGAAAAAGAGCTAGATGAGTCCAAGTCCACTAGGAAAAGAGAGAAATCCAAGTCCAACAAGGACATTGCCAACCTCGAGGCCCGTATAGTGCAATTAGAAAAGGAGAATGAGGAGTTGGACATGATCTCCGCGAGCATCGGTGGAGAGCAATTTCAAAATGTTATAGCCCAAGTTCAACACTTTAACCCCATTGTCGTTCTGGCCTTGGAAGACTTAAACTCTGAAATGGTTTTCTAGGATGGATACCTTGTGATGGTGAAGGAAATTGCTCAGGCCGCTACTGGGGTCCCTATGGCTGAGCCCTTGATTGTCGTGCTTGACTCAACGGGGCTACGGTGCCTAGAAGGAGATGGAGCAGAGGGTTGATTTTCCTTTTCCTTTGCCTTCCTTTGTCCCCTGCGTGGGACATTTTATTTTTGGCAAGACAATTACCTCAATTAGGGGGGCATTTTAATTTATTTCCTTTATTGTATTTGCTTCTTTTCCATGGTCCGCATTAGGTCTAACGCCTATTATAAATGTTCATTTGTTGGCCACTCGAAGGACTTAGGATTTTTTTAGTTTAATTAGAACCTTGGTCTAGGGTCCAACAGCCAAAAATATTAAGCATTCAGAATTACACTTGACTTAGGAAAAATTTAAAATCAAGACCTTAGTTTGGGGTCCAATGTCTAAAATGTTTTGGCACTTAGGTTAGGCATAATTTAAGGTGATCCATAACCGGGGTCATTAATATTTACGGTTTACAGCGAAATGCCTGACACTTAGGAATTTTCGACTTTAGAATATGTTTGACATAAGGCATTTTTAGTGGATACCTAATGGTGGACCACGAATGTTGTAATCTGTATTACCACTTTATTTCATATCCACAGAATAGTCATGGCTAAGTGTTGAGGATTGGGAATGGACCCATAACTCATGACCAAAGCACTTCAACATGTTTTATGGGTTATTATTCCTCTTAACCAAGTCTGTTAAGTCCCATAGGGATGGGCTCAAGACATTCTCGAAGTGTTTTCCAGCTTAAGGGTCCTGATACTTTAAATATGCATAATGGTATCTGAATAACTCTATTTTATTGATATATTTGAGGATAGAAGTTCGTACAGAGTATGGATTTACCAATTGGGGCAGATCAAATATGAAGTAAACTAAGACTGTGCCTTAAGGGGCATTTAGCTGTAGTACTTTCTAAGTTTGTCTGCATTCAAATAATTCTTGATCGGCTTTCTTGTTAATGTCTCCAAGGTGTAAGCTCCTTTGCTAGTGTTAATCACGATGCGGTAGGGGCTTTCCTAATTAGGGGTTAATTTTCCCTGGGTGGAATTCCTTCCCCTGATGTCCGCTCTCCGGAGAACCAAGTCTCCTAGTTGGAACTTCCTTGGAACAACCTTCAAGGATATGTTTATGGCATGATACTTATACTTTGCATATTTTTTGTTGATAGATTACCATGGCAACAAACACTATTAGTAACTTATCATTGCGATCCGTCCTTGAGAAGAACAAATTGTTTGGGACAAATTTCCTAGACTGGTACCGGAATATGAGGATTGTCCTCAAGCATAAAAAAAAGTTGTATGTTCTAGAGCAGCTTATTCCTGAGCCACCAGCTGCTAATGCTCCTAAAGCTAAAAAGGATGCTTATAAGAGGCATCAAGATGATGCCTTAGACGTCGGTTGCCTCATGTTGGCCACCACGAACTCTGACCTATAAAAGCAACATGAGAACATGGATGCATACGATATGATCGTACACTTAAAGAAGCTCTATCAAGAGCAAGCTAGACATGAGAGATTCAAAGTCTAAGGCACTTTTTCAGTGCAAACTAGTAGATGGTAGCCCTGTTAATGCTCATGTGCTCTAGATGATTGAGTACATTGAAAACCTAGAGAGACTTGGTTTCCCTTTGGGCCAAGAGTTGGCCACTGATCTTGTCCTGCAATCATTGCTGGAAAGTTTCAGTTAATTTGTCATGAACTACAATATGAATGAAATTGACAAATCTCTACCAGAGCTGCTAAGCATGTTGAGAACTTCTTAGTAGAACATTAATAAGGGAAAGGGAAAGGTCGTTATTATGGTCTAAAAGGCAAAGGAAAAAAACCAGCTAAAGAAGCCCAAGGACAAACGGAAGGGCAAGGGTAAGAAGAAATTCAAACCCAGCACTTCTGCTTGAAACCTATGGGCGGAGTGGCTAAGAAAGGTACTTGCTTCCACTGTGGTCAGACCGGACATTAGAAGAGGAACTGCACCAGATTCCTGGAGGAGCTTAAGAAAAAGAAGGGAAATGAGACTTCTACTTCAGGTATTTTTTTTTTATAAAAGTCAATTTATCTACTTATGCAACATGGGTATTAGATATTGGATGCGGGTCTCACATTTGTGTAAATGTGCAGGATCTCAAGAAGAGTAGACCATTGGTTAAGGGTGAAGTCGACATACTAGTTGGAAATGGAGCAGGAGTTGTTGCTTTAGCCATAGGGACTTATTATTTATCATTGCCCACTAGGCTTGTTGTTGAATTTGACAACTGTTATTTTGTGTCTGCTATAAGTACAAATATCATTTCTATTTCTTGTTTGGATAAGAAAGGCTTTACATTTATTATAAAGAATAATAGTTGTTCTATTTATTTACATGATATTTTTTATAGAAGTGCACAACTGAGTAATGGACTTTATGTCCTCGATCTCGATATACCTGTTTATAACATAAATACTAAGAGCTTCAAGTCAAATAATATGAACCCATCTTATCTCTGGCATTATCGTTTGGGCCACATAAATGAGAAACATATCTCCAAATTCTATAAAGATGGATTCTTGGACTCATCTGATTTCGATTCATATGAGATATGTGAGTCTTGTTTATTGGGGAAGATGACAAAAGCCCCATTCACTGGACAAGGTGAAATGGCTAGTGATCTTTTGGGCCTCATACATAGTGATGTGTGTGGACCCCAAAACACATTGGCTAGAGGTGGTTTTCAATACTTCATTACATTTACTGATGATCTTAGTAGATATGAGTTTGTGTATGTAACACCCCAAAATTTATTGATTTCATTATGGATATTCATTTTATAATATTTGAGATTTTCTGGAATTTTTCTAGAATTTTCTGAGAATGCGGAATATTTTAATATATTTCTCATTTTGCGTGCACATTGGGCAGAGTCAGGAAAATAACTGTAAGGTTCCAAAAGTTAGAAGATTATATGACGAATAGTCGTTTTATAATATTTGTAATTTTTGAAAATTTTTTGGAAATTTTCTGAAAACGTCGAATATTTTAATATATTTCTCGTTTCACGTGCGCATTGAGCGGAACCGGAGAAATGAGATATTCTCTCCGAGAACCTTGAACTATGGAAACGTTGACGGGGGATCTTACTAAACTCGAGGTCGGACACAGTTTACAATGTTTCACGTTTTTTAAGAAATTTTAACAGATGAAATAATAAAAACACTACAAAAAATTTATCTGTCAGATTAATTAAAACTGACTTCTGTCAACTATAACTATTATCCAATGGATAATAGCATGTAATAAAAATCCTATCATCTTATCCCAATGTAATCTACTTTATGTCTTAACAAATTCACTTTAATTCAAATATATTGCTATTTTAATCAAGTTTCTAGAAGCTTTGACCCAAGAAAGGACCTAACTACCCTTAGCTTGCTTGAGAAGCCTGTCAATTCCCTCTCTCCTCTCTCTCAATGCCGCGGTGATCACATGGCAAAAGGGGGGGAAATTGGTTCAATCACTTTAACCTAATTCACTCAAACCTATCACACTTTAACCTAGCAACTTCTCTCTCTACCTCTTCATCTTCTTCCTTACTCTCCCTTCTCTCTAAAACTCCAAAGCCAAACTGAAACTTGCAGCTCCTCTTCCACTCAATCTCTTCATCTTTTCTCTTCATCAACCACATATCCTTACTCTCCATCATCATCTCTACCACTTCTCTTCACAAGGTTTCACCAAAATCCTCCATCTCCATTTCTCTCCATTTCGGGTTACCACCTCCTCTCTCGCCATTTTCGTTTTCTTGCTTCCTTAAACTCATTTCTAGCTTCTCTTCATCATTCTAAAACCTTTTCCTTCCATACCCTACATCAAAACCTCTCATCTTTACTAATCTTCTTCAAGGGCAAAGTTTGAGACTTTGAGGTAAAAATCACAACTTTCTTTTCTTCTCTTCTCTTTTTCATGTTCTAAGACCATTTTCATGGTCAAAGATACTCTCTTTTTCATGTTGTGGTGCTGATTCCTTGAAGTTGCTTTCTAGGGTTTTTGGAGGAGCCAAAACAGAATTCAAAAAGGGCACCGTGGAGGCCATTTTTGTGCTCTCCTCTTTGGTAAGAGGGAGACCACTCTATTCAACCTATAATGGTGGTTGGAGGCTTGCTATTTGTGTATTTGTGAGAAACCCTAATATGGATTACTCTTTTAAATATTATTGTCTTATGATTAGTTCTTAGTTTCTATTTCTTCCTTTAAATTTTGTATGGATTTGATTCTTGATAATGTTGTAATTACCCTCATAGATTTGGAATTGATGAACTTGAGACAATTGCCCCTTGCCTTGTGCAAAGAGGCTTGCGGCCAAGTCCCCCATTGAAGGGGTGTGGATGTTTAAAATTCTTGTAACCAAATTGAATGGTGATAATTGGATGGGTAATGACTAAAGGAAAAATAAAAATACTTGGACCCTAGCCCTATGATGGCTCACGGCCATGAGAGGTAAAAATGGTGGAAATTATGACTTGGATGATGAAATTGACAAATGAGAAATTAGAGGACTATTAGGGATTCATAATGAGTAAATGTGATTAATCAAAGACTAAATTTGGTAACTTGAATAGTTTGACCTAAGAGAAAGAACTTGAGTGTGTGAGCTTGAGGGGATTTGAACTAAACACTTTAAGAGAATTCATAATAAGCTACTAATGCATCAAAAGTGAAAACAAACATGTGACTCAGGAATCTAGTGAGGGCTACGGTTTTGGGCCTAATTAAGATAGGAATGGATTAATCCAATGCAAAGAATTGGAAGTAGAAGGTTTAAGGCTTAGTATGGTTAAAGAATAAGAGTTTTAAAGATTCTTGAAAGTGATGGTAACAAAGAGTTAAAGTGACATGAAGTTGTCACATTAAATTAATAACATGTAACTTGAAAGAAGAAACCCATAATATGTATCATAATAACCGATGAGCACTTGAAAGTGGTATGGACATGAAACTTGACCTTAATGCAATTGTGGACCCCTATGTGGAATGAACATCTGACGAATGTGGATTACCAACGTATCTTGATATGACAATGTCAATAAATGAATTTATGTACGTTTGCATTTAAGTGTACCATTGTGAAATACAATAATGATCATACATGATTTGACATTGTGTCATCGTGCATATGTGTTGTCCGTTGGACACTGTTGGGAAGGCCGTGTGGGCCTAGGAGTTTGAATAACACCTATGTGCAGGTGCGAATAGACTAAGCGTAGGTGTCATATGTTGTTGACCCTAGGGGACGTCGGGGTGTGGGTGTCTCACAATAGACAGTGGTAACTCCACTGGGGCCGTGGGATAGACCAATGTGACACACCGATGATCCTGTCTGAGACGCTATCCTATATCACGATCAACTGTCGAGGTACCATGTATAAGCCATTGCGCAAACCTTTTTATGGAACAAAGCACACTTTGTTTTAAAGGCTAACGATATACTGGTATTACTCCTTGATCATTCACTCCGAAAATGTTTATGTCTAGCTCCATGGAGTAGGTTTTTGGGACACTTTTGCATTGTTAGTTGTCAGTCGCATAACTCATCGAGCATGAGCATTATTAACTGTGAAGTATGCTTACTATTATTTCTGTAATAATTGTTAGTTATTTGAACTATTGACTGTTGATGATACCTTTGTCATTTAAATGTTGTCATTTTGCTTCTATTGTAAATTTTAATGTTGTAATGTTTAAATGTATAAACTGTGTTCTATTTAGGCGTTCAGCACCGTTTAGTTTCCTGCTACTATTGTTGGTAATGAATGACGAGTATCTCACCTCTTTATTGTATATTTTGTTATTATGTATTATCATATGATTGTCTGAAGACGTTCGTGAAGAGGACAAGGAAACCACTGAGTTTCAGGGTTTCTAGCCGTATCTTGATTGAGATCGAGATTGCTGAGGATGTCATTTCGCCCCCGTGGATTCTTTGGTTATGTGCGGATCAATTTTCATGGCGGTCCAGATTGCTGGTATATCAACGTGCAGACTGATCGTTGTGTCTACCATGGCGAGTTGACGGTATCCTTAGCATGGGGACGATATGCTGCTTCTATTTTTGATTTCCATGCCTTTGTGTGGCTGGAATTTTACCTACCTGTGAGAGACATGTGGGTGGATATGTACTACACCCCACGTGACGACTCTTTCTTGTCCACGGCTCGGGCTCCTGCCCGCTGTTCCATCGTTCCGATGGATGTCTCATCGAACGATGAGGACCCTGAGGATGACCCCTCTACGATTCCTTCTCGTTCTCGTCAGTCTTAGGGACTATTTTCTGTTGGTAGCTACTGATGGCTAACCGGTTATATTTTTGGGAAGCCTGATGTCTGTACATGTTGGGGTATATTTGTATCTCTTTGGATGGGTACACATTTTGTTTCTTTTTGGTACATTTTGGAATTGTAATTAAACAGGCTTATATTTCTAGTACGACGTATATAATTATCCATATTGTGTATGATTGTATGTTTTATTCTACGCTGATTTTGTCTCGACCATTTTGATGGATGTTTCATTTGGAAAAGAACTTTAAATTTCAATTCATTTGACGCTATATATATTCATGAACAGGTATATACGTATATTAAGGGAAATTTTAACCGGACTCATTTTCAAAAAAAAAAAGTCTAAATTTTCCCGAATTAATTTAGGTGTCGTTTCACTATAGTGCGACGTTCCCTTTTCGTACCCATTATGACTATGAAAAAGGGGCGTTACACTGTCTTGGTATCAGAGCTTCCAGTTATATTTTCTTTTGGGTTATATGATTTTGGACTATCTTGTTTGTGCTGTGTGATTCTCTATGCTTTTGTTGTTTGGTATTCATAAGGATACATCTGACTTTCTATGTATTTTGCGTAGTTTAATTTGAGAAGAAGCGATGGCTCATAGAGGTGATATGGCTGCTGCCATAGAGGCAATACAAAAGATGGCTGAGGCAATGCTACAGTAGAACCAACAGACAGCTCAACAATAGGCTAGAACTGCACAATAGTTATAAGCTACGGCGGATGTTCAGAACTTAAAGGGATTTCATCGTGCTAACCCTCCACAGTTCAAAGGAGAGTTTGACCCTGAAAAAGCTACATTGTGGATCCAAGAGCTAGAGAAAATATTTGTAGGTATGAACTGTGCTGACGATAGGAAGGTGACCTATGCTGCATACAGGCTGATAGGAGACGCTGAGCATTGATGGACAGGGGAACAAAGGTTGCTATAAGCCGTAAACCGAGTGATAACATGGGAGGTGTTCAAAGAAAGATTTTTGAACAAGTATTTCCCGAAAGTGCTAGGCACGCAAAGGAAATGGAATGTCTGAGGTTGCGACAGGGAGGCATGACTGTGAGCGAGTACGCCGCCAAGTTTGAGAACTTGTCCAGATTCTCGACCTATTTTTAACTTCAACCCAATGAGATTTGGAAGTGCTGGAAGTTTGAAGAAGGCTTGAGGCACGAGGTGAAGAAAATTGTGATAGCTTTGAAGATCACTCAGTTTTTTGAGCTACTTGACACTTGCTGTCGATTGGAAAGTGTGGAACAAGAACATGAGGCGAGAAACAGAAATTTTGGGCCCGTTCGGTCCCAAAGAGGAGGTGGTAGTAACGCAAGTTGTTATCAAAAGAAGCCTTATTCCAGACCATCTGGAAGCCAACAGCCACAAAGATCTCAGGGAGGAAGCCCAATTGGAAGTCCAGGAAGGATGGGTCAGAATGCTGCAACTACTCCGAGGTGTATGAAATGTGGGAAGGAGCATTTTACAAAAGACTGCACAATCAAAGGAATTATTTACTTTCGGTGCGGGAAACCTGGTCACGTTTCTCGAGACTGTAACCAGACCAAGACGAAGCCATCCGTCAATGCTGCTAAGACTTCTAAACCACCAGTTGGAGGCAGAGTCTACACCCTGAGTGGTGCTGAGGCCTCTAAATCTGAGGATCTGATACAAGGAGAAGGTATCATAGAAGGTAATCTTTTAATTGTACTGTATGATTCTGGTACTACTCATTCTTTCATTTCACATGATTGTGTGAAAAGACTTGGATTGTCTGTGTCTTCCTTACCTTTTGAGTTAACTGTTTCGACTCCTACTGCAAAACCTGTTATTACTGCTAAAGTTTGTCTAGGTTGTCCTTTAATTGTGGAAGGTCGAATCTTTTATGTCGATTTGATCTGCTTACCATTATCTCAATTAGATGTGATATTAGGAATGGATTGGTTCTCTGCTAACCATGTCCTGTTAGAGTGTTCTAGGAAAACAATAGTTTTCCCTTTGGATGAGGACTCTAGATTTTTGACCGCCAACCAAGTGAAAGCTTTTATGAAAGAAGGAGCTCGGAGATACATGCTATAATCTTCTTTGAAAGTCGAGAGTGAGGTTGATGTAGACGCAATCTCTATTGTCCAAGAATTTCCTAAAGTTTTCCCTGATGATATACCTGGTTTGCCACCGGAACGAGAGGTCGAGTTTGCTATTGACTTGGTACCAGGAGCTGGCCCTATTTCCATAGCGCCTTACCATATGGCACCAGCAAAGCTAGTGGAACTTAAAAGGCAGTTAGAAGAGCTTCTGGAGAAACAATTCGTGAGACCCAGTGTGTCACCCTGGGGAGCACCTGTGTTGTTGGTTAAGAAGAAAGATGGGACTTCAAGATTGTGCGTAGATTATCGTCAGTTAAACAAAGTCACAATCAAGAATAAGTATCCATTGCCGAGAAAAAATGACTTAATGGACCAATTGAAGGGAGCAGCTGTATTTTCAAAAATCGATCTGCGATCGGGTTATCACCAAATCAGAGTGAAAGTGGAAGATGTTCCTAAGATAGCTTTTCGTACTCGTTATGGACATTACAAGTACCTGGTGATGCCTTTTGGTGTGACTAATGCACCTGTGATATTTATGGACTATCTGAATAGAATCTTTCATCCTTATTTAGACAGATTCGTCGTTGTTTTCATTGATGATATCTTGATCTATTCACGAACTCAAGAGGATCATGCTAAACATCTCAGCATAGTTCTCCAGATTTTGAAAGAAAAAGAGCTATATGCAAAACTATCCAAATGTGAGTTTTGGTTGGATGAAGTGAAATTTTTGGGTCATGTAATCTCAAAGGAAGGGGTTGCTGTGGATCCTTCAAAGGTAGAAGCTGTGCTACAATGGGAAAGGCTGACAACGCTGACAGAGATCCGAAGCTTCGTTGGATTAGCCGGATATTATCGAAGGTTTATAGAAGGATTCTCTAAGATCGCTGGACCACTCACCCAACTCACCAGAAAGAATCAAGCTTTCGAATAGACAGATTCCTGTGAAGAGAGTTTTCAAGAGTTAAAAAGGAAACTAACTATGTAACGCCCCTTTTCGAGAGGGGACGTCACATTATTCAATATAAAAGAAAATGTGGAAATTAAAATTCATGAAATCAAATTAAAGACCTGGTTCATTTTAGTTAAGCTTAGTTTGTCCAACTTATAGGTACGTGAGTAAAATGACGGTATATATATATATATATATATATATATATATATATATATATATATATATATATTGTTAATTATAAACCAAGTGACGAAAATTAAACAACAATAAAGAGTAAGACCTAAATAAAACTCACACTTGAATAACATGCATATATATATATATATATATATATATATATATATATATATATATATATATATATATATATATATATATATATATATATATATCGACATCAATTGTCCTTAGTTACAAGCCTGGAAATTTCCAAAAAAACAAAACTATACCTGCCCATAGGATCATACAAATATACCCCAGAGATATCAGAATATACAGCCCACCAAAAATAATACATCAGGCCCCCAAAATAAAACACTGGCAGCCATCAGCAACTACCAGTAAAATCAGTCCCTCAGATGAGGAGGGACCGTATTCGAGTCCTCAGCAGGATCCTCCTCTTCAGAGGAAACCTCCATGGGAACCATGGAACCACGGGCAGAAGCCCGGGCAATAGAATCAAAAGAGTCCTCCCAAGGGCTGTAGTAACGATCACCTCACATCTCACGGATGGGCAGATAAAATTCTAAACGTAGGCTGAGGTGGCAGGTAAGGATCGGCGCCTCGTGACATCTCCAGGCCAGGGAAATCGATACATCTCCCAGATAGACATAGCGGTCAGAACTCAAGTTGATATGCCAGCACTCTGGCCCTCCGAGGAAGGTTAGATGCACGTTGCCCAGAAATTCGCGCATGCATGCCTCCATGCTCCATAATAGATACTAGTCTTGCTCAGGCCAGAAGCCGAGAAAATCGGGAGGAGCTTCAGTTTCCATGTCGTCGCCTTTGGTAGATACAGTACACGCACAGGTAGCAGATAATAGGAATACTGAAAAGAGGTAAGACATCCTACCATCATTACCAATTATGGCAGCTAGGAATAATACGGCGCATAACGCCCATATAACAGTCCCAAAAATAATAACAACAATAATAAGCAGAAAGTGCATCTGTAAGCAGGTAAGCAGTTCCTGGCAGGCATTTATCATAATAATAATACAAACAGTTCAAATTCATATAGGGTAGTAATCATTAACAGTAAAACATCTCATGATGCACATGCATATGGTATTCAAATTTTCCTACTCCATGGAGCTAGACTCAAACAATCGGAGAGAAAGATCAGGGGATATGTCTGCAACTCGGATGATGCAGCCAAAGTGCTATAATCAGTAATTTCCACATGCACATCCAGGCATTGTACAGACATTCCACGCTCGATCACGATATAGGACAGTGTCTCGGTCCGGATCGTCAGTACATTTGCATCAGTTTGCCCCACGGACAGAAGAGCTACCAACTGCCCATTGTGAAGGACCCGCACCCCGACGCCCCCAAGGTCATAACACGACCTACACTAATCTATTCGCACTCGCACCAAGGTGTGTTCAATCTCCTAGGCAACTTGGCCTTACAACAGTCTACAGGACATTCATAATGCATAAGACTCTATGCATGAACATGTATGGTCTACATCACATACTATCCCATAATATGCCACAGTTGGCTCAAATAAGCATCAACACAACATTGGTCATTCATATGGACCCACAACATCATAATGTTGAAATCAAATAAGGTAATACATTTTTAAAGTCCATTATGCATTCTTATTCAAGATTTGCCATTCATACAAGAATCCATCACTAGGCAAGTTTCCATAATCGATTGAATTTCTTAACGCAGTCTATTCTCATAAAATCTCCCTTTCTAGAGGAATTCCCTTAACACATCCAGTTCCTTACTTTATTTTATTATTTATTTATTTTTTGTTTTGTAATATCATCATATGGAAGTCTTAGTATCATTTCACAATTATCCAACTGATTCTGCTATGGGCGCCTAGGCGCCATCTCTATAGTGCCTGAGCGTTGGTTGAGCGCCTGGGCGCTAAACACGAAGCGCCTGAGCGCTAACCAAGCCGCGTTACAGGGAAAATTTTCTGGGCATAGAGCGCCTAGATGCTCTATGCACAGCGCCTGAGTGCTAGTGCATTTCCAAGAGTTCTGTAGAATTCATTTATGCAGAACCGTGGCCCATTCAATCTCAAAGTTTTACAGTCATTTACTAACAATCCAAAACATGGTTTATGTCATCAAAACACACAATATAAATCCATATAATCATACAAATCAAACAACTACAAAATCATGGAAATAACACAATATGACAAAGAGAGTAATCCAACATGGATTCCCTCATCTACAACAACACACAAGACATTCCCTTAACCAAGATTGGTTGAGGAGGATCATCTTCCTCTTACCCAAGTGAAGAAATCAAGAGAAACCTCCAAGAATCTCCTTGCAAATTTTGGATTTGTGCCACCCAAAGCCCTAGAAGTTTCAACTTCATTAGAATAGCACAATAGCTTGAACAATGGAGTGTAGGTGATCACAAGAACACCCTTGAAACCGAAAATGAATAGAAGAGAAGAAGAGTCTTGAAGCTTACCCAAAAACCCTAACTTTGAAGCTTGAAGAAAGTGATGAAGATGGTGGAATTTCAAGATGCTCCAAGCAAGAAAGATGTTTAGGAGAGGGAGAGGATTAAGAAAATGTGGTTGGTTTGGATTTTTGTGATGGATGAGTGGGAGAGGGGCTGCTGGTGCTATGGGGTTTCTAGAGAGAAGGAGGAGAAAATAATATGAAGAAGAAGAAGAAAAAGAAGAAAAAGAAGTGCTAGGAAAAATGAAAATTAATGTAATGTAATTAATCAAATGAAGAGTAATCCTTCCCCACCCAAAATGATGGTCCAGCCATGCATGAAGGAGAGAGAAGAGGGGATGGGCTGCATTTGCATGGGGAAAATAGAAGAGGAAATTTCCAAGAAGCTTCCTCCAAGCTTACATGAGAAGCTTCGCACATTCCACGATAAAGTGAAAGTAAGGTTATATCCTAATTGGGCACACTAACACAGATAAATATTTACACTATCAGTATTGTTTTTCCTCCAGGGTAGAAGAGTTACTGATGATGAAAATAATATTTCATTATTCATCGGATGATTTTACAGTACCGCGATTTCACTTATCGGGTAAAATTCTCGAAAAAACGTAAACTTTGTAAATTGTGTCCGACCTCGGGTTTAGTAAGATCCCCCATCGACAAGTCCACAATTTAGAGTTTACCGGCCACAGGGAAGGCATTGTATCTTCCCGGGTCTGCACAGCTTGCATGCAAAACGAGGAATATATTAAAATATTCAACGTTTCCAGAAAAAATCTAGAAAAATTTCCAAAAATCTAGAATATTATAAAATGATTATTTGTAATTAAATAAACACTTTTCGGGATGTTACAAACTACATCACCCGTGTTAGTTTTACTTAATCCTAACGAACCATTTGAAGTGTACTGTGATGCTTCATATCAAGGTTTGGGATGTGTTCTTATGCAAAATGGAAAGGTGGTGGCTTACGCCTCGAGGCAATTACGAGTGCATGAGAAGAACTACCCAACACATGATTTTGAATTAGCTACTGTAGTGTTTGCATTGAAGATATGGAGGCATTACTTGTATGGAGCAACATTCAATGTCTTCAGTGACCACAAAAGTTTAAAATACCTATATGATCAAAAGGAGCTGAACATGAGGCAACGAAGATGGCTAGAATTTCTGAAAGACTACGATTTCCAACTTCAGTACCATCCTGGAAAAGCAAATGTGGTAGCTGATGCTTTGAGCAGGAAGATGGTCAGTGTTTCTACTATGATGATCAGAGAGAAAGACCTACTAGAACAATTCAGAGATGTATGGTTATTTGTGGAACTGGCGCCAGGAAAAATCTACATGAATATGGTCACGATCTCGAATGATTTAATGGACGATATTCGGGAAAAATAGAAGGTCGATAAGTTCTTGCAAGAGGAAAGAGAGCTGATACAGCAGGGCGGTGTATCAACACTGAAGGAAGGAAATGATGGAATCCTGAGATTTTAGGGTAGAGTCTGTGTGCCTAAGGATGAGGAACTCAGGAAATACATACTTGAACATGCTCATTCGAGTCAGTTGAGTATGCATTCGGGTATGACCAAAATGTATCAAGACTTGAAGAAATTATTTTGGTGGCATGGAATGAAAAAAGATATCGCTAGATGCGTGTCATCTTGTCTGGTTTGCCAGAAAACAAAGATTGAGCACCAAAGACCAGCTGGACTGCTACAACCCTTGACTCTTCCCAAATGGAAATGGGATGGTATCGCTATGGATTTTGTTGTTGGATAACCAAGGACTAGGAAAGGATATGACTCAATATGGGTAATTGTGGATCGACTTACAAAGTCAGCTCACTTTTTGCTGATCAACATAAAATATCCGTTGGAGAAGTTGACTCAGATATACATCGGTGAAATTGTCAGACTTCATGGTGTGCCTACGAGTATTATTTCTGACAGAGACCCGAGGTTTACATCGAAGTTTTGGCAGAGTCTTCAAGAGGCTATGGGAACCAAGTTGCGATTGAGCTCCGCATACCATCCGCAGACAGATGGTCAATTAGAAAGGACAATTCAGTCGTTAGAAGATTTATTGAGAGCTTGCGCTATAGAGCAGACTGGAAGTTGGGATGAAATCTTACCGTTGGTAGAATTCACCTACAACAACAGTTATCATTCAAGTATAGGGATGGCACCCTATGAGGCTCTATATGGACGAAGGCGCCGGACACCTCTGTGCTAGTATCAAGATGGGGAACGGCTTACCGTTGGACCTGAACTTATCCAACAGACAACTGAAAAAGTCAAAATGATTCAGGAGAAAATGAAAATGACTCAAAATCGGCAAAAGAGTTACGCGGACAAAAGGAGAAAACCTCTCGAATTCGAAGAAGGAGAGTATGTCTTCTTGAAAGTCACACCTACGACTGGGATCGGTCGTGTTCTCAAATCTAGAAAACTCACTCCAAAATTCCTCAGACCTTACCAAATTCTTCATCGAGTAGGTCCTGTCGCTTACCAAATAGCTTTACCCCCTTTTCTTACAAGATTTCACGTTTTTCAAAAAATTTTAACAGATGAAATAATAAAAATACTGCAAAAAATTAATCTGTCAGATTAATTAATACTGACTTCTGTCAACTATAACTATTATCTAATGGATAATAGCATGTAATCAAAACCCTATCACCTTATCCCAATGTAATCTACTTTATGTCATAACAAATCCACTTTCATTCAAATATATTACTATTTTAATCAAGTTTCTAGAAGCTTTGACCCAAGAAAGGACCTAACTACCCTTAGCTTGCTTGAGAGTGTAACGCACCTAAATATACCAACTGCAGCGCAATCATCATTACACCACAGTTACTAAATCCAGGTGTGTCACAGTCATAATAACAGTAGTTTCCAAAATTTACGAGTTTAATTTTTCCTTTTTAGCATTTATGCATAAGCAGAAAATACGAGCCATGAATGAAATATAAATGTATTCAACCCTTAATACAACCATTGGCATGAAATCACGTTCCTTATATATATATATATATATATATATATATATATATATATATATATATATATAGTTTATAGCCAATTTACACGAATTACTGATAACATAGAATATAATAATTACAGAGTCAAATAAAATACAGCGGGAATAAAACATTAAAGGGGAGGAGTAGTAACCCAGGGATGGGTACTACCAGCAGACAAGGCCGCAACCCCATATGCACATGACGCACGACGTCCCAGTGGACACGACAGGCATCAATGCCACCACGCGGCTGCACTCTTACATGGTCGACGAAATCTTGTCCAGATGCTCATGACAATCAACCAAGGTATAGTCCCTCTTTATCTTCCTCACGATCTTTTATCAAATATAAATGTAAAACAAAAATGCACAAATATAGGAAAGAGGTGAGATTCCCAACTTTCAGTACTAACATGGTAGCAAGAAAATAAACGGCGTCGAACGCCCACATAAGACACAGTTAATACATACAAGTACAGTAATACATGAAAGCAATTAACGAGAGTAAAGCAGCAAAGAACAATAGATAACATTATCCATAGCCAGCTAGCAACATTAGCATTACTAAGAGTCAAATAAACATCGCAGTCATAATAGTAAACACATTATCCAATTATAAATGCTCAATGGACCATGTGACTGACAACTCACAATGCAACAAGGGTACCAAAGTTCCTACTCCATGGAGCTAGACATAAACATCTTCGGAGTAAATGATCAAGGAGTAATACCAGTGTATCAGTAGCCTTAAAAATACAGTGTGCTTTCTTTCATAAAATTGTTTACGCAATGGCTCACACATGGTACCTCAACAGTTAATCGCGATATAGGACAGCGTCTCAGGCTGGATCGTTGGTGTGTTGCATTGGTCTATCCCACGGCCCCAGCGGAGCTAACACTGTCTATTGTGAGACACCCACACCCCAACGCCCCCAGGGTCAACAACATATGACACCTACGCTTAGTCTATTCGCACCCGCACATAGGTGTTATTCAAACTCCTAGGCAACATAGCCTTCTCAACAATGTCCCACGGACAACACGCATGCATGATGACACAATGTCCAATCATGTATGTTCATCAATGATGCATTCAATATAAGCATTGCCTCAATGGCACATAAGCATTATTCAACGATCAACATGACATATCAACAATACATCTATTAAAAACATTGCCTCAATGACATATCATCATTTCTTATCTCATTGAATACTGAATCAATAACTGCATAACCCACACAGGGAATCACACTTGCATCAATAATTCTCACTAGGAATATATGTTCCTACATACCACAATTTCCATGTCATGGATCTAAGAATTCCATTTTCAAAATCATTTCTTCTCTATTGGTATGAATACATATTCCTATCACATTTAAGTAAAGTAAAATCCTTGAATCCAGGGTTTTTAGGTTATGTTTGAGTTACAAAGGACAAAGAACCATAATCTCAATCATTTCCAGCTCAAAAATCTCATTTTTGGGTCTTGGTAATCGATTATATCACCCTGGTAATCGATTACCAGAATAGAATCTTCAGTGTCGATTACAATCTCATTGTAATCGATTACATGATTCCCAGAACCATGATTCGTAACTTCAAGGCCCTGGTAATCGATTACACAGCTGTGGTAATCAATTACCAATTGGACAGAACCTCCGTAATCGTTACCCACAAGTTGTAATCGATTATGTGATTCCCAGAAGCACCATTTCGTAACATCATAGGCTTGGTAATCGATTACACCATTCTTGTAATCGATTACAAGCTGGACAGAATCTCTGTAATCGATTACGCACAAGATGTAATCGATTACCAGATTTCCAGAATCACGATTTCGTACCCTTAAGAGCTTGGTAATTGATTACAAGCCCCGTGTAATCGATTACCACGCGTAAACTTGCAAAAAACAGAGTTCTCCAGGTCCTCTAACTCAAACCAAACCAATCATTATCATATTTAATCAACAAGTCACTCAAATATACCTTCAAATCATGCAAGAGGCATCAATAAATCATACAAACCCAACAAAATGTACTATCATCAAGAACAACATAAAAATGAGAGAACTTTATACATGGATTTAGAAATCAATAACAACTCACATACAAGACATTCCCTTACTACCAAGATTGGTTGAAGAGGATCATCTCCCTCTTACCTATTTGGAAGACAACACAATGTGTTACCTCTTCTTGCCTTAGATTTTCGTTTTCCCCTTCAAGAAGAACACCAATGTGAGTGATTTCCATAATGTCCACTCAAACCATGGAAAAATGAGTTCTTGATCACATAGGTGACCAAGAAAAACGAAAATGAGAAGAAAGTGAAAGAAAGGTTAAGACTTTACCTCCAAGCTCAAAGCTTTAGCTTCAATGGTGAAAAAAATGGAGGAAGAAGAAGAAGAAGAACCAAAAGATGGCAACAAAAGAGGACTTGGAATAGTGTAAGAAAGCAAGAATCTTTGATGATAAAGCAAGCAAAGGATGACTGCCTTCAGGAGTGGTTGCACGGTGGAGAAGAAAAGAAGAAGAGAGGAAATGGAGAAATGGATATTTGGGGTTTAGAAAAATGAGAGTGTAATATTAGGAAGAGGAGAGGAATTACTTAGGCTTCCCCTATAGCTTCTGCCGTAGAAGAGTGGAGAAGGGAGAGAGAGAAAAATGTGTCAAATAGGAAGCTTCTTGGAAACTTCCTACAATGGGCTTTTAATTAACTCTATTTTTATTTTGAAAATAAGGCTAAAGGGGTTTGACACAAGGTAATTTTTTTGGATAATGTGATAAGATTTTTATTACATGTTATTATTTATTAGACAATAGTTACAGTTGGCAGAAGTCAGCATTAACAAATCTGACAGATCAATTCTTCGCATTAATTTATTATTCCATCTGTTAAAATTTCTCGAAGGACGTGAAACCTTGTAAACTGTGTCCGGCCTCGGGTTTAGTAAGATCCCCTGTCGACGTTTCCATAGTCCAAGGTTCTCGGAAAAAATATTTCAGTTTCCCAACTCTACTCGATATGCACGCAAAATGAGGAATATATTAAAATATTCATCATTTCCGAAAAATTCTGAAAGAATTCACATAAATCACAAACATTAGAAAATGACTATTCGTAATAAAATTTTCCAACTTTGGGAGCATTACAGTCGTTTTGCCAATTCTGCCCAATGTGCACGTAAAATGAGGAATAATATTAAAATATTCCCCGTTCTCCGAAAAATCCAGAGAAATTCCTAAAAATCCTAAATATTGTAAAATGATCATTTATTCTAAAATTATAAATTTTTGGGATGTTACAGAGAGGCTTGTCAATTCCCTCTCTCCTCTCTCTCAATGCCGCGGTGATCACATGGCAAAAGGGGGAGAAATTGGTTCAATCACTTTAACCTAATTCACTCAAACCTATCACACTTTAACCTAGCAACTTCTCTCTCTACCTCTTCATCTTCTTCCTAGCTCTCCCTTCTCTCTAAAACTCCATAGCCAAATCGAAACTTGAAGCTCTTCTTCCACTCAATCTCTTCATCTTTTCTCTTCATCAACCATATATCCTTACTCTCCATCATCATCTCTACCACTTCTCTTCACAAGGTTTCACCAAAATCCTTCATCTCTATTTCTCTCCATTTCGGGTTACCACCTCCCCTCTCACCATTTTTGTTTTCTTGCTTCCTTAAACTCATTTCTAGCTTCTCTTCATCATTCTAAAACCTTTTCCTTCCATACCCTACATCAAAACCTCTCATCTTTACCAATCTTCTTCAAGGGCAAAGTTTGAGACATTGAGATAAAAATCACAACTTTCTTTTCTTCTCTTCTCTTTTTCATGTTCTAAGACCATTTTCATGGTCAAAGATACTTTCTTTTTCATGTTGTGGTGTTGATTCCTTGAAGTTGCTTTTAGGGTTTTTGGAGGAGCCAAAACCGAATTCAAAAAGGGCACCTTGGAGGCCATTTTCGTGCTCTCCTCTTTGGTAAGAGGGAGACCACTCTATTCAACCTATAATGGTGGTTGGAGGCTTGCTATTTGTGTATTTGTGAGAAACCCTAATATAGGTTACTCTTTTAAATATTATTGTCTTATGATTAGTTCTTATTTTCTATTTCTTCCATTAAATTTTGTATAGATTTGATTCTTGATAATGTTGTAATTACCCTCATGGATTTGGAATTGATGAACTTGAGACAATTGCCCTTTGCCTTGTGCAAGGAGGCTTACAGCCAAGTCCCCCATTGAAGGGGTGTGGATGCTTAAAATTCTTGTAACCTAATTGAATGGTGATAATTGGATGGGTAATGACTAAAGGAAAAATAAAATACTTGGACCCTAGCCCTATGATGGCTCACGGCCATAGGAGGTAAAAATGGTGGAAATTATGACTTGGATGATGAAATTGACAAATAAGAAATTAGAGGACTATTAGGGATTCATAATGAGTAAATGTGATTAATCAAAGACTAAATTTGGTAACTTGAATAGTTTGACCTAAGAGAAAGAACTTGGGTGTGTGAGCTTGAGGGGATTTGAACTAAACACTTTAAGAGAATTCGTAATAAGCTACTAATGCATTAAAAGTGAAAACAAACATGTGACTTAGGAATCTAGTGAGGGCTATGATTTTGGGCTTAATTAAGATAGGAATGGATTAATCCAATGCAACGAATTGGAAGTAGAAGGTTTAAGGCTTAGTATGGTTAAAGAATAAAAGTTTTAAAGATTCTTGAAAGTGATGGTAACAAAGAGTTAAAGTGACATGAAGTTGTCACATTAAATTAATAACATGTAACTTGAAAGAAGAAACCCATATAATAACCGATGAGCACTTGAAAGTGGTATGGACATGAAACTTGACCTTAATTCAATTGTGGACCCCTATGTGGAATGAACATCTGACGAATGTGGATTACCAAAATATCTTGATATGACAATGTCAATAAATGAATTTATGTATGTCTGCATATGAGTGTACCATTGTGAAATATAGTAATGATCATACATGATTTGACATTGTGTCGTCCATTGAACACTGTTGGGAAGGCCGTGTGGGCCTAGGAGTTTGAATAACACCTATGTGCGGGTGCGAATAAACTAAGCGTAGGTGTCATATGTTGTTGACCCTAGGGGGCGTCTGGGTGTGGGTGTCTCACAATAGACAGTGGTAGCTTCACTGGGGCCGTGGGATAGACCAATGCGACACACCGATGATCCTGTCTGAGACGCTGTCCTATATCGCGATCAACTGTCGAGGTACCATGTATAAGCCATTGCGCAAACCTTTTTATGGAACAAAGCACACTTTGTTTTAAAGGCTAACGATATACTGGTATTACTCCTTGATCATTCACTCCGAAAATGTTTATGTCTAGCTCCATGGAGTAGGTTTTTGGGACACTTTTGCATTGTTAGCTGTCAGTCGCATAACTCATCGAGCATGACCATTATTAACTGTGAAGTATGCTTACTATTATTTCTGTAATAATTGTTGGTTATTTGAACTTTTGATTGTTGATGGTGCCTATGTCATTTAAATGTTGTCATTTTGCTTCTACTGTAAATTTTAATGTTGTAATGTTTAAATGTATAAACTGTGTTCTATTTGGGCATTCAGCGCCGTTTAGTTTCCTGCTGCTATTGTTGGTAATGAATGACGAGTATCTCACCTCTTTACTGTATATTATGCTATTATGTATTATCATATGATTGTCTGAAGACGTTCGTGAAAAGGACAAGGAAACCACTGAGTTTCAGGCCGTTTCTTGATTGAGATCGAGACTACTGAGGATGTCATTTCGCCCTCGTGGATTCTTTGGTTACGTGCGGATCAATTTTGATGGCGGTCCAGATTGCTGGCATATTAACGTGCAGACTGATCGTTGTGTCTACCATGGCGAGTTGACGGTATCCTTAGCGTGGGGACGATATACTACTTCTATTTTTTATTTCCATGCCTTTGTGTGGCTGGAATTTTACCTACCTGTGAGAGACATGTAGGCGGATATGTACTACACCCCACGTGGTGACTCTTTCTTGTCCACGGCTCAGGCTCCTGCCCGCTGTTCCGTTGTTCCGATGGATGTCTCGTCGGACGATGAGGACCCTAAGGAGGACCCCTCTACTGTTCCTTCTCGTTCTCGTCAGTCTTAGGGGTTGTTTTCTATTGTTAGCTACTGATGGCTAACCGGTTATATTTTTGGGAAGCCTGATGTCTGTACATGTTGGGGTATATTTCTATCTCTTTGGGTGGGTACACATTTTGTTTCTTTTTGGTATATTTTGGAATTGTAATTAAACAGACTTATATTTCTAGTACGACGTATGTAATTATCCATATTGTGTATGATTGTATGTTTTATTCTACGCTGATTTTGTCTTGACCATTTTGACGGATGTTTCATTTGAAAAGGAACTTTAAATTTCAATTCATTTGATGCTATATATATTCATGAACAGGCATGTACGTACATTAAGGGAAATTTTTACCGGACTCATTTTCCAAAAAAAAATGTCTAAATTTTCTTGAATTAATTTAGGTGTCATTTCACTATAGTGCGACGTTCCCTTTTCGTACCCGTTATGACTATGAAAAAGAGGCGTTATAGTGTACTTTATGAAACACAAATCAGAATTCTTTGAAAAGTTCAAGGAGTTCAAGAATGAAGTACAAAACTAACTTGGAAAAAAGTATTAAAATCCTTCGATCAGATCGAGATGATGAATACTTAAGCCAACAGTTTGATGATCATCTAAAAGAGTGTGGGATAATATCTTAACTTACTCCTCCAAGAACACCACAATGGAATGATGTTTTTGAAAGGAGGAATCGAACCTTGTTGGACATGGTTCGATCCATGATGAGTTATGCAGACTTTCCAAGCTCCCTCTGGGGATATGCTTTACTAATAACAACTTTTACACTTAATCATGTTCTATCCAAGACGGTTCAAAAGATACCATATGAGATATGGACTTGGAGACAACCCAGTATATCTTTCATGAAGATTTGGGGTTGCGAAGCTTATGTGAAACAACAAATTTTTGATAAGCTTGTACCCAAATTAAATAAATGTTTCTTTGTGGGGTATCTTAAGGAAACCAAGGGATACTATTTATATAATCCTACCGAGGGCAAAGTGTTTGTTGCAGAGACTGTTGTATTCCTCGAAAAAGAGTTTATCTCCAAAGGAACTAGTGGGAGGAAAATAGAACTTGAAGAAATTCAAAGTTCACAGAGTAGCAACGAACCGATGGTGGAAATAGAGCTACCTCCATAAGTTGTTGTGGACCCACAATCTACTCTAGTAGCACAAGACCTACGTAGGTCTAACATGATACGTTATCAACCAGGGAGATATGGACTCATGACTCAACAAGGTGGCGTATTGCTCATGGATCAAGAAGTCATTATTGGCCTAAAATTTGAGAAATGGCTTGAGGCCATGAGATCTGAAATGTAATCCACGTATGCCAACTAGGTATAGACCTTGGTTGACCCACCTGAAGGGATAAAACCCATTGGGTGCAAGTGGGTTTTCTAAAAAAATTGACATGGATGGTAATGTGTATACCTTTAAGGCACGATTAGTGGCTAGAGGTTTCAAGCATATTCATGGTGTAGACTAAGATGAGACTTTTTCCCTAGTTGCAATGCTTAAATCCATTCGAATCTTGCTTGCTATTGCAATATACTAAGATTATTAAAGATTCATCTATATGGGTTTGTGTACTTAAGGATGTTCTTGACAGTAGTCCAGTGACTCTCACCAGGATTAGACTGGCACTTACTCGTCATGCTTAAAGTATACGAGATCTCTAGTCGAGTACATAACATGGCATACATGATAGATCCACTTGCAGATGCATATGGAATCTTACTCATACAATCCCTCTTGTCCTAGGTGGAAGGGGATTGAGCCTTAGATAGGCTTATACCATGTGACATAGGCAAGAGTCCTATCTTGGATTAATGTATATTAAATCGTCTTAACACTTTGTCTATGTATGTACTATGACTTAAGCCAAGTAATCTCTGCGATCTATCTCTATAGATCTTGATACCTAATACATAAGTGGCTTCGCCCAAGTCCTTCATAGAAAAGCACTTCCCTAACGAAGTCTTTACAGACTTTAGGGTAGGGATCTCATTTCTAATGAGTAGTATGTCATCTACATATAACACCAGAAAGACAATTGTGCTCCCACTAACCTTCTTGTAGACACAAGATTCTTCTCTATTCTTGAAGGCCACATTTCACTAGTCATGGATATGAGATATCAAGTCTTCAAATGGATACATATTAGAATAATAATGTATTGGACAGACTCGCCAAGAGAATACTACGTAGTTTGTAACACCCCTTGATGTAGCAACCGGAGCGTAATCGTCATTATACCACAGTTACTAAATCCAAGTGCGTCACAGTCATGATAACAGTAATTTAAATTCTCAAGAGAGTACATTTTTTTTTGATAATTTGCATAAGTAGAAAATACGAGCCTCGAATGAAATATAATTATATTCAACCCCTAATACAACCACTGAAATAAAATCATATTCCTTATATATATATTTTATAGTCAATTTACACAAATCACTAATGACATAGAATATAATAATTACAGAGTTCAATAAAATACAGCGGGAATAAAAACACTAAAGGGGGAAAAGTAGTAACCCAGGGATGGGTACTACCAGCAGACAAAGCCGCAACCCCATATGTACATGACGCACGGCGTCCCAGTTGACACGACAAGCATCAATGCCTCCACGCAGTTGCACTTTTACGTAGTCGAAGGAATCTTATCCAGACGCTCAAGCCAATCAACCAAGGTGTGGTCCCTCTTTATCTTCCTCACGATCTTTTATCAAATACAAATATAAAACAGAAATGCACAAATATAGGAAAGAGGTAAGACATTCTAGCATCATTACTAATTATAGCAGCCAGAAACAAAATGGCGCAACGCGCCCAAATAGCAAATCAAAACAACATTTCCAATTAATAAACAGTAATTCCAACAGTAAGCAAATAGACAATTCCAGGTAGATGTTCATTACAGTAATGATCAGACAATTCACAGTTACGAAAAATAATGATTTACAGTGATAGATTATTTCATGATGCACATGCACGCTTTCCCAAATTGCTACTCCATGGAGCTAGACACAAACAGTCAGAGAGAAAGATCAGGGGACATGTCTGTAACTCGGCTGCCGCGGCCAAAGTGCTAAAATCAATAATTCTCACGTGCACATCCAGGCATTGTACAGACATTCCACGCTCGATCACGATATAGGACAGTGTCTCGGTCCGGATCGTCGGGGCATTTGCATCGGTTTGCCCCACGGATAGGAGAGCTACCAACTACCCATTGTGAAGGACCCGCACCCCGACGCCCCCAAGGTCAAACATGACCTACACTAGTCTACTCGCACCCGCACTAAGGTGCGTTCAATCTCCTAGGCAACTTGGCCTTACCACAGTCCACATGTAACACCCCAAACTTTCTATTTATTAAACAGTAATTTTGACAGTTAACAAAATTCTACTGTTTAGTGATTTCTGTGTACTGTAAAGTTATTTTGAATATTCTGTCTGTATATTTGATCGTTTTGAGGAATTTGCTCCGTGTCAAGAAAATAATAATTTTCGGGCCGGAGAAATATACGTAAATTAATTTTTACTGTTTAGTCTTAATTAATTTATGTAATTTGATTTGATATTTGTGAATTTTCTAATTTTTGTGATTTTATGCGTGATTTTGGAATTCTTACTGTTTGTGGGCCCCACGAGGTGTATGTGGGCCCAGGTGGCCATACGTGGGCCCAGGTGGGTCCCAAAATGAAAAATTTTTCTACGAATAGAAAAATTTGTACTGTTTAGACGGAGACAGGGGATCTTACTAAACCTGAATCCGGAAACAGTTTTAGAAAATTTCCTTTACTGTATTTTGTACTGTATTTAATTAAAAATACAAGAATTAATATATATATATATATATATATATATATATATATATTGTGAGGTTAGAACAGAAGATAAAAATAAAATTCTGTATCTTGTTAAGATAACATTAGTGGTTTGAATATCCACTATCAATTTAATTATCGTTGGAGAATTAATCTTGATTTAATTAACGGTGGAGATTTGATCTTAAAAGTAAATAGGATCAATTATAACCGTTGGATGGAAATTAAATCAAGGGTAGGGATTTAATTTTATAAACGGCTATGACCATTATCAACCCTTGGATGTAAAATTAATCAATGGTGGAGATGGATCATTAATGACCATTGGATTTGGATTTAGATCAATGGTGGAGAATTGGTCATCAAAAATGATTACAACCATTTTGGACCCTTGGATGTAAAGTTTGAAGGTGTAATCTTGACCCTTCATTTTTGGAGACGCATCTAAGGGATAGGGTTTAAAGAGAAAAGATCCAATGGCCCATAATAAGTCTTCTACCTATAATGCATTTAATTAATACCTAAAATGACTAAAAACAAAAAATGGATATCAAATTGTCACGTTTTGGAGTGCATGATGAGGGGGGGACGGTTGAAGGAGCAAGGAAGAAGGGAGACCATTTTAGAATAGGTTTTTAGGCCAAAGAAAAAGGATGGAAAATGATAAAGAAAATAGCCAAGTGTTAAGATAAATTACTATTGATCATTAATGCTTATGTTTTTCAAATTTCACTTTGTATTTTTCTCCAAGGCATGCTACGGCAATGCCATCTTGGAAGACCATTCTACACTTCATTTATCACTTCTTCACTTTATCACTTAAACTTCAAAGAAACCAAACCAAGAAAACTCCATTTCTCTCCCAAAATATGACGATTCGGCCAAGCACTCCAATCTTCTCCTCCATCACTCTTTAATTTCATACAACCTAGTTTCTTGAATCTTTACCTCATTCTAAACAACTTTCATGTTGAAGACTTTCTCTAAATCTTCCATCTTGAAGGACTTTCACTAAGATCAAGTTCTAGAGTTTTTGTTGGTGAAGTGTAAGAAAACTTCATTTATTCTTTTCTTTTTCATGTTCTAAACCATGTTTGATCCATGGTTCTTCTTATTCAAGCTTAATATACTAATGTTCTTGTATTTGTTTCATGTTTAAGAACTTGTGTTGGTGGAGATATTGTTCAAAACACAAATCAACAAGCTTTTTGGTGGTTCTTCAAGAGGTAAGAGGGAGATTCATCTCACCAACCAAGCATGGTGGTGAGAGATGGTTTTATATTTGATGGATGGTGAATCCATATGAGAATTCCTATCCATGGTCATGTAATAATTTACGTGTATTATGTGCTTTGATTATTTTTGCCTATGCTTGATATGCTTTGCATGATTTACTTGTATATGCATGCTTAGTATGATTTTTATATTTTTATTTGTTTATATGGTATGCTTAAAATATGCATGATGATATATGTTGAATATATTATGATGGATGTATGTTGAAATAAGCAAAATTTTGGCTCCAAAGGCTATAGAGGAGGTCACGGTTTTGAACTTCCAAGACTAAGGTTTAATTTGAAATTTTTCAAGAATTATAGAATGAATTTTTAGTCCTTGAACTAAAATAAATTTCAGCCAAGACATCAACCAAATTAGTGTTCACAAAATTATATTTTCATGAATGATAATATTGAATGATTTGAGAAGTAAGGAAATTAAATAAAAGGGTTTGTTTTACAAAAATAAGGCACACGCTTTTTTGAGTTATATTTTTATTAATTTATTTTGTGTAGAAAATAAGAATGGATCTTAGATGATTTACAAGAAAAATATTTGGTAGTTTCAAAGGCCATATATAAGGTTTTGACAATTTAGAAAAATATTTGATGTTATAAAATACAAGAATTTTCAAATAAGGATTTTTGGAAAAAGGAATTAAAGTGTAATGTATTTAGTGAAGTGGAATTTTTATAAATAAAAGGAAAAAGAAATTGAAAGTGTTGAATTTCAAATTATTTTAAAGAGAATTAATTTTAGAAGTGATTTAGAAATATAAAAGAAAACGTTCATAACTTAAATTTACTAACGTAGTATTCATTTATTGGGTTTTGGAAAACGTTAGGAAATTTAAAGTTAGAAACAGTAATTAAATCAACTAAATGTGATTTTGTAAGATTAAATCAATAAAAAGTGATTTTTGAGAAAATATATTACGGAAAAGATTTTTGACTAAGAATAAGAAGGGAATAAAGTAAGAAATTATATTATTGTAAGAAAAGTCCAAAATAATATTTTAAAGTTAAGAAATATTTTACGAAGGGTAAAAACAGTGAAAAACGATTTACGTAACTCAAAAACATAATTTTTAAGTTACGCGATTTGAAAAACGTTAAAATGTTTCTACGCAATTTTTAAAGCGTTTAAATATTTTACACGATCGAAATGTTGTAGAAAAATATCGCTAGGCGATTTAAAAATGAAAGAATATTTTACGCGTTTTAATACAGTAGAAAATTGTTACTCAAATTTTTAAACGTAACAGAAATATTACAAATCATTGATTGCATAATAAAATATTACGTGACCGTGAAAATGTGACAAAAATATTTTACGAATGAGAAAAACATGATAATGTATTTTTACTGTTAATTATACCGTAAACTTTACAGTTAAAATCAGTATATGAATACTGTACAAGAAATTTAGAAGTTTGCCTGAAATTGGCATTAATACATGAACGTAAAACAGTATTTGAACCTCGTATGAGAAATTATGTGATTTACCTTTGGTTGGTAATTGGTGCATTACACATGCATTGAAAATGGTCCGATGGACTGTATATGGCTAATTGCCTAGGAGAAACGTACACCTCTTGAGTGGGTGCGATACGCGTAGTGTAGGTCACTTGTTGACCTTGGGGGCATCGGGGTGCGGGTTGCTCGCAATGGGCAGTTGGTAGCTCTTCTGCACCGTGGGTTAGACCGATGCAACACACTGATGATCCGGACCGAGACACTATTCTTAATCGAGATCTGATAAAGACTGTCGTGTATGTGCTGTAACACCCTCCTAGAGGATGTCACATTTATCAAAAACAATAATTAAAATATAAACCCTTACCCAAGTTATAAATCATTTCGTAATAAATAATTTTTTTTTGTCTAAAACATTATATTATAAAATACACGGAACATAAAATAAAACAACTATTACATACACACCATAATTATACATATGATTATGTTTTTAATAGGTACAAATAATTCACATAATATAAAATATTTAAATAAATAGTAAACTGTCTGGTTTAAAGCAAACCATAAACTAGCTCAAGCATAACACTAAAAGTTTTAATTCTCCAAAGGATCTTCCTCGGAAAAATCATTATAATACAGAAAACCTCGGTCAATGTTATCCCACGTCGAAATCAATCCATATAATATGGGTGATCTCGAGGCTCACCCTCCTCAAACTGCTCGTTCGGTTGTTGCTCTCCTTCGTACTGAAAATCCAGCGGTTGTTCCTCTTCTACTTTCTCAACTATTTTACATAACATAAATAATAACACAGAAAATATACACAAAAGAGGTGAGACAATCTACATCATTACCAAGAGATAGCGGAAAAAAACGACAATACAAACAGATAAGAAACACAAACAGATATAACAATTAATATAACAATTCATATTATCGATCATACATAATATCAAACATAAATAAACTCAATCATGTTATAATGCATACTACATATGCAAATACACACAGACACATACCTACTCCATGGAGCTAAACATAACCATAACATCAACATTGACATCAACATCTGAGAGAATAATCCGGATAGACATGTCTGCACATAAAAAACAATGGCTGCCTCAACCAACTATTACACAGTCAAATACGTCGTGTAAACAGCACACAGTCAAATACGTCGTGTAGATGGTACACAGTCAAATACGTCGTGTACGACCCAAGCAATGCGCACCAGACAGTCCCCATGGATTCTGATTAAGACGAGTATTTGTCGAGATCGTCAGTGTGTGATCAGTTACCACGGCCCAGAGGAGCTACCATTTGTCCACATGTGGAATATACTGCACACTAACGCCTCCAAGTTCAAACACACGAACAACTCCGCTTATCACACCGTAACACGTGTCATTCATCTCATCACAAATGCCTTTTGCAACCAAGTTGGCATGTTCAAAAATACGTAATGAACCAAAATCTCCAAAATACGTTCATATTCACCATAACTCATAATTACAAAAATACCCTTGGTATTGATAATTTTCAAATACAGTACGTTTTCACTTGACAGTACCATTTCTCAATACGTCCGGTCCACCACTTTGGCCCGACAAAAAAACTCGCTGTTTTCATAAATCACATAAATAATTTATCGCCTTTTCATAAATATGTTGCCTTTTACAAACGTTTTTCAATCGCGTAAATATTTTCAAACGTTTTCTCAATTGCTTATTTCAAAAATTACTGTTTTAAATACGTGTAAGTTATTTCTACTATTTTTCACTGTATAAAATTCATTTGTTTGGTTATATCCATAAAATACCCTTCAAAAATTAGGAACATACTTTATAACTCAAAAGTAAATATTTTTCAAGAGTCAAAAATTCATTTCTTTTATAGACTAGACTTCTACAAAAATTCATTTACTTACTTGATTCTTGAAAATTTATTAAAAATTGAATTCTTTTTAGGTTAACAAAGTCATTTACACTTAGAAAACAATTTTTGAATCAATTAAACTCCAAAAATTCTATGATGGCCGAAAATCACCTTTCCTTAAAAATCATTATTCAAATTATTTTTCATCTATAAAATCATTGTAAAATCCTTTAACTTAATTAGATAAATTAGGTCATCCTTTTAAAAAAAAAAAAGATTGAGAACACATTGGTTCTCTTTTTCATAATAAAACCATAAACTCATCATCTTGTGTTCTTTGGAACACTTTTACAAATCTCAATATAACATTCATATCCAACCAATTATCATAAACTCATAAACACATACATATATTTATGAACACATACCATATAATAAAGCAATAGACATACTCGCAATAAACAAGAGAATAATCATACACACAAAATCAATCACAAATAAAAAGACATCAAGCAATCAAATGGATGAATCCTTATGGATTCTTCACCATAAACAAATTCCATTCTCCCACCACCACACATGGTTGATGAGATTAAATCTCCCTCTTACCGATTTAGATGACAAAATCTCCTTGAACTCCTCCTTAGAAATTCTTGTGTAGCTTCAACAAAAATCCTAATAAGCTTAAACAAATTTTAAAGTTATGAACTATGGATGAAAAAGATAAACCATGGATCAATCATGGTTTAGAACATCAAAAATCAAATTAGAAACAAGAAAGAAGAATTTTCACCTTATAGGAAAGAAACTTCAAAGTGATTTTCCAAGCTCCAAATGGATGATTTTGCAAAAACTCACAACTAGAGAAGTTCTTAGAATATGGTTTAGGTTTAGAAAAGTAGGTTGGATAAATTTTTTGATGGATGGAAGTAGGATTTGTGGTGCTTGGCCGAATGGGTGGTTTTTTGTGGACTTAGGAAATTTTCTTTGGTTTCTTGTTAGGAAGAGAGAAGAATGAAAGTTTAGAGTGATAGAATCATTGATTTAGGAGTGAATGATGGCCTTAAGACTTAAATAGCTCTCCTTCCAAGTGCAGCCCCCATTTTTTTATGTTTTTGTTCCATTATGGGTTTGGTAATTTGCATGATACATTAGTTAAGTAATAAAACATCTATTGATTGCTTAGTGGTTTGCATAAGCATGCATTATGGCCATAGAATACTAATGAAAAGAAGCCCTCCTTTTGACATTTCTCTTAGTGCTAATTTAGTGGATACATAATAAAATATATAATAGTTTAGTGCTTAATTAATGGATGCATAATAATAATAATAATAATAACTTAGTGCTAAATTTAGTGGATGCATAATAATATTAATAATAGTTTAGTGCTTAATTAATGGATGCATAATAATAATAATAATAATAACCTAGTGCTAAATTTAGTGGATGCATAATAATATTAATAATAACCTAGTGCTAAGTTTAGTGGATGCATAATACATTAGGACAAAATTGCTATAGGAAAATCCATTAAGTAAAAATAATAATTAATGCATTAGGACAAAATTGCTATAGGAAAATCCATTAAGTAAAAAAATAATAATTAATGCATTAGGACAAAATTGCTATAGGGAAAATCCATTAAGTAAAAATAATAATTAATGCATTAGGACAAAATTGCTATAGGAAATCCATTAAGTAAAAATAATAATAATTAATGCATTAGGACAAAATTGCTATAGGAAAATCCATTAAGTAAAAAAAAAATAATTAATGTATTAGGACAAAATTGCTATAGGAAAAATCCATTAAGTAAAAATAATAATTAATGCATTAGGACAAAATTGCTATAGCAAATCCATTAAAATAATAATAATTAATGCATTAGAACAAAATTGCTATAGGAAAAATCCATTAAGTAAAAATAATAATTAATGCATTAGAACAAAATTGCTATAGGAAATCCATTAAGTAAAAATAATAATTAATTGATTAGATAATTTAGAAATTTACAAGTATTTTTACGTTGGTAAACTTTTCCTAAAAGTGGGTCCCACAAAACAAAAGTGGGTCTCACAAGACAAACGTGGGTCCCACAAAACAAAAGTGGGTCCCACAAGACAAACGTGGGTCCCACAAAATAAAAGTGGGTCCCACAAGACAAACGTCGGTCCCACAGATTTTTCGGTATGGTAAATATTTTATTACACCGAAAAATCCGCAAAAATAAAAGATTGATATACGCATTATTCGGATTGGGTTTAGTAAGATCGCCCAGCTCCAAATAATTCAAACAAGGTTTTCCTACTACGAAAATTATTATTTTCTTGGCCGGAGCAAATCACACAAAACAATCAAATACAACATCGCGAATCAGTCAAATTCATTGCATAACACACAGAAAATAGAAAAATAGCGCAATAAGGGCAAAATCGTAATTAGTCAAAAATTGGGGTGTTACATTCTCCCCCACTAATAGAAATTTCGTCCCCGAAATTTATCGTACCTTAGAAAAGATGTGGGTACTGCTCCATCATTTTATCTTCCAGCTCCCAAGTAGCATCTCCCGTTCTCTCATTCCAAATGACCTTTACCAAAACAATCATCTTCCCGCGAAGCTGTTTCACTCTCCTGTCCTCAATCTTAACAGGAAACGTCTCATATGACAAATTCTCTTTCAATTGTACTTCATCAAGTTGAATGACATGTGTTGGATCAGGAATATATTTTCTCAACTGAGACACATGGAAAACATTATGAAGATTGGATAGAAAAGGTGGTAAAGCTATTTGGTAGGCTACAGGACCTATCCGACGAATGATCTGGTATGGTCCGATGAATTTAGGAGTGAGTTTTCTGGATTTGATAACCCTTCCGACACCAGTTGTAGGTGTTACACGCAAAAACACATGCTCACCTTCTTCAAATTCAAGAGGTCATCTCCGCTTGTCAGCATAGCTTTTCTGTCGGCTTTGAGTTGTCCTCATTTTCTCCTGAATCATTCTTACCTTTTTAGTAGTCTGTTGCACAAGATCAGGTCCAATGGTCATACTTTCTCCATCCTGATACCAACACAAAGGTGTTCGGCATCTTCGTCCATAAAGCGCTTCATAGGGTGCCATCCCTATACTTGAGTGAAAACTATTGTTGTAGGTGAATTCTATCAAAGATAAAAATTCATCCCAACTTCCTTGTTGTTCCAACACACAAGCACGTAACAAATCCTCCAATGATTGGATTGTTCTCTCCGTCGACCATCAGTCTGCGGATGATAGGCAGAACTTAGACGTAGCTTAGTTCCCATAGCTTCTTGTAAGCTTCGCCAAAATCTTGACGTAAACCTCGGGTCTCTATCAGAAACTATACTTAAGGGCACACCGTGAAGTCTAACAATTTCACTAATGTACACTTGGGTTAATTGTTCCAACGAAAACTTGATATTGATCGGCAAGAAGTGCGCTGACTTCGTAAGCCTATCAACTATAACCCATATAGAATCATGACCCTTTCTAGTCCTTGGTAATCCGGTAACAAAATCCATTGATATACTATCCCATTTTCATTCTGGAATAGTCAAAGGTTGTAACATACCGGCTGGTCTTTGATGTTCCACTTTTGCTTTTTGACATACCAGGCAAGACGCTACACGTTTCGCAACATCTCTCTTCATCCTTGGCCACCAAAACATCCGCTTTAAGTCTTGGTACATCTTTGTCATACCCGGATGCATACTCAACCTACTAGTATGAGCTTCATCCAAAACTCGCTTGCTTTAGGTCGGAATCATCGTACACAAATCCTTCCTTTAAACCTTAAGACTCCGTCGATCCTTCCTCAACCGTTGCCTTATGACCTTGCTTTAAAAACTCTCTCTCATTCAACAAATATGGATCCTCATTTTGCTTTTCCTTGATTTCCTCTAACAAGTCATTCAAAATAGTAACTTTACTTAGGCGAATCCTTCCCGGTGTCAATTCCACCGACAACCTCAAATCTCTAAACTGGTTGATCAATTCTTCCTCCTTTATCATCATAGTAGAAACACTGATCACCTTTCTACTTAAGGCATCCGCTACCACATTCGCTTTTCCTGGATGGTATTGGAGTTGAAAATCGTAGTCCTTCAAGAATTCCAACCATCGCCTCTGCCTCATGTTCAATTCCTTTTGATTGAACAAGTACTTTAAACTCTTGTGATCACTGAAGACATTGAACACAACTCCATACATAAAATGTCTCCATACTTTTAATGCAAAAACCACTGCAAAGAAGCTCCAAATCATGCGTTGGATAGTTCCTCTCATGAACCTTCAACTGTCTCGAAGCATATGCCACCACATTTCGTTCGCATCAACACGCATCCTAACCCTTAGTAAGAAGCGTCACAATACACCTCAAATGCTTCATTAGGATCTGGCAAAATTAGCACTGGTGCAGTCGTTAATCTTTTCTTCAACTCCTGAAAACTTGACTCACATTCTTCCGTCCAATCGAAAGCTTGACTCTTCCTTGTGAGTTGTGTAAGAGGTCCAACTATCTTAGAAAATCCTTCAATGAACCTTCGATAATATCCGGCCAATCCAACAAAACTTAGGATTTCGGTTACCGTCTTTGGCCTCTCCCATTGCAAAATGGTTTCTATTTTTGATGGGTCCACCGTAATTCCTTCCTTGGAAATTACGTGTCCCAAAAATTGAACTTCTTCCAACCAAAACTCACACTTTGACAATTTTGCATACAACTTCCTCTCTTTCAAAATTTGGAGAACTATTCTGAGATGTTCAGCATGCTCATCCTTATTTTGAGAATAGATCAGAATGTCGTCGATAAAAACAACGACAAATCTGTCTAGGTATGGACGAAAAATCCTATTCATATAATCCATGAATATTGCAGGAGCATTCATTACTCCGAACGGCATCACTTGATACTCGTAATGTCCATAACGAGTTCTAAAAGCCGTTTTAGGTATATCCTCTACCTTAACACGAATTTGATGATAACCAGATCGCAAATCTATTTTAGAGAAAATAGTTGCTCCTTTCAACTGATCCATCAAATCATCGATCCTTGGAAGTGGGTACTTGTTCTTTATCGTGACCTTATTCAACTGGCGATAGTCCACGCAAAGACGAGAAGTTCCATCCTTCTTCTTGACTAGCAGCACCGGTGCTCCCCATGGGGAAACACTCGGTCGTACAAATTGTTTTTCCAACAATTCCTCTAATTGCTTCTTCAACTCCACCAATTTCGATGGTGACATCCTATATGGTGCAATTGAAATAGGACCTGCTCCTGGTACAAGATCGATAGCAAACTCGATTTCCCTTTCTGGTGGTAAGCCAGGTACATCATCAGGAAAAACTTCCGGAAACTCATTCACAATTGGAAAAGCATTCACATCTTTTTCACTCTTGACTTCCAAATAAGATAGTAGCATGTATCCTTGAGCTCCATCCCTCAACAAAGATTTGACTTTGACGGCGGTTAAAAATCCAGAATCCTCATCCTTAGGAAAAACTAGGGTTTTATTGGCACAATCTAATAGGATACGGTTAGAAGATAACCAATCCATTCCTAATATTATATCTATTTCAACAAGAGGTAAACAAATCAAATTGACTGAAAAGACTCGATCATTTATGGTAATAGGACAGTTTAGACATACTTTAGATGTAACAACAAGGCTTGGCGGTGGGTGTAGAGACAATTAATTGAAAACTCAAAGAAGACATAGGTAATTTCAATCGATCCACACAAATCATATTACCTTGACGCAAACCAAGAAATTCCATCTCCTTGGCATGTCGAGCACTATCGTGAAAGTATTTCTCCATAAATACTCCACGAATACCTCCCAAGTAATTTCGCCCCTCGGCTTGTAGCAATTGCCGAGTTCCTCTCCACCGGTTCTCACCATCTCCTCTCAAACATGAAAGTAGCATAAGTCACCTTCCGATCATCGGACACCTCATTCCTTCAAATATCTTCTCCAAATCTTGAATCCAAAGACTCGCCTTCTCTGGATTAAACTCACCTCGAATCTGCGCGGGTTATTACGCCTAAACTCGGACAAATTCGAGCTTCAAGAATCATATCTTGTTTGTTAAGCCGCTTCGTTGATTTTGTCTTTGTGCAATCATCTCTCTCGCATATGCTTTGCATAGCCTTAGCAACAAGCGGTCATCGGGTTAACATTAGGTTCTGCGTTCGCACGTGTTCTTCTCGCCTCTAGATCCGGACATATTCTTCTTTAATCAAACAAGACAAAACAAAGTCAGACGTATCCTTTCGGACACCAATCACAGAGAATCACACAACACAAGCAAAAACAGACCCAACCACAATCCCAAAAGACTCTAACTTGGGCTCTGATACCAACTAATTGTAACACCCTCCTAGAGGATGTCACATTTATCAAAAACAACAATTAAAATATAAACCCTTACCCAAGTTATAAATCATTTCGTAATAAATATTTTTTTTTTGTCTGAAACATTATATTATAAAATACACGGAACATAAAATAAAACAACTATTACATACACACCATAATTATACATATGATTATGTTTTTAATAGGTACAAATAATTCACATAATATAAAATATTTAAATAAATAGTAAACTGTCTGGTTTAAAGCAAACCATAAACTAGCCCAAGCATAACACTAAAAGTTTTGATTCTCCAAAGGATCTTCCTCGGAAAAATCATTATAATACAGAAAACCTCGGTCAATGTTATCCCACGTCGAAATCAATCCATATAATATGGGTGATCTCGAGGCTCACCCTCTTCAAATTGCTCGTTCGGTTGTTGCTCTCCTTCGTACTAAAAATCCAGTGGTTGTTCCTCTTCTACTTTCTCAACTATTTTACAGAACATAAATAATAACACAGAAAATATACACAAAAGAGGTGAGACAATCTATATCATTACCAGCATGGCAGTAAAGAAAACGACAATACAAACAGATAAGAAACACAAACAGATATAACAATTAATATAACAATTCATATTATCAGATCATACATTATATCAAACATAAATAAACTCAATCATGTTATAATGCAGACTACATATGCAAATACACACAGACACATACCTACTCCATGGAGCTAAACATAACCATAACATCAACATTGACATCAACATCTGAGAGAATAATCCGGATAGACATGTCTGCACATCAAAAACAATGGTGCCTCAACCAACTGTTACACAGTCAAATACGTCGTGTAAACAACACACAGTCAAATACATCGTGTAGATGGTACACAGTCAAATACGTCGTGTACGACCCAGGCAATGCGCACCAGACAGTCCCCATGGATTCTGATTAAGACGAGTATTTGTCGAGATCGTCAGTGTGTGATCACTTACCACGGCCCACAGGAGCTACCATCTGTCCACATGTGGAATATACTTTGCACACTAACGCCTCCAAGTTCAAACACACGAACAACTCCGCTTATCACACCGTAACACAGTGTCATTCATCTCATCAGTCAAATGCCTTTTGCAACCAAGTTGGCATGTTCAAAAATACGTAATGAACCAAAATCTCCAAAATACGTTCATATTCACCATAACTCATAATTACAAAAATACCATTGGTATTGATAATTTCCAAATACAGTACGTTTTCACTTGACAGTACCATTTCTCAATACGTCCGGGTCCACCACTTTGGCTCGATAGTAAAAACTCGCTGTTTTCATAAATCACATAAATAATTTATCGCCTTTTCATAAATATGTTGCCTTTTACAAACGTTTTTCAATCGCGTAAATATTTTCAAACGTTTTCTCAATTGCGTATTTCAAAAATTACTGTTTTAAATACGTGTAAGTTATTTCTACTGTTTTTCACTGTATAAAATTCATTTGTTTGGTTATATCCATAAAATACCCTTCAAAAATTAGGAACATACTTTATAACTCAAAAGTAAATATTTTTCAAGAGTCAAAAATTCATTTCTTTTATAGACTAGACTTCTACAAAAATTCATTTACTTACTTGATTCTTGAAAATTTATTAAAAATTGAATTCTTTTTAGGTTAACAAAGTCATTTACACTTAGAAAACAATTTTTGAATCAATTAAACTCCAAAAATTCTATGATGGCCGAAAATCACCTTTCCTTAAAAATCATTATTCAAATTATTTTTCATCTATAAAATCATTGTAAAATCCTTTAACTTAATTAGATAAATTAGGTCATCCTTTTTTTAAAAAAAAAAGATTGAGAACACATTGGTTCTCTTTTTCATAATAAAACCATAAACTCATCATCTTGTGTTCTTTGGAACACTTTTACAAATCTCAACATAACATTCATATCCAACCAATTATCATAAACTCATAAACACATACATATATTTATGAACACATACCATATAATAAAGCAATAGACATACTTGCAATAAACAAGAGAATAATCATACACACAAAATCAATCACAAATAAAAAGACATCAAGCAATCAAATGGATGAATCCTTATGGATTCTTCACCATAAACAAATTCCATTCTCCCACCACCACACATGGTTGATGAGATTAAATCTCCCTCTTACCGATTTAGATGACAAAATCTCCTTGAACTCCTCCTTAGAAATTCTTGTGTAGCTTCAACAAAAATCCTAATAAGCTTAAACAAATTTTAAAGTTATGAACTATGGATGAAAAAGATAAACCATGGATCAATCATGGTTTAGAACATCAAAAATCAAATTAGAAACAAGAAAGAAGAATTTTCACCTTATAGGAAAGAAACTTCAAAGTGATTTTCCAAGCTCTAAATGGATGATTTTGCAAAAACTCACAACTAGAGAAGTTCTTAGAATATGGTTTAGGTTTAGAAAAGTAGGTTGGATAAATTTTTTGATGGATGGAAGTAGGATTTGTGGTGCTTGGCCGAATGGGTGGTTTTTTGTGGACTTAGGAAATTTTCTTTGGTTTCTTGTTAGGAAGAGAGAAGAATGAAAGTTTAGAGTGATAGAATCATTGATTTAGGAGTGAATGATGGCCTTAAGACTTAAATAGCTCTCCTTCCAAGTGCAGCCCCCATTTTTTTATGTTTTTGTTCCATTATGGGTTTGGTAATTTGCATGATACATTAGTTAAGTAATAAAACATCTATTAATTGCTTAGTGGTTTGCATAAGCATGCATTATGGCCAGAGAATACTAATGAAAAGAAGCCCTCCTTTTGACATTTCTCTTAGTGCTAATTTAGTGGATACATAATAAAATATATAATAGTTTAGTGCTTAATTAATGGATGCATAATAATAATAATAATAATAATAATAACTTAGTGCTAAATTTAGTGGATGCATAATAATATTAATAATAGTTTAGTGCTTAATTAATGGATGCATAATAATAATAATAACTTAGTGCTAAATTTAGTGGATGCATAATAATATTAATAATAGTTTAGTGCTTAATTAATGGATGCATAATAATAATAATAATAATAACCTAGTGCTAAATTTAGTGGATGCATAATAATATTAATAATAACCTAGTGCTAAGTTTAGTGGATGCATAATACATTAGGACAAAATTGCTATAGGAAAATCCATTAAGTAAAAATAATAATTAATGCATTAAGACAAAATTGCTATAGGAAAATCCATTAAGTAAAAAATAATAATTAATGCATTAGGACAAAATTGCTATAGGAAATCCATTAAGTAAAAATAATAATAATTAATGCATTAGAACAAAATTGCTATAGGAAAATCCATTAAGTAAAAAAAAATAATAATTAATGTATTAGGACAAAATTGCTATAGGAAAAATCCATTAAGTAAAAATAATAATTAATGCATTAGGACAAAATTGCTATAGGAAATCCATTAAAATAATAATAATTAATGCATTAGAACAAAATTGCTATAGGAAAATCCATTAAGTAAAAAAAATAATAATTAATGTATTAGGACAAAATTGCTATAGGAAAAATCCATTAAGTAAAAATAATAATTAATGCATTAGAACAAAATTGCTATAGGAAATCCATTAAGTAAAAATAATAATTAATTGATTAGATAATTTAGAAATTTACAAGTATTTTTACGTTGGTAAACTTTTCCTAAAAGTGGGTCTCACAAAACAAAAGTGGGTCTCACAAGACAAACGTGGGTCCCACAAAACAAAAGTGGGTCCCACAAGGCAAACGTGGGTCCCACAGATTTTCCGGTATGGTAAATATTTTATTACACCGAAAAATCCGCAAAAATAAAAGATTGATATACGCATTATTCGGATTGGGTTTAGTAAGATCGCCCAGCTCCAAATAATTCAAACAAGGTTTTCCCCGGCCCGAAATTTATTATTTTCTTGGCCCGGAGCAAATCACACAAAACAATCAAATACAGTCACAGAACAGTCAAATTCATTGCATAACACACAGAAAACAGAAAAATAGCCAATAAGGGCAAAATCGTAATTAGTCAAAAATTGGGGTGTTACATGTGCTAGATGTGCAAGATATAATTATAGCACTTGGTCTGAGGCACGTGGTACCGACAGATCTTTTCGATCAATTTCTCCGACTTGAGTATTAGCTCCATGGAGTAGGTCATTGAGTCTACGTGTGCATGCATGAAACTGAGCATCTATATCTATGTGATGGTGTTTGTGTAATTATTTTGTGATTTAAACAGTGATAGTGGCATGATGGTAATTATTATTCTTACACTATGATGATGGCATAATTGTGATCATGATATGATATTTTTGGTATAATATGTTGTTTGTATTATCTCTATGCTATTATGCTGGTATTGGCGTAGGTGATCTCACCTCTTTGTATGTATATCTCGTATATTGTATTTATATTGGGTGAAGACGTTGAGAAAGATACGGTACTAGAAGGAGAAGAGGAATTACTTCTCACATCGAACCGCAGAGTTCTGATAGTATGACGTCAAGAGCCAGTTTCTTCGGATATGTACGTTTACAATTTCACGGAGGAGTTGGAGAATGGAGGACAAGTCCCGATGAGCGAGGACTTATTTATGAGGGGTACCTGACTGTTAGTATTAGTAGGTCAGTATCGTGGGGATCCATTTTTCTCGTGTGACTATCTTTGTTCATGTTGAATTTCCGTTGCATATCGGGCGACATTGGGACACTAGAAATTATGTCCCAACGGAAATCGATAGTGTCGTCACCGGACACTGTTCGTAGGGCTACTCGTCATAACGATTCCTACCTGCTGAGGAACCCGAGGAGGACCCGTCTGAAGGGTCTTCTGCTTAGTTAAACTTGGGCATGTTTGAACTCTGATATAAATAATGTCTGTAATTATTAAAGTGTGTTTGTTGTTTCAAGAAATGGTCTGTAATAAATAAACCTGACGGCACTTGTGTACTATGTATAATGATGTAAATTATGTGTGATGACTGTTATGTATAATGATGTACATTATGTGTGATGATGTATAATAGTTTTATTTTCCGCTAAGTTTATTTTATTGTCATAAAAAAAATTTACAACTCGTATTTTATTATAACATCATATTTTATAACTTGGGGTAATTTGGTAACAAAGTAACATAAATGTGGCACCCTACGGTGGGTGTTACACCACAGGACATTCACAATGCATAAGACTCTATGCATGAATATGTATGATTCACAATTTCATACAATTCCATAATGTGCCACAGTTGGCCAAGATAAGCATTAACACATAAATGGTCACTCACATAGACCCATAATGTCATTATATTAAAATTAAATAAGGTAATACATTTCTAAGGTCCATTATGCATTCTTATTCAAGATTTGCCATTGTTACAAGAATCCGTCACTAAGTAAGTTTCCATAGTCAATTAAATTTTTCTAAAGTAATTTATTCTCATTCACTTAGAATGGTCATTCTAAGGTCTCAAAACCTCACATTCCCTTGTTCTTGCTCTCTTGGGATTTCCTAAGTCATGTGACAAGGTTATTCTTGGTTCCTCTAAAATTTATGCAATCTCTAATTATATTTCATTCTTCCAAATTTGCTAATTTACTAATCTATCGCTTATGTTTTAATCATTTAATTTTCCAATCTCCAATATTACAAAATTTTACATAATTAAGTCCTAATTTATCCTAGAGGCCGTGGCCTCCTTAAAGGGTTCAATTCCAAATTTTTCCTTCCATTAATTTTTATTCTACATACTTGATTTCAATATGGCTTGCTCTTATTACAAATTGATCACCAAGAAGACCACCCTTTTTGGCCCAAAAACCGTGACCACCAAGGAGGTCTCAAATCCAAATTTTTCCTTCATTAATTCCATCTTGTCACTTGATTAATTTAAGTCTTGTACTCATCATAATTTATCCACAATTTTACCCAATTTCAAGCTCAAAAACCGTGGCCACCCAAGAGGGGTTATCAACTATTTTTCTTCCATTTTCAATCATCTAATCCAATCCAATATATTATTATACACAACCAATCAATCCAATAGCATAGACAAAGTAAAATCAACACACAAACATACTAATTACAAAATCAAAGAATAACCCTCATTAGGGTTTTCCCACAAATAACACAACCAAGGTTCCTGGATGCTAATAGAGGTTGAGGAGGAGTGTCTTCCTCTTACCCAAATGGAGAAATCAAGAGAAATCCCAATAAAGCTCCTTGTAAATTTCGGATTTGCACCTCCAAAAACCCTAGAAATTTGGACATGATTAGAATAGCATATGGACTTGAAAAATGTGATGTAAATGGCCATTAGAAGGCTCTTGAAACCGAAAATGAAGAGAAGAGAAGAGAGGTCTTGAAACTTACCCAAAAGCTCAATGCTTGAAGCTTGAAGAAAGTGATGAAGATGATGGATTTTCAAGAAGCTCCAAGCAAGAAAAGTGTTTAGGAGGAGGAGTGAATTGAGAAAATGTAGTTGGATGAAAATTTTGTGAAGATTGAGTAGGGAGAGGGAGGGCTGGTCGTAGCTTATGGTAGAGAGAAGAAGGAGAAGAAGAAAATGGAGAAAGAAGAAGAAAGGTAGTGAGAGAAAGTGTTTTGGTAAATTATGAAATAAAATGTGTTAATGAATTAATGAAAAGCAAACTAATTCTCTCCCCCAAATGGCTTGTTCCAGTAGTGAAAATGGAGAGAGAAGAGGGCATGGGCTGCATTTGCATGGGGAAGGAGGAAGAGGAAATTTCCAAGAAGCTTCCTCCAAGGTTACATGAGAAGCTTCGCACGTTTCTCGATAAAGTGAAAGTAAGGTTATCTCCTAATTGGGCACACTAAAACAGATGAATATTTACACTATCAGTATTATATTTCCCCCTGTGTAGAAGAGTCACAGATGATGAAAATAATATTTTACTATTTATCGGATGATTTTACGGTACTGCGATTTCATTTATCGAGTAAAAACCTCGTAAAACATAAACCTCGTAAATTGTGCCCGGTCTCGGGTTTAGTAAGATCCCCCATCGAAAAGTCCACAATTTTTGAGTTTACCAGACACAGGGAAGATATTGCGTCTCCCCGGGTCCGTCCAACGTGCACGTAAAACGATGAATATACTAAAATATTCAACGTTTTTAGAAAATTCTCAAAAATTGTAAATATTATAAAATGACTATTCATCATATAATTTTCTAATTTTTGAAGCATTACAGTCATATTCCCGACTCTGCTCAATATTCACGCAAAATGAGGAATATATTAAAATATTCGTCATTTCTGAAAAATTCCTAAAAATCATGAATATTATAAAATGATGATTTATAATTAAACAGATATTTTTTGAGATGTTACAACACTTGCCTACTAAAAGGAATTTTGTCCTCGAATTTCACGTACCTCAAAATAATTGCGAGTATTATTCCCTTATCTTGTCCTCCAATTCCATGTTGCGTCACCAGCCGTCTCGTTCCAAATCACCTTTACCAATGGAATCTCCTTGCCTCTATGTTGCTTTATTCGTTGATCCTCGATTCTCGTAGGAGGTGCCTCATAGGTCAAGTTCTCTTTTAATTGTACTGTGTCCAGTGCTATGACATGACTTGGGTCAAGTAAATATTTACGTAGTTGTGACATATGGAAGACATTGTGTATGTTGGAAAGGAAACGGGGTAAGGCTATCTAGTAAGCTACTGAACCTATCCAGCGAAGAATTTGGTAAGGTCCAAGAAATTTTGGAGTAAGTTTCCTAGATTTCAAAGCCCGGCCGACCCAGTCGTGGGTGTGACTTTCAAGAATACATGCTCACCTTCCTCAAACTCAAGAGGCTTTCTCCTCTTGTCTACATAACTCTTTTGCCGGCTCTGTGCAGTCTTCATCTTCTCTTGAATCATCTTGACCTTTTCAGTTGTCTGCTGAATGATATCCGGTCCAATCGTGAGACGCTCACCGTCTTGATACCAACACAATGGTGTCCGACACCGTCGTCCATACAGAGCTTCATAGGGTGCCATCCCTATACTCGAATGACAACTGTTGTTGTAGGTGAATTCTATCAATGGTAGAACTTCATCCCAACTTCCAGTCTGTTCTATGGTACAAGCTCTAAGCAAATCTTCTAGAGATTGGATCGTTCTTTCCGACTGACCATCGGTTTGTGGGTGGTATGCCGAACTCAGACGTAACTTTGTTCCCAACGATGCCTGTAGACTCTGCCAAAATTTTGAAGTAAACCTCAGATCCCTATCCGAAATAATACTCATAGGCACACCATGCAGTCTAATGATTTCTCCAATACACAGTCGGGTCAGCTTCTCCAGGCTGTACCTTATGTTGATCGGGAGGAAATGAGCTGACTTTGTAAGCCGATCAACTATTACCCAAATCGAGTCATGTCTTTTCCTTGTCCTTGGCAAGCCCACAACAAAATCCATTGCAATGCTGTCCCATTTCCATTCAGGAATAGACAATAGTTGTAGCAATCCTGTAGGTCTTTGATGTTCCACCTTAGCTTTTTGACAAACTAGACAAGTTGATACGCATCTAGTGACATCGCTTTTCATCCCATGCCACCAGAACAACTTCCTCAAGTCTTGGTACATCTTCGTTATGCCCGGGTGCATATTCATCATGCTGGTGTGAGCATGATCCACAATATATCGTCTAAGCCCTTGGTCACGGGGAATACAAACTCTACCCCGGAATCTCAGAATTCCATCCGTTCCTTCCTCAAATTCTGTTTCTTTACTTTGCCCCATCAGTTCTCTCACTTCTTGCAAGAATTCATTGACCTTCTGCTTTTCCTGTATGTCATCCATCAGTTCATTTGAAATGGTGACCATGTTCATACAAATCTTTCTGGGTTCCAACTTAACGAATGACCAAACATCTCTAAACTGTTATATGAGGTCTCTTTCCTTAATCATCAGGGCAGAAACACTGATGGTCTTTCTACTCAAGGCGTCTGCCACGACATTCGCTTTGCCAGGGTGATACAATAGCTGAAAATCATAGTCCTTCAAGAATTCTAGCCATCTTCGTTGCCTCATGTTCAGTTCTTTCTGCTCATACAAATATTTCAAACTTTTGTGATCACTGTAGATGTCGAACGTTGCTCCATAGAGGAAATGCCTCCATATCTTCAGAGCAAAAACCACAGCTGCTAGTTCCAAATCATGCGTCGGGTAGTTCTTTCCATGCACTTGTAACTGTCGCGAAGCATAAGCTACCACTCTTCTGTGTTGCATAAGAACAGACCCCAATCCTTGGTATGAAACATCACAGTACACCTCGAATGGCTCATTCGGATCAAGTAGCACCAATACTGGTGAGGTGGTTAGCCGTTTCCTCAACTCTTGGAAACTCTGCTCGCAGCTATCAGCCCATTCAAAGGCTTGGTTCTTCTTTGTCAGCTGAGTGAGCGGTCCAGCAATTTTGGAAAATTCTTCTATGAATCTCCTGTAATATCCGGCTAAACCCACAAAGCTACGAATTTCTGTCACTGACTTCGGTCGTTATGGATATCAGAAGTCTTAATTCTGGAAACTAATGAGGTTTTCATTGGAATGGTTTAGTAGGATATGACTAGAAAATGATCAATCAGTCCCTAAATCATGAACTCTAACCGATGCGATTTCAAGTAAGCAAAATAGATCAACAAAAGGTTCAATCTTCATGAGAAGTAGGATAGATTAAACAAACTCAAGTGTCAAGACAAGTCTCAACAACAGGAATGGGAACAACTAAGTCGAAGATAAGGAAGATACAGATGAATCTAAATGATTCATGCAGTTACGAATTGAAAGTAGAAGGGTAACCCCCAGAATTATATGGCACGATTACAGGGTCATCATTTGAGGCATAACTTCCCTTGTTGAGATCCCCAAATGTTGAGGTCTGATTGGATCTACTACTACTAGCACTTTCCCCTACGGGTTGGGTGTTGTTGTTACTTCCTTGGTACCCGTGAACATAGTTCTTGATTGAACTTATTAGCTTTTCCATTATTCCTCCTTTGGAATCTAAGTAGTCCATGGTTATCCCAAGTCTAACTTTCCTTCAATAGATTTTGAATCTTAACCTCCAATTCTCGTTGTTGTGCGGTCCTCTGATCTTGGTGAATTATCACATCAGCTATCCTTTGTATTTTCTCCTGCAGTCGTAGCCATAATTCTACGGTCTTGTCTTGCGCTTATGTGAGTAAATTTGCCACGAGCCATTGACTCCCTCCGAAGGCGGACCAAACATAACACGATAAAACAAATGTAATTATTTCAAACAACATTACCTCCCTTCAGAAGTCAAACACAAAGAGTCACACAAAGCACACAATTCAAACAAAGCAAGTTCAACTCACAAATCCTAACGATCTCTAGCTCAAACTTCTTTATTCTGTCCCCGGTGGCATAATCTCTTATAAGTCCCCAATCTCCAAACAGCTTCTCGAACCGAATTTAAACTAGTCATTCTTTCTCCAGAAGATCGGTTTTCCAAAACCTTTTGATCTCCGCACAAAAGACTTCCTATCTTCCTAACACAGCACGCCTAGGAGAAGTCATAGTTTCCTGTACACACAGAACATTACATATTGAGTAGGGCAGTCCTTAATATCATGCAACTGCATAACAGTAACTATCAACATTCAACCTACAGCAAGTCATGCATTCATTTCCCATCATCTCAATCAAGAGACAAGGAAGTGCACAATAAACCAAATTCTAATATGCCTAAACATAGCAAGTGCATACCCTGGCTCATTAAGATGAACTGCTCTAATATCACCTAATGTAACACCCCTTCATGTAGCAATCGAAGCGTAATCGTCATTACACCACCGTTACTAAATCCAAGTGCGTCACAGTCATGATAACAGTAATTTAAATTCTCAAGAGAGTACATTTTTTTTGACAATTTGCATAAGTAAAAAATACGAGCCTCGAATGAAATATAATTATATTCAACCCCTAGTACAACCACTGAAATAAAATTATATTCCTTATATATATATTTTATAGTCAATTTACACAAATCACTAATGACATAGAATATAATAATTACAGAGTCCAATAAAATACAGCAGGAATAAAAACACTAAAGGGGGAAAAGTAGCAACCCAGGGATGGGTACTACCAGCAGACAAAGCCGCAACCCCATATGTACATGACGCACGGCGTCCCAGTTGACACGACAGGCATCAATGCCTCCACGCAGCTGCACTCTTACGTAGTCGAAGGAATCTTATCCAGAAGCTCAAGCCAATCAACCAAGGTGTGGTCCCTCTTTATCTTCCTCATGATCTTTTATCAAATATAAATATAAAACAGAAATGTACAAATATAGGAAAGAGGTAAGACATCCTACCACCATTACTAATTATAGCAGCCAGAAACGAAACGGCGCAACACGCCCAAATAGCAATTCAAAATAACATTTCCAATTAATAAACAGTAGATCCAACAGTAAGCAAATAGACAATTCCAGGTAGATGTTCATTACAGTAATGATCAGACAATTCACAGTTACGAAAAATAATGATTTACAATGATAGATTATTTCATGATGCACCTGCACGCTTTCCCAAATTGCTACTCCATGGAGCTAGACACAAACAGTTAGAGAGAAAGATCAGGGGACATGTCTGTAACTCGGCTGCCGCGGCCAAAGTGCTAAAATCAATAATTCTCACGTGCACATCCAGGCATTGTACAGACATTCCACACTCGATCACGATATAAGATAGTGTCTCGGTCCGGATCGTCGAGGCATTTGCATCGGTTTGCCCCATGGGTAGGAGAGCTACTAACTACCCATTGTGAAGGACCCGCACCCCGACGCCCCCAAGGTCAAACATGACCTACACTAGTCCACTCGCACCCGCACTAAGGTATGTTCAATCTCCTAGGCAACTTGGCCTTACCACAGTCCACAGGACATTCACAATGCATAAGACTCTATGCATGAATATGTATGATTCACAATTTCATACAATTCCATAATGTGCCACAGTTGGCCAAGATAAGCATCAACACATAAATGGTCACTCACATATACCCATAATGTCGTAATATTAAAATTAAAAAAGGTAATACATTTCTAAGGTCCATTATGCATTCTTATTCAAGATTTGCCATTGTTACAAGAATCCGTCACTAAGTAAGTTTCCATAGTCAATTAAATTTTTCTAAAGTAATTTATTCTCATTCACTTAGAATAGTCATTCTAAGGTCTCAAAACCTCACATTCCCTTGTTCTTGCTCTCTTGGGATTTCCTAAGTAATGTGACAAGGTTTATCTTGGTTCCTCTAAAATTTATGCAATCTCTAATTATATTTCATTCTTCCAAATTTGCTAATTTACTAATCTATCGCTTATGTTTTAATCATTTAATTTTACAATCTCCAAGATTACAAAATTTTACATAATTAAGTCCTAATTTATCCTAGAGGCCGTGGCCTCCTTAAAAGGTTCAATTCCAAATTTTTCCTTCCATTAATTTTTATTCTACATACTTGATTTCAATATGGCTTGCTCTTATTACAAATTGATCACCAAGAAGACCACCCTTTTTGGCCCAAAAACCGTGACCACCAAGGAGGTCTCAAATCCAAATTTTTCCTTCATTAATTCCATCTTGTCACTTGATTAATTTAAGTCTTGTACTCATCATAATTTATCCACAATTTTACCCAATTTCAAGCTCAAAAATCGTGGCCACCCAAGAGGGGTTATCAATTATTTTTCTTCCATTTTCAATCATCTAATCCAATCCAATATATTACTATACACAATCAATCAATCCAATAGCATAGACAAAGTAAAATCAACACACAAACATACTAATTACAAAATCAAAGAATAACCCTCATTAGGGTTTTTCCACAAATAACACAACCAAGGTTCCTAGATGCTAATAGAGGTTGAGGAGGAGTGTCTTCCTCTTACCCAAATGGAGAAATCAAGAGAAATCCCAAGAAAGCTCCTTGTAAATTTCAGATTTGCACCTCCAAAAACCCTAGAAATTTGGACATGATTAGAATAGCATATGGACTTGAAAAATGTGATGTAAATGGCCATTAGAAGGCTCTTGAAACCGAAAATGAAGAGAAGAGAAGAGAGGTCTTGAAACTTATCCAAAAGCTCAATGCTTGAAGCTTGAAGAAAGTGATGAAGATGATGGATTTTCAAGAAGCTCCAAGCAAGAAAAGTGTTTAGGAGGAGGAGTGGATTGAGAAAATGTAGTTGGATGAAAATTTTGTGAAGGTTGAGTGGGGAGAGGGAGGGTTGGCCGTAGCTTATGGTAGAGAGAAGAAGGAGAAGAAGAAAATGGAGAAAGAAGAAGAAAGGTAGTAAGAGAAAGTGTTTTGGTAAATTATGAAATAAAATGTGTTAATGAATTAATGAAAAGCAAACTAATTCTCCCCCCCAAATGGCTTGTTCCAGTAGTGAAAATGGAGAGAGAAGAGGGCATGGGCTGCATTTGCATAGGGAAGGAGGAAGAGGAAATTTCCAAGAAGCATCCTCCAAGCTTACATGGGAAGCTTCGCATGTTTCTCGATAAAGTGAAAGTAAGGTTATCTCCTAATTGGGCACACTAACACAGATGAATATTTACACTGTCAATATTATTTTTCCCCCTGTGTAGAAGAGTCACAGATGATGAAAATAATATTTTACTATTTATCGGATGATTTTACGGTATTGCGATTTCATTTATCGGGTAAAAACCTCGTAAAACATAAACCTCGTAAATTATGCCCGGTATCGGGTTTAGTGAGATCCCTCATCGACAAGTCCACAATTTTTGAGTTTACCAGACAAAAGGAAGATATTGCGTCTCCCCAGGTCCGTCCAACGCGCACGTAAAACGATGAATATACTAAAATATTCGACGTTCCCGGAAAATTCTCGAAAAATTCTCAAAAATTGTAAATATTATAAAATGGCTGTTCATCATAAAATTTTCCAATTTTTGAAGCATTACAGTCGTCTTCCCGACTCTGCTCAATATTCACGCAAAACGAAGAATATATTAAAATATTCGTCATTTCGGAAAAATTTCAGAAAAATTTCTAAAAATCATGAATATTATAAAATGATGATTTATAATTAAACAGATATTTTTTGAGATGTTACAACACTCTCCTACTGAAAGGAATTTCGTCCTCAAAATTGACATACCTCAGAATAATTGCGAGTATTGTTCCCTTATCTTGTCCTCCAGCTCCATGTTGCGTCACCAGCCGTCTCGTTCCAAATCACCTTTACCAATGGAATCTCCTTGCCTCTACGTTGCTTTATTCGTCGATCCTCGATTCTCGCAGGAGGTGACTCATAGGTCAAGTTCTCTTTTAATTGTACTGTGTCCGGTGCTATGACATGACTTGGGTCAGGTAAATATTTACGTAGTTGTGACACATGGAAGACATTGTGTATGTTGGAAAGGAAAGGGGGTAAGGCTATCTGGTAAGCTACTGAACCTCTCCGGCGAAGAATTTGGTAAGGTCCAAGAAATTTTGGAGTAAGTTTCCTAGATTTCAAAACCCGGCCAACCCAGTCGTGGGTGTGACTTTCAAGAATACATGCTCACCTTCCTCAAACTCAAGAGGCTTTCTCCTCTTGTCTGCATAACTCTTTTGCCGGCTCTGAGCAGTCTTCATCTTCTCTTGAATCATCTTGACCTTTTCAGTTGTCTGCTGAATGATATCCGGTCCAATCGTGAGACGCTTACCATCTTGATACCAACACAATGGTGTCCGACACCGTCGTCCATACAGAGCTTCATAGGGTGCCATCCCTATACTCGAATGACAACTGTTGTTGTAGGTGAATGCTATCAATGGTAGAACTTCATCCCAACTTCCAATCTGTT